>JAQPZY010001578.1:3282500-3882500 GCA_029931535.1 Margaritifera margaritifera
ATGCCAACATTTAAGCAATAGGATCACATGTTATTCAATGTAGCAAAAATAAGTTATTTTATTCAATCCCTGTATACCAGATGACACGGTTATCTAGCTCGGTATGATTGCCACAGGGGTTTAATGTGAAACTATGCACTCAGAGTGAATGCCCAGTTTTTAGAAGCAAAAATATTTATCTAATGTTTGAGATGAAATTAAAACAGTTTAGTTGGTCTCAGATTTTCTTCAAATCTTGTCCAGAGAAAGGTAAATTCGGTTACTTACATTTCCATTGGAGTGTAGTTGTAGGAAAATACATCTGTCCGGAAAGAGACAGAGAAAAATAGAATATCAGTTCTTTTTTTTTACACATATTTGCTAGTTTACAAGCTGGTTTTAAATTGGTGTAGAATAATTAGGACTAAAAGATATGATAAAATCATAAGCTAGATAGATAGGAAATATTATTTTGGATTGCAAAAGATGGAAAAGGCTGCAGTATTGAGCAGGTTCCACCACAAAGATTGAGCATCATACAGACATGTGCGAGGAAGCAAGATTTTGTGACAACGGGGGAGGGGGGGGGGGATGGTGCATAATCTTAAGCATCTAAGGCAAATGGACAATAAACGTCTTTTTTTACGTTTTTTTTTACTACTTTAGGTTGGCTTGTTTCATATGTTTTTGTTATTTAGGGTAAATATTATTAACTCAATAGTGAAAATGACAGTAGTTGGAAAAATTCTCTTGGAAACGGCGGTATGTAGCATCCCCCCATATATATATATACACACACACACAGTCAAACCGGTCCTAATGTTCACCTGTACATAACAGTCACCTGATCACAATGGCGATTTTAATTTCCCTACCCCCAAATTTCCTATTGAAATGTCCTGTGTAATGGTCACCTACCTTATGTGGTCAACAGACGGGTATTTTGTAACCAACAGTGTTTTCTGCCTACCTTAAGCGGTCACTGGAATTTTATCAACAGTGAGCACTCTAATTATGTAATTTAAACTTTTGTTTGATGAGCAAAGCATTGTTTAGATAAAGGCATATCATGTGAATTGATGTGTAAAGATTTCATATCTTGCTTGTACTCACTGTACTCCAGTCACAATAACTCAAAGGTGTCAATACGTTGAGTTCAAAAGTGAGGCGGTTTTTATCCTTACAGGAGAGGGTTGAAGCAATTTGTTTGCGAGACAGTGGAAAAAGTAGTCATGTAGATGCAGCAGAAATGGTAGTCTGAACTCAGATCCAAGGGATTATTAAACATAAGCGAGATATTATAGCCTATTTTGAGAGCAAAGTTCATCTTTGAGAAGATATACGAGTTACATTCCTTTTCATAAGGGTCAGGGGTCATTCAATATTTAAAACTAGTCTGTCAAGACAGATGAAATTTTGATTCAAGGGTCACAAAGAATAGTCATATACGGCTTCTTTTTCCATATTCATCGCAGGCCTCTCATATAAGCCGACTGTCCTTTGATCTCAGTGAGCTGAGCAACTGTTTATTCCAGATGCTTTGCAAGCATGAACAGCTGCTTTCAAGCCTAATTTATATATGCTGGCTGACCAAAGAGTCAGTCCTCTGTTGTACATTCGTATGTCACCTGTCCATCAGTAGTGAAATTAATATTTTGTCATGGTGCACATAACAAACTAAAATCAGTGATTAAGTCAGTGATGATTTAATTTATAGGATGGATTAAAGTGAGCAGGATACAGTAATCCTGTGTGGAACATAAATATGGGAGAGAAGAAATATATATGTGTATTTTATGATTTTGTTGAATAGTGCACATAAAACAATCTTGATAACATAATAATAATAATGATAATGATATTTGGTGCATGGCATTTGTTCAAAAACCATTTCTGGAAGTAGCTATGCTCAAGCCAGGGGGGATAGCTTTTTTGAAAATAACATTGGATCCAGAATCCAAAACATGGTTGAAATGCAATGGTAGCGAAGAAATGCAGAAGTCGGTTTAAGCTGGAGTACATTTCTTGAACGAAATGAAAAATATACTAATGTTGACAAAAGCGATTAGATAGCTTGGTTTCATTAACCTTTTTCATACTGAATGCCCAATCAGACAGGCAGTTATGTAGAACTGGAAATTTTTTCAGTCAATGGTGTAGCAGCATGAGAGAATGCAGTGACGTTCGTCAATCTGGCTTTACAGGACAATTTTTTGAAATTATTTTTCAATGTTGTATACCATTTTAAAAAGCATAAAATTTTCCTTAAGGTCATATATTTTTTGACTGAAAATTTTCAGACGTAAAACTTCAGTTGAAAGTAAAGTTATGTAAGCAAAAAGACATGCTTTACATTTTTTTAAATAACTTACTTTCAATGCAATTTTCCAATCTGCAATATTCACTTTACCTCCTATATGTAAATGTACGAAATGAGGGGAATTTTATGCCATTTAAGGCGACAAAATAATAAAAATCCATCAAGAATAAACAGAATAATCCTTACTGGTAAGTCGACAAAGCTTTTCATTTTGATTCGTCAGTGTTTTTATTCCACAATAAATTTTAATGTAATAATATCAGAGTTATGTTGGGTGTATTTTGGTCCATTTCCAGGGATGCAGTAAAATTTCATAATATTATGCACACACCCAACATCTGTATATGTGCGAACTTTATGAGAAGTGAAGTTCTCAAAATGTCCAGTTAGCTTGAAAAGCATCCACGTCTTCATCATTGTCAATATCCTGTTTCAGGTCTGTCCGCCATGTTGATCTCCACACATTAAAAGTCGTGTTAGAAATCAAATTTCAAATAACCAGTTATCATCAGCTCCGTTCATTTTGAAGAAGTAAAGATGGCAATTCCCACTGACTAGAATGTCAATTTTCCACACAAAATGGTCTTTATTTTCAACTAATTCAGCAAGCACATAACTGTCTTCACTTGCCTCTTCAGAATATGACTGCGATTTTTTTTATCTCCGCACGTTAAAAGTCTATTTTGAAATCGAATTTTTGCATGTTTTGGCATCTTTTAAACACAATCTGGTAATGTTATGTGTACCTTCTACCTTTATTTCCTTCTTTTCAAAAGAGTACACGTAAATTGATGACGTTTTATACAGCTAAAAATACGATTCTGCAAAGTTGGTAATGGAATATAGTGAACATATGACCGGAGTCGTATCCCGATGGCAAAGGTAAAGTACGACTGGAGTCGTAGCCCGCTGCAAAAGGGTTAAATTAACTTGTTTCTCCTTTAACCGACTTCATCATTCCTCGGCTCCCATTGCAATTCAACAAACTGATATTTATGTCAACGGAACTTGAAAACGTGTCCACTTGCTTGTGTCAGAATTTGATTCAATTAGGAAAAAGACATCAGAGTAAGTATAGTCCAACTAAAGCAGTTGGACTTTAATTTGTTGAAAAGTGTCAATATGGGCAGACAAGTGTGCGAAATACTCCTGAAAATTGTGCATCTAGTTCCCGTCAGTCAACCGGGCAACACGCTAAACAACACAGTTTATTTTGGCAGTAAGACGTCGACACAAACAACATAAATATCATGGTATACGTCTTACATTGTAGTACTAAGCTATTGAAAGTGAACCTGTGTACAGAGGTCACTTGTGCAAAATAACCAGTTCTGCCTTTTGGCCGCTTTTAAGAAGCTTGACTTTATATATATATATATATATATATATATATATATATATATATATATATATATATATATATATATATATATATACACACACACACATGTATGTATATTTATAATGTGCGCGTATTGTTTTCATTTTTTCTTTATAACCACTTGTACAAGGATCGAAATTTTGCCGTAGCTTTATTGTTGCTGTTCAACAGAGTGATTTCATATGCTAATGATTTCTATTGAATCACCGAAATTCTATGTTCGTGCATTTGACAAAGTTTCCGTAATAAATATGGTTTAAACGAAACAACGATACCCTAACCCTCCTAGTTCAAAATGTAAACAACGTAACATAGGCCCAAACTAGTTAATTTATTGCTCCTTGTGTACCTTCATCCGGTGCATACATGATGCTCAGATTTCAACAAACTAAACGCTCAACTAAGATATTTCCAAAATAGTGAAAGTGTTGCTCTTAAAGGAGATGTTGCCGGATTTAAAGCTGCCGGAATACTAACATAGAACATCTGCGCCATTACAGGCGCTCTTTAATATTTGGAGGCTGAAATAGTAGGCTCGATTTTCAAGGGAAGTAACTCCATTGGACTCTATTTCTGGATACATTTTATGTCTGTTCGCCTTCATACCCACCATCAACAAACATGTGTTTTTAAACATAGTCATGGAGCTTCACCAGACCGAAAGTCACTATATCATACTTGACGGAGAGTACAGTCTCTGGTGTGATCGTTCAAATGGGAAGTTAGAGCCAAAAACAGGTAAAACTGCATCTGATTTATGACTGTTCATTCTGATGAT
This sequence comes from Margaritifera margaritifera, assembly GCA_029931535.1. Lineage (NCBI taxonomy): Eukaryota > Metazoa > Mollusca > Bivalvia > Unionida > Margaritiferidae > Margaritifera > Margaritifera margaritifera. The sequence goes on from JAQPZY010001578.1 coordinate 3,286,959, forward strand.
CAAAAAATAACAATATCCAAATGATTTATTGATGATCTGTCAGTTTCACATAAACTGTACATAACTGCTGCTGTTTACATGTGCAGAATAAATAAAGAATGCTCGTTTTGCTGAACGTTTAACTATTGCTATAATAGTATTTAAAAATTATATTTACAATGCGGTATCCCCGTCAGTATATAAAAAAGCCAAGTCTTATTTATAGGATTCAGGAATAGGTACTTAATGCTCAAATTATAATGACGACACTTATAACACATACATTTATATTACCAACCCATGGTAACATTTGTTCACAAGTGGAGACATAAATCATGTGTTGTTTCTCTAGAAAATAATGCTACACTATTGGTAAGCTGGGCAAGGGACACGTTGGTTCATCACTGCAATAATAATAATAATAATAATAATAATAATAATAATAATAATAATAGCTTTATTTAATGAGGGTTGCATATTTAGCTACTGCTAATTTTTTATATGGCCCTCAGGAGAAAAAGAGTGAACACATGTAAGAAGTGAAATATCCTGAAGACAATGAACATAGCCAGTTTATAGTCACAAAACATGTTTAAACACTCGCTTACACTTATACTCACTCTCTGCTAGATGCAAAATTCCATAAATGAAAGTTAAAAAAGATAGCAGTGTTATACTTCAGTTACTATACACATGCACACACATATACATAACACAAATGCACAATCACACACTGGTCTCAAACATACCGGTAGATCATGTACACATATTAACATGCGTATAAGCACAAATAGGAAATAAAATTTATTACAAGCATTTTAAAACATCAATACATACATCTAAAAATTATGAAACTTCTACTGTCTGATGAGTAAAATAAAAATCATAACAGGACAGATAGTTGATTGAAGATGCAATAGCAGCAAATTGAGAAAGCCAATATTGTCACTTTTTAATTAAGTTGTCATCAGAATTTTCTCAAAATTTGACTTGAAGCTTACCATAGTTGGCATTTTTCTAATTTGTTGTGGAATAACTTTCAGTATTTGGTCACCAGAGAAAATGAATGATTTGTAGGCAAAATTAGTTTTTCCCTCGAACATGACCTTAAACTTATATTTAAAGGGAAAGATGTCAAATTCTTTGAAAAGGTCTTTGCTTGCTGTCATAGTATCAACATTTTTCTCAATGTCAGCTTTTGTATCAATCTTTGGTATGTAATGTGTCTGTTCTTTTCAGCATGTTCTGCAAATAAATGCACCATATTAAAGAATGGGTGTAATATTAGCATTATAGAAAGTCTCTTTCATGTCATCAAAAAGATATTTGTTAAGCTTTCTTAGTAAAGCAACTGGAGAGGCTAGTTTTGAATACAGAAATGTGGCATGACTTTGCAACAATTAATCAAAGTTAAACACAACATTCAGGTTATGTCACCCAGAAATTTGTCCTGAGTGAATTTATTACATTTAAAACAAATGCAAACTTTCAGTTGTTCATTCTATTAAGGAATTTGCCATCAGGACTTCTGCTGACAAAACTTGTTATGTTTCAGTTTAAAATTGGCCAAAGGAAAATGAGAATTGATTGGATACAGATGTAGGCCTAATATAAAATCATCCATAAATGTAGGGGTAATATAACAGTATACATAAATGTAGGCCTAGTAAAACAGTACAGCTCTCCCCCATTATAATGCACTCCTTTATAACACAATTCCAGATATAACATGGTACTGCTATGGACCCCATGACCAAAATCATACCAATGTATAACAATAATGGTTGAAAGAAAACAAGGTGAAACTTTGTCTTATATTTTAATTTCCTTTTCAAAACACTATTATTTTAAAAATTTTGATAGTGTCCGTTATACCATGGTTCCATGTATTACTCTGTTATCAATATATTGTGTGGTTCAGTATATATCACAGTACCGGGTACTTGGTATAATGTGGTTCGGTACATAATGCCGTCGGTGGTAATGGATCCAGACTACCGCGTTGTAGCGAGGGAGAGCTGTATACATAAATGTAGGTCTAATATAGCAATATACATAAATGTAGGCCTAATGTAACAGTATACATAAATGTAGATCTAATATAGCAATATACATAAATGTAGGCCTAATGTAACAGTATACATAAATTTAGGTCTAATATAGCAATATACATAAATGTAGGCCTAATGTAACAGTATACATAAATGTAGGACATTTTAAATGACATATATTATAGCTTCTTTTGTACAGAATGAAGATGATAATACAAGGCCAAAACTCAGAATAGCAGAATTCTGACCCTTATGGAACCCCATAATTTCAGTAGGCAGTGTTGCACATCGGATCCCAAGGGCAGGGGATACTGTGTCCCCCATCCTCCAAATTTGGGGGATACACAACATTTTAGAGGGACAAAGGAAACTAATAATACATAATGCACTAATATGGCTATAAAAATGAGATAATCTGATTTGCTTCAACAGTTTTGCCCCTTAACTTTGTGGTCTGCACTGTACTATCATATTTTCCTTGTACACTTACATGTACATTATTGCAATGACAGTTTTATCATGTGCTCAAGTAACTCATGAAAACATGGACATATTTTAATATCTGGTTAACGTGAAATTAGCTGCACTATGGAAGTTCTGTTCAGGATCTTGCTCTCATTTAACTTGAGTGTACACTCATTATCTACCAGCATTTATTATAATAAATACCAATGTTTTCTGAATTACTTTTCGTTCCAAACTAACAAATCATTAATTAAATGATAAATTGTGTATTTGCATACATTTTGTCTCTTTTGTCATTATTTCAACCTCAAAATAAATTTTAAGTCTTCATCACCGTAGGGGTGACTTTAACCTCGAAAATACATTACACTAATAGTCATCAAACACTTCACATTGCAACTCAGCCGACTACCACAGACTTTGACTGTTTTCGTTGCCAGATACATTGTTTTTAAACAGATATTCATTTCCTTCTTAGAGTTTATATTACCTTGTGACTTTGGGTGTATATTGTTGATTAAAATAAGGTAATGTAAATTTGATCATACTAAATGTAGGTTGTAACTTTTAGAGAAAAAGTTGCAACATATTGAAATGCTCTCTAGTCTGGTATAGACAATATAAAATTCATTAAAAATGATTGTTATTAATTATTAAGCAGGATGACATACTCTTGTGCTTTCATGATATGCACACTTTGAGCATATACAGTATCCACACTTTGAGCATATACAGTATCCACACTTTGAGCATATACAGTATCCACACTTTGAGCATATACAGTATCCACACTTTTAGCATATACAGTATCCACACTTTTAGTATATACAGTAAATTGTGGTAATATCCATGTATCTGTCTGTGCATTCATCATTCACTTGGTTTTTCCTTGTAACTTGAGTTCCATGTACACCAGTGGAGAGAGTTGCATATATTTTTCAAACCTCTTGATATATTTTCATAATCCATGGCATGAATCATTATGAAGCTAAGACAATTTATTCTATGACACGCTTGGTTGCCCCTTTGAAATTAGGGTTGTGGTCATGATCATAAAAATTTGTGTTAAGGTTTTGTTGAATTTTTTCAGCTTTTATTTTATAAAGCCATTGATGATTTTGTTCATACTAAGGATGAATTATTATGTTTCTCCATGTAACATAATTCATTCTGCAACACATTCACTTGACCTTGGGGTCAAGGTCACAGTTGTAGAAAATTAGCATTGAGATTTTGGTTAAAGTTTTTTCATTTGCTTAAATTTCCTAAACACCAAGATGGATTTTGTTAATACTTTGGATGAATCATTACGAATCTAATACCTTGGGGTCAAGGTCACATATTTTACAGCAATGCTTTGATCATGGGCTCAACATGTAGGACCTGGTTGTCTTTTCTCAGGCTTTGGTCTGATTGTCCTATCAAGAGTTCCAATGCTATTATATAGCAATTTGAAAACATGGAGAGTCCCAACCAGATTTTCATTATTGTTTGAGTGTCAAGGACTCTTCCTATGATGTAAAAGGATAATGGTATTAACATGAAAGTGTTTTATGGTAAGGAATACTTCAACATTTTTGTAGCTTTGAACCCTTATGCAGAAGTCATACCATCTGTCTATCCATATTTTGTCTGTTTGTCTGTGTCTCTGTCCATAGTTTGTTGTAACCAGCATGGTGAAACAATCATTTCATAACCTAAATAACTCAGATTGATTTGTTAAGTCTTTTGACATTGTAGCTGTAATCAAGGATACCCTCAGTAAACTTTTGCTTTTCACAAAGTTATGTTCCCCTATCATCTCCCTATCATAATGATATGTTATGTTCCCCTATCCTAATGATAGTTATATCCCCTGTCATAAAGGGGTGTTATGTCCCCCTATCACAATGATATATTATGTTACCCTTTCATAATGAGATGTTATGTCCCCTATCATAATGATATGTTATGTCCTAATGTCATAATGATATGTTATGTCCTCCTGTCATAAAGAGGTATGTCCCCCTGTCATAATGATATGTTATGTCTCTCTGTCATAATGATATGTTATGTCCTCCTGTCATAAAGAGGTATGTCCCCCTGTCATAATGATATGTTATGTCCCTCTATCATAATGATATGTTATGTCCTCCTGTCATAAAGAGGTATGTCCCCCTGTCATAATGATATGTTATGTCCTCCTGTCATAAAGAGGTATGTCCCCCTGTCATAATGATATGTTATGTCCCTCTATCATAATGATATGTTATGTCCTCCTGTCATAAAGAGGTATGTCCCCCTGTCATAATGATATGTTATGTCCTCCTGTCATAAAGAGGTATGTCCCCCTGTCATAATGATATGTTATGTCCCTCTATCATAATGATATGTTATGTCCTCCTGTCATAAAGAGGTATGTCCCCCTGTCATAATGATATGTTATGTCCCTCTATCATAATGATATGTTATGTCCTCCTGTCATAAAGAGATATGTCCCCCTGTAATAATGATATGTTATGTTCCCGATGTCATAATGAGATGTTATGTTCCCCTATCATAGTGATATGTTATGTCCCTCTATCATAATGGTTGTTATGTCCCCCTATCATAGTGATATGTTATGTCCCTCTATCATAATGATATGTTATGTCCCCCTATCATAGTGATATGTTATGTCCCTCTATCATAATGATATGTTATGTCCCTCTATCATAATGATATGTTATGTCCCTCTATCATAATGATATGTTATGTCCCTCTATCATATGATATGTTATGTCCCCCTATCATAGTGATATGTTATGTCCTCCTGTCATAATGAGATGTTATGTCCTCCTGTCATAACGAGGTATGTCCCCCAGTCATAATGAGATGTTATGTCCCCCTATCATAGTGATATGTTATGTTCCCCTGTCATAATGAGATGTTATGTCCCGATGTCATAATGAGATGTTATGTCCCCCTATCATAATGAGATGTTATGTTCCCCTGTCATAAAGAGATGTTATGTCCCCCTGTCATAAAGAGATGTTATGTCCCCCTGTCATAAGGATATGTTATGTTCCCCTGTTGTAATCGGAGGTTATGTCCCCTTGTCATAAAGAGATGTTATCTTCCCTTATCATAATAATATGTTATCTTCCCCAGATAATAAAGAAATGTTATATTCCCCTGTCATAATGAGAGGTTATGTCCCCTTGTCATAAAGAGATGTTATATTCCTCTATCATAATAATATGTTATGCCCCCTATCATAAAGAGATATTGTGTGTCTCAGCTTTTCACAAAGTTATGTCCCCCTGTCATAATGAGACTTATCTTTGACAGCCAAGGGTTCTGTGGAGCATACCTGATGTTAATAGAGATGGTGCACTCCATGAAAGCCAAGGGTTCTTTGGAGCATACTTGATATTAATGGAGATGGTACACACCATAAAACTCATGGTTAGCAAAATAATAGACTCAGTGCAGAATCTTTTGTCATGTATGTGGTTAGATTTTGTACTCATTGTGCTGCACTGTAAGCAAATATCCCTAGTCTACTACATGGAACAACTTGATTTTGCTTGGTAAATAAAATTTGTAGTCACTTGCCAGAGTTTTAAAATATGAAATAAAAATTAGGATTCTGTTTGGGTGCTTTCATCAAAATCTTCAAGTCTTCAATAGGATTTTATCTTCAGAATATATCAATGTTCCCTTTCCTAATCACATCCAATAAATATGCTAATAATTATTCTGATGTCTTAATTTTCAGGTCATGACCTATTATCAGCATGGAATCCTGTGTGTATTGGTCAGGTGTATGGAGTGATTGGCAAGCTAAAGCTCCACCCAGGTTTGTAGTTCCTCCTATTCTGTCAAAAAATCAGGGTTTCAGTTTCTGTCAGATTTACCTCCCCTGGATGTAGGTGTCTGCCATCTTTTGGCAGAGGGTTTACCCTAAAGATGGTTGACAGTTATTTCATCTGATGTAATAATGGAAGCTTATGACAACACATGAAACTGTATATTAATTACTTGTATATATTTTAGGTTCCATCTGCAGATATTAAATTTTTTTACTTTTTTGCAACTATTCTACCTTTGCATTCATTTTAGTAGAGTTGTTACTGTATCATTGTCTTTGTTTTATATGATTTACTATTTTGGCAGGAAAGGTTAAACATTGTGTAATGACACTCATGTGGTAATACTGTGCTTCCCTGTCTGTGCTGTAACTCGCACCAAAATATGTAGTGGGATCAAACTTGCAGTGTGGGTGCATCATGGATTGAACATGTGTTATGCAACAAAACTGGGTTGCTGTGACCAGTTATTCAGAATTTAATCAAATTTACTGAAAGGTCATGTCCACATTTTAATTTCAATACCTTTTCTCCAAATGCAACCAAACTTGCATAGTGTATAAATCCTAGGAATAGCTGGAATATAGGTCTGACAGTTTTGTTTCCAATATTGTTGAAATTATTGAATCATGCCAGATAAGCAGGGGTATCTTGTAAGTCCCAGCTCACCTAAAACTCTATTTTTCTTAAATACAAAATGTAGCATGGTGGGAAATTTCAGGCTGAGGATATACAGCACAGTCAACATTTTCCATGTATATATTGCACAGTCAGTTTATAATGAAGTACAGTATACATATAATTTCACTACTACATAATGATATGGCATCCATGACCAAACCCACCTTATAACAAGACTGGTGTTATAATGAAGGGCCTTATAATGAGGGAGTGCTGTACTATTTAGTTTAATATGTCTTTAGTATAATAAATACAAAATTCTGTTATAATCTGCTAGTAACATGTACATGTTCATGATATCTTTTCTTTATAACAGTAATATTTTGCAGATTATACATGGGATTCTTTTGTATATTATAAGACGTTTTAGTTCAATAAATAATGCTTTTGATGAATAATCAATAGCTGCATGTGCTGCCCTTTTCTGAAGTCTATGAATCATATAAAGCCGTGATTTGGCACAATTCCCCATTACAGTAAAACAATAATTCAGAATTGGAACAATATATGTGTAGTAATATAGAATACGAGTTTCTATAGGTACATATTTCTTGATTTTACTGGGTACATGTACATGTTGGTCAATTTCTGATGACAGTGTTTTACTACATATTCTCATAAAAGCTTTTCATCTTTGGGATTTTCTAACTGATGATTATGTATTTATTAAGAGAAACAGCTTAGGGTTTCCTAATTGATGTAGTTTTTGTGATGTCCCCAGCATCATACATATTGTTTTCTCTTCATTTATTAATATCTTTATTTTGTTGTGCCCGACTTTGAACTCCAGTAAGGTCGGAGTCTAATCTTGCTTGGATAATGTCAGCATCAGAACTAGATGTATACAAAGTTGCATCATCTGCAAGCAAATCTTTATTCATGAATTCAATGCATAATTGAAGATCATTTACAAGTACATAAATAAGAAAGAGGGGTAGACCTTTAATAGAGCCATGAGGGACACCTGAATCAATAGTATGAGTTTTTGAGTGAATAATAACTTGCACTATTCATTCAGATCAAGATCAAAATTTAAGAAAGAAAAACAGATAAGGAAAACAAAGCAAAGCATGAACAATTTTTCATCATAATACTGATTGGAGTGTTGGAACTACAGAAAATATAGCATTGATTGGCAATCATGTCTTGAATCACGAGAGAGAAAGAGAGAAACACATATTTAGCTGCTTTCTTGTTTATTTATGTAATTTCCATATCAAAGAGTCATGGTGCAACTGAAACATTTTCTTGGATCTACCAGTCTTAGTAGCTTATCAAGTTCAAATGTTCCACCAAAGAGTACCCACTCTGTAAAGTGAAATGGTGACACAGTGTTTCATAGCATCATGACTCTAACAATGTTTTAATGTTGAACTGTTATGATAATCAGTGTATACAGGCCTGCTTTGTACATGTAAATGAGTCTGGCAACAAAGTACTGCAGTAAGTACTACACATATTATAGGCTGTGTTTGACACAATGTTTTGATCAAACAATCAATGTCTTCAGGCCTGCTTTATACATGTACATGAGTCTGGCCACGAAGTACTGAATCAGCTACTACACATATTATGGACTGTGTCACACAGTGTTTTCATTGAGCCATCAATGTGTTCAGGTCTGCTTTGTATGCGTACATGAGTCTGGCCACAAAGTATTGAATCAGCTACTACACATATTATGTACTGTGTCACACAGTGTTTTCATTGAGCCATCAGGCCTGCTTTGTACATGTACATGAGTCTGGCCACAAAGTATTGAATCAGCTACTACACATATTATGGACTGTGACACACAGTGTATTCATGGAGCCATCAATGTGTTCAGGCCTGCTTTATACATGTACATGAGTCTGGCCACAAAGTACTGAATCAGCTACTACACACTAATCATGGGCTGTGTTGACACAATGTTTTGATTGAGCCATCAATGTCTGATTTGTACTTATTGTATGATGGCAGCTTTTTCGTCAGTACTTTTCCATGTTCTAAATTTTGATAACCCATGGCTAGGCCATGGGTACCAAAAACTGGTATTCCATGGATGGGCATTACCAAGTGGAATATTGATTAATGACATCATACGCTGTCTGCTGTATTCTGTCGAATAGATCTATATCGTAATGGGTGTGTGTGTGAGTGAGAGGGAGAGAGAGAGAGTTTTTGAAATAGAATTATTTAGCAAGTAACATAGAGGGTAGACATTAACAACTACTCATATTTATTGTTCCATCCTATATAAGAACAATGAAAGAAAACTTTAAATTGTGCAGAAAAAGAAAAAAATCAACATGAGGAAAAATCTAGTTTTCAATGACAGAGAGAAAGAGAGTGAATACATCTTCTAAATTGATACAGAGAATAAAATGAAACGACAGTATTTAAAATTGATTGTATATATTGTGCCATCCTGTAAATGAACAATGAAAGAAAATATTGAATTGCAGAAGGACAATAAGAAAAAGAAAGAAAAAAAAGAAAAAAAAACACACTAACCAGCTTAATAATTGCTCCACGAATTAAATCCAGAAATACACCATAGTGTTGTAGTCCGTATATTCAGTTTGACATGTTTTGGTAATATTTTGAAGGTGTAAATTCCACAAAACTCATTCAATAGTATTTGCCTACTACCCCAGCAGTTTGTACCCATTTACTGATTTTAAAAATGAAAAGCCCAATGATATAAAAATTGCACAAAACTTAGTAATATATATATATATATATATATATATATATATATATATATATATATATATATATATATATATATAATACAGCTGTATACATTTAATATGCATTCCAGAGACACTAAATCTTGAATAATTAGTACTAATTGTATTGTTGATGGTATTGGCAACATATACACATTGTGAACTATATATTGCATTAAAGGTCTGAGGCCTGAATTACAGAATAAAGTGTCAGTCACTCAATATGTCAAAGCTAGTCCCTGTAAATTTAAGGACCAACCATTACATTTTTGGGGGTGGGGAGTCTGGGATTTTTTGAAAAAAACTATTTCCAGCTCAAAAATAGCTTGAAAAATATATTCGTGCTCTGATTTACAGCTAAAAAAAACTCTCTATTATATCCATTATATTAGTTGAACAAAATTATTTATATTGAGGTAAAAGAAGAAAATATCCCGGCTTGAAAGAAAATCCCAGGCCGGAAGGACTGACCCCAGAAAATTACATACTTGGTCCCTAATACATCACAAATCTTCAAACATAAAATTGTTTAGTCAGGATAGAACATGTGATAAAAAAAAATGTGAAGAAGCACTGCACAGTAGATAATTACATTTTGTATGCATGATGTAGAGATCTGAAACCACAGTTTGTTCTTACAGTGGAGATAACATACTCGGTTTCTTTGAAATCATAAATAATTCTGTCTGAACATACCATAAATTCTACTCATGATTGTGAAGTTCAATTTTAAGCTACAATTGTGCAGTAGTAGTGTACTTTATCTGAAGCTAACTTCTTGAAAATAATCACGATAAGTGATACTTAAGTTAGTTAATCGTAAATAACAGACTCCACCCATTTTAACTTCAAAAATATAATCCAAAGTAAATAGAAATTCCAAGACTAAATTTTATAAGATTTTTTTTTATTTGAAAAGGAGAGATAAAACATACATGAAAGACTTGCAAAGAATTTCCCAGCACTGAGAAATATTTTCTCATTTATCCATGAGTAGAAGAATTTCCCAGCACTGAGAAATATTTTCTCATTTATCCATGAGTAAAAGAATTTCCCAGCACTGAGAAATATTTTTTCATTTATCCATGAGTAGAAGAATTTCCCAGCACTGAGAAATATTTTCTCATTTATCCATGAGTAAAAGAATTTCCCAGCACTGAGAAATATTTTCTCATTTATCCATGAGTAAAAGAATTTCCCAGCACTGAGAAATATTTTCTCATTTATCCATGAGTAAAAGAATTTCCCAGAACTGAGAAATATTTTCTCATTTATCCATGAGTAAAAGAATTTCCCAGCACTGAGAAATATTTTCTCATTTATCCATGAGTAGAAGAATTTCCCAGCACTGAGAAATATTTTCTCATTTATCCATGAGTAAAAGAATTTCCCAACACTGAGAAATATTGTCTCATTTATCCATGAGTAAAAGAATTTCCCAGCACTGAGAAATATTTACTCATTTATTCATGAGTAGAAGAATTTATATAAAACAAAGAGTGCCTTTTTTAGATCCTCATATAATGGGCATACAATTGAAAATATGAAAGTGTTATTCAGTATCACATGCTCTAGGACTACATACAATACAGGCTTAATCTCTTGTTAGTAAATCTGAACAACAGTACCCTTTTATCAACTGAGAGATTTTTGAGTCTGGTCAGTGTATTTATGAAATGAGATATTACTTAAATTGATGTATATTTGTATTCAATATACTGGTGAAATAATCTGGTTTTCTAACACTTGAGTATGTTTGCATGCTTAAAATGTTATGTTTTTATTCAGTATATTGGAGAAATAGTCTGGTTTTCTAACACTTGAGTATGTTTGCATGCTTCAAATGTTATGTTTTTATTCAGTATATTGGTGAAATAGTCTGGTTTTCTAACACTTGAGTATGTTTGCATGCTTCAAATGTTATGTTTTTATTCAGTATATTGGTGAAATAGTCTGGTTTTCTAACACTTGAGTATGTTTGCATGCTTCAAATGTTATGTTTTTATTCAATATACTGGTGAAATAGTCTGGTATTCTAACTCTTGAGTATGTTTGGATGCTGCAGATGGTATGTTTTTATTCAGTATATTGGTGAACTAGTCTGGTTTTCTAACACTTGAGTATGTTCGGATGCTGCAGATGTTATATTCTTATTCAATATATTGGTGAAATAGTCTGGTGAATATTCAATATACAGGTGAAATAGTCTGGTGAATATTCATTATACTGGTGAAATAGTCTGGTTTTCTAACACTTGAGTTGGTTTGGATGCTGCAAATGTTATGTTTTTATTTAGTATACTGGTAAAATAGTCTGGTATTCTAACACTTGAGTTGGTTTGGAAGCTGCAGATGTTATATTTTTATTCAATATACTGGTGAAATAGTCTGGTGAATTTTCAGTATACTGGTAAAATAGTCTGGTGAATATTCAGTATACTGGTAAAATAGTCTGGTGAATATTCAATATACTGGTGAAATAGTCTGGTGAATATTCAATATACTGGTAAAATAGTCTGGTGAATATTCAATATACTGGTAAAATAGTCTGGTGAATATTCAATATACTGGTAAAATAGTCTGGTGAATATTCAATATACTGGTAAAATAGTCTGGTGAATATTCAATATACTAGTGAAATAGTCTGGTTTTCTAACACTTGAGTTGGTTTGGATGCTGCAAATGTTTTTTTTTATTCAATATACTGGTGAAATTGTCTGGTGAATATTCAGTATACTGGTAAAATAGTCTGGTGAATATTCAGTATACTGGTGAAATAGTCTGGTGAATATTCAATATACTGGTGAAATAGTCTGGTGAATATTCAATATACTGGTAAAATAGTCTGGTGAATATTCAATATACTGGTGAAATAGTCTGGTGAATATTCAATATACTGGTGAAATAGTCTGGTGAATATTCAATATACTGGTGAAATAGTCTGGTGAATATTCAATATACTGGTTAAACAGTCTAGTGACTATTCAGTATACTGGTGAAATAGTCAGGTGAATATTCAGTATACTGGTGAAATAGTCTGGTGAATATTCAATATACTGGTGAAATAGTCTGGTGAATATTCAATATGCTGGTGAAATAGTCTGGTTTCTAACACTTGAGTTGGTTTGGATGCTGCAGATGTTATGTTTTTATTCAATATACTGGTGAAATAATCTTGTTTTCTAACACTTGAGTATGTTTTGATGCAGCAGATGTTATGTTTATATTCAATATACTAGTGAAATAGTCTGGTATTCTAACACTTGAGTAGGTTTTGATGCTGCAAATGTTATGTTTTTATTCAATATACTAGTGAATTAGTCTGGTATTTTAACACTTGAGTAGGTTTTGATGCTGCAGATATAGTATTTTTAGTTTGTTTTGATGTCTTGATATAATAGAAAAAGATATGAAACATATTTATGAAAACTCATATGAAAGATGTTCAGTAATTGACAATTTTTCAGTTTGTATCTGTAGCACTGCCAATCGTCCCTTTTGTTATGACATATCCTGGCAGACTTGTGTCTGTCACATTAACTGATATCCGAGGATATTTAGATATCAAAGTCAATATTTTCTGGCAATCCAGTCTGGTTATTGAATTACGTTATCATTTCAGATAAGATGTAGTGGTAGTCTACTAGAAAATTGTTCTAAGGTATAAAAGAATGAGGTAGTAAATCAATAAATCTTGAGTAACTTGATAACAGGGTAAATAGATGTCAAGAACACAGCACTATAATACATGTATATCAAATATTATAAAATCTGTAAAATCTGTCTATATATAATTTTCAGTTCAAACAAAAGTTGTATTTACCTCTAAAAAACTGATAACAAAACAATATTTCTCACTGTGACTCCTTGCCTTTTCCAAGCATATTTTATGCGTCTCCATATTTTATGAAGGTGCCATATAGTGTTACTTGTCTCTGTCCATTCCTTCCCCTCCTGTCCATCCAAGACTTCATGGACAGTGTACTTGTGTCTGTCCATTCCTTCCACTCCTGTCCATCCAGGACCACATGGACAGTGTTTCTTGTGTCTGTCCTTTCCTTCTGCTCCTGTCCATCCAGGACTTCATGTGTTACTTGTGTTTGTCCATTCCTTACCCTCCTGTCCATCCAGGACTTCATGGACTGATACAAAAATCGACATGAGGTTGTATATTGAGAAGACATTGGTCAGATTTGGTTTTCAATATTTTCTGACAAAATTTGGATTATAGTCCTTGTTTGACTTAGAACTTTGACAACAAAATTTGAATTTTAGTCCATGCTTGACTTTGAACTTTGAAAAAATGTGGATTATAATCCCTGTTTGACTTAGAACTTTGACAAAATTTTGGATTATAGTCCTTGCTTGACTTGGAACTTTGACAACAAAATTTGGATTATAGTCCATGCTTGACTTAGAACTTTGACAAAAATTTTTATTATAGTCCCTGTTTGACTTAGAACGTTGTCCTTGTATATTCAACTAAACTTTTTTTTTGGAATTGCACTATAGTGGTGGGGGCATCCATGTCCTTTTGACACATTTGTAGTTTTTATTTTAATGAATAAGTCTATATTTTCATGCAGGTAGTAAGATTTTGTAATGCAAATGAGGGTGGCCTGAGCTTAGATAGTGGAACTATCAATTAAGGGAGATTTGACTGTATACATATACTAATTTACCAAAATTCAATCCAGAAAGATGGTAACTACTACTTTATTGAAACACAGTAAAAATTCATTAATGAGCGCAATCTATGCATATTAATGAGGTGATCTTTTATCTGATTGGCTGAGTATGTTACAGCTCTGGATACTGAATTTTGATCAGATTTTGCTCCAGCTTTGTAAAAAAGCTTACATCATCATGGTCATATATGGGTTATGTAATAAGTGAGATCAGTGCATATTAATGAGATGATCTTGCATCTGGTTCCCTGAGCTTTCACTTTAGATTTGCAGATTTTATTTCTCATACAATTTCGATTAAACTTGTCAAATAGATTTATATCAAGATCTTGGATAAGTTTCATTATAAGTAAGGGACTATGCATAGTAATTATACTTATATCTTTGTAATGTATTTTTATCATACTATCATACAATAAGTAAAACTGACATAATATAAAGTTTTTGCGATAGTGTATATAGGGTGGTGCTCTTACAACATGACATATGGCTGTATAGTGAAATGGTCAACTGTTAAGTTATGTAAGGCACATGAGCAATATCAACCTGACTTGAGCCTCTTGTTAAAGATGATTTGTCTGGTCCATGTCCAAGCATATTAACAGTGTTTTGAGCTTCCCATTATTGTGTATTGACGAAAATATAATATGCTTGTGGAGGTATACCATTTACTTGAATTTACTGTTCCTGTCAACTGTGAGCATCTATACTAGCTAATGTCCCATGCTTGTGAAGGTATAGCATTTACTTGAATTTACTGTTCCTGTCAACTGTGAGCATGTATACTATCTAATGTCCCATGCTTGTGAAGGTATAGCATTTACTTGAATTTACTGTTCCTGTCAACTGTAAGCATCTATACTAGCTAATGTGCCAATTCTGTTTGCTGTTCTGCTATCCCATCTAACAAAACTGGCATTATCATTGGCTTATGGGCTCAATGTTTGCTCGTGGTTTTCTTCTGTTCAAGATCACAAATATTGTTATGTTAGTGTGCTTTCTATCTGGAGTACTAATGTTAATGTACCTGCAAGAATGGTAGGTTCTCAGTGGTAATTGGAGCACTGATGTTGATGTACATGCAAGAATGGTAGGTTCTCAGTGGTAATTGGAGCACTTATGTTAATGTACGTGCAAGAATGGTAGGTTCTCAGTGGTAATTGGAGAACTGATGTTGATGTAAGTGCAAGAACGGTAAGTTCTCAGTGGTAATTGGAAAACTGATGTTGATGTACCTGCGAGAATTGTGGGTTCTCAGTGGTAATTGGAACACTGATGTTGATGTACCTGTGAGAATTGTGGGTTCTCAGTGGTAATTGGAATACTGATGTTGATGTACCTGCGAGAATTATGGGTTCTCAGTGGTAATTGGAATACTGATGTTGATGTACCTGTGAGAATTGTGTGTTCTCAGTGGTAATTGGAGCACTGATGTTGATGTACCTGCGAGAATTGTGGGTTCTCACCAAGTCATAATCCAAAGGCAAGAGCAGCATTCTGTGCAACATATTTATAACCCAAAATATAAATCAGGGTTATGGGTTTTAAAGACTTGAGAAAGAGTTGAGCAAAATATTGTTATTATGATTCCTTTATAATAAGATTTTTGATTGAATTTGAATGTGACTTTTGTTTCACTTGTCATAGGAAAAAACTGACACAATTTCATTGAAATGTAAATTTCCATGGTAAATGGGGGATAGCAATGTGGTAGGGGGATAACAACTGCCTGATAACTGTATCTCCTAATTGAATCTTGGAGTAACTTTTATGCAAGAAAAATTGCAGATATTTGATAAAAATAGAAATTTTCATGCATAAAGAATTAAAATACAAAAAATATATGATTTTTATGGATTTTTTAGCATGTAGAAAATAAGAAGATGTGAAAATATTACTGATAAAATGGTAATCCCATGCATATTAACTATGCAAACATAATGTGACGAATATCCTTATTCGCTAAAGGAAATCTGTACTTATCATTTGTATTAGTCTGATGGATAAGCCAACATTTGTGGGAAACCGGAAGTAGTTTTATTCATTAGTAATGTATTGCTGGTTATGTAGGATTTCCTGTTATGTCTTAGTAGATAGCATATCTTTTCCAGCACAACTATTTGGCTTCCTTGATCATCGCTGGATAATAGCAGCTCTAGTGTTTGTAAAGTATTGAAAATAAATAAACAAGTACAGTGTTTCTCCCGTGATAAGACACTGGTACCAGCCTATTTTTCCCATGATTCGACCAGAGGGCCAGTCTAATTCTCCCATGATTAGACCATGGGACTAGCCTAATTCTCCTATGATTAGACCAGGGGGCCAGTCTAATTCTATCATGATTAGACGAAGCGAAAAGCCTATTGTTTTCCCATGATTAGACAAGGGGATCATCCTATAATTCTCGCATGATTAGATCAGGGGGCTGACCTGATTATCTCATCATTAGACCCGGGGCCAGCCTAATTCTCCCATGATTAGACCAGGGAAATTCTCCGATGATTAGACCAGGGGACCGGCCTAATTCTCCCATGATTAGACTGTGGGACCAGCCTACTTTTCCCATGATTAGACCAGGAGACCAGCCTAATTCTTCTATGATTAGATCAGGGGAATTCTCCCATGATTAGACTAGGGGAATTCTCCCATGATTAGACCAGGGGACCAGCCTTATTCTCCCATGATTAGACTGCGGGACTAGCCTAATTCTCCTATGATTAGACCAGGGGACCAGCTTAATTCGACCATGATAAGACCAATTTCAATAATCAGAATAAGAATCTTATGAAATAAAATGATAAAGTCAATGAAAATAATATGGGACTTTGCTGTAACTTGGCCATGGAGGTTTTCTTTTTTTTGTGGAAAACTGATGTGATCTCAATAACCGTGTCATACTGAAAAAAATTCACTTATCAACATACCCCTTGTGCTTTTGATAAGAGGAGTTTTCAACCTGTGTAAATTTTTATGAATTTTTAAAAAAATCATTCAGCTATTATTGTATGGACAATTAGTGATGGTAATTATTTCCATACTTTTCTGTGTAATGACCCTTACTTGGGGATATATATTCAACTCAGAGTAGTGTAAAAAAATGCACACTTACCAATACATTTATTATGTGATTTTGAATTGCTTGGACCCTTAGATATGTTTAAAATACATGAATGTACATGCTGACAATGACAGGCAAACTCCTTTAAGCATGTTCTTCTGAACATTTTTATTTATATGTCAATTAAAATATACTCACCCACCCCAAGACCTTTGGAGCAGTTTTAACAATTTTTTTAGAGGAATTTCCCCCAGAATGTGCCAGATGAAGAAAGTAAAACCTTATTGCACATCGACACCAACTGCCTACCAAGTTTCAATAAAATCCTCAAACCAATGTGGGAGAAGTGATGTTGAACTCAGTTCCCAAAATACCCCATTCTTGATACTTTTTACCTTATTGCACATTTATATTAGTCACCTATCTAGCTTACAAAGTTTATATAAATTCTTCCAAGCGGTGTAGGAGGAGAAGTGATGATGAGCTGAGTTCTCAAAATAGCCTCATTTTTGACAATTTTTAAGAAATTTCAGCAAAGTTGGAGTAGATGAGAAAATTAAAACTTTATTGCACATCTGCACCAAGCACATACCCAGCCTACAAAGTTTAATTAAAATCCTCCAAGAGGGGTAGGAGGGTAAGTAATGACAAGCTTATCATGGACAGGTAGATAGATGGACAGTCAGATGGTCAAATGGACAGACAGGCAGACACTCAGGGGTAATGACAATATTCCTGCTCTTTGCTAAAGTGTGGGGATAATAAATATCCAGTTTTTGAAAAGTTAAATACTACAACACGTCACAAGCAATCATCATTAAGTGGATGGATTGTTGGTATATTTGAACATGAATTAAATATAGAGTAACTACTGTCTTATTGATTTTGTTGTGGTTTTAGCATATTTATAATTGAATCTGTCATTTATAAGTCATTTACATGTAGCTTACTGCTTTAATATTTATATCTTCCTTTAGTATCAAGGTCTCATTGTAGATTACTGTTACTCGTCACAGATATATCCTCAGTGTGAAGTTTTATAGAACCTTTCATATAAGAAATGTAAAACAACTGTAATAGTAAATATTCCCCATGATATGCTTCCATGTTTGATAATAAGCCAACCTCCCAACTTCTACAGAATCTTGGGAAAAAACAATGCTTGACACATCCCCCACCCCATTTTTCTTCAAAAATGTTACAAGGCTGGTCACTAGAATTACAATGGGATAAATCCAGTAATATATTACATTGACGTCAGACATAATGTCATGATACAATACTGTGGTGTACAAGGTCAAACATATTGTCATGATACAATACTGTACAGTGTCAAACTTGATGTCATGATACTGTACAGTGTCAAACATAATATCATGATACAATAATGTACAGTGTCAAACATAATGTCATGGTACAGTATTGTACAATGTCAAATGTAATGTCATGATATAATACTGTACAATGTCAAACATAATGTTAAGATACAGTACTGTACAATATCAAACATAATGTCATGATCCAGTACTGTACTGTGTCAGACATAATGTCATGATACAATACTGTACAATGTCAAACATAATGTCAAGATACAATACTGTACAATGTGAAACATAATGTCATGATACAATACTGTACAATGTGAAACAATGTCATGATACAATATTGTACAATATCAAACATAATGTCATGATACAATACTGTACAATGTCAAATATAATGGCATAATACAGTACTGTACAGTGTCAAACATAATGTCATGATACAGTACCTTACAGTGTCAAACATAATGTCCTGATACTGTACAATATCAAACATACTGTCATGATACAATACTGTACAATGGCAGACATGATGTCATTATACCAAACTGTACAGTGTCAAACACAATGTCACAATACAGTCCTGTACAATGTCAAGCATAATGTCATGATACAGTACTGTACAATGTCAGACATAATGTCATGATACAGTTCTGTACAATGTCAAACATAATGTTAAGATACAATACTGTACAATGTCAAACATAATGTCATGATCCAGCACTGTACAGTGTCAAACATAATGTCATGATACAATACTGTACAATGTCAAACATAATGTCAAGATACAATAATGTAGTGTCAAACACAATGTCATGATACAAGACTGTACAATGTCAAACATAATGTCATGATACAATACTGTACAGTGTCAAACATAATGTCATGATACAATACTGTACAATGCAAAGGTGTATTGTCTTAGGTATCCCACTATACCTGAAAGTCATTTTTTGCCTTTTCTTTGGGTTAAGTGGCATTTTTGTAGCATTCCATTTTCTGTTTTCTTCTCAGGTCAAAGAACTGTTTGCAGTGAAATTTGCCTTACTAGACACCTCATTATAAAGAACACTTGTACACAAAGGAAGATTTAAAACTGCTTTATTTTATTTTATCATCATATTAAACATATACTTAAATAACATGATACAGTACATGATACAACACAAAGGACAAAATTGTGTATCCCCATGAGTGTCCTTTTTTAATTGTTTAACATTACATTACCACAAAAAGTATTTATAAGTTTTCTTTTTTCTTTCAATGTTTCTTTTGATTCAAATCTATTTGTACATTGAGGTTGAGGTTAATGGATAAAGAATTATCTTTTTTTTAAATAGAGTTGAATGAATTGTCAGTTTAGTTTGTACTAAAACCAAGACCTTCCCATTTTGAAAAGAAAAGTACCTGTTTAAATCGTCCAGCTCTCTGCAATTTGTGTGTTCTGTCAGGCAAACGTTTTTCCACAATAATTATGTTCCACTTAGTTCAGACTTTAAGGTCAAACTTAGGAGCAGAATGTTTAAATCAATACTTTTTTCCATTCAATTTGCAGAGAAAACAAATCATAATCCAGAGTAATTTAAGATTTTTCCAATTAAAATTTGTATTTCAAAGCAAGTCTAGCATTACCGTATTTTATGGAACACAGTTTTTAAGCGACAAACTACAAAAAAATTAAATGAAACAAAATTAAATGAAAACTTGCTAAACATGAAGCCATATTGAAATATTGTGCATGTTTGAATGCTAAAAATGTTAAATTGGATTGTAGCTCACAGAAAATTAAATTATTTACTCCACTGACCATTCCTTGGAGACTGTTGCTGTTTATATGTGACATACATTTATTGATTGAAATATACTAATGCTGAGGACACAGCTGATTATGGTCAATATGTTACTCTGTATTAGTGCTTTGGTTTGCAGTGAACTGGAAATAGATTTTCGGGGGGGGGGGGGCAAGGCCCTTGGCTATAAAATCTGTTCAGTATCACTAATTTGTATTTTTTGCCGATATCATAGTCATGACAAACATCTTGATGGCAATATATGATAACATCACTCGTTTTTACTGCATGCACTCATATACATGTATAATTCATACCAAACTTCAATAAGATCTTTTGTTATTGACACTTTTTAAAAATTCTGTATAGACTAGAAAACTAAGAGATTTAAGTTTAATAATATATCCAATGCTTATCATGGCATGCAGCTAATTCTGACATATCTTTATATGCAAGTACAAATAGTGAGTAACAGATACACAAGTCTGATAATTGGTTATAAGTGAGACCTTTTGGCAACCTCATCATTTGCAAGCCTGCAGTCAACTCTTTATCTCTAAGCTTTTTGAAAAAAAAAAAACACTTGGGTTATTGTGATACCCGCTGTCTCTCCATCCATCTGTCTGTCCATATGTTTGTTACCATATCTCTTCCTAAACCACTTTGTCGAAATTGATGAAGCTTTGAAATTATGTTGGTCCCTGTTGTGAGAGGGATGTCATTATTGGCTACTTAGATTTGGGTCCATGTGAGGGGTTCAAGGTCAAAATGTACAAAAGTTTTAATTACAATGTCATTGTTCAGTATTTTTGGATCAAATTTCATTTATGCAGACATATCAGGAATACTCATCTTTTATGTAATGGATTATGCATTGTGACCCCTAGGTCACAGTCTATGGGTGGAGATGAGTGAGTGGCAGGGGGAGGGGTGGAAGAGGTGGGTTTGGAATATGCAGTGAAATGCGTGGAAAATTTGCATTGGTGAGCAATTGCAGATGTTCTAGATTTTTAGTAGCTTTCAAAAATAGTCTCAGATTATGAAAGAAATACATTTTTACCATGCAATAAATGTCTCTCTGTGCACCAGAAGGAGCCACAGTGGCTCAGTGGTTAGTGTGTTGAACTTGCGACTGAAAGGATTTGGGTTCAGATCCTACTATCTGATTAGCAAGGGTAGACTACTGTGGTGTGTCCTTGGGCAAGGCAATTCACACCATTGCCTTGGCACTAAATAACCTACTTGTGTTGCTGTGCTGTAAACACCAGACCAAATCAAGCCAAACTCTGTGCACCAGAAAAAATGCATTTTAATTTACTTCAGCTCTGTACATTTCCGCCAGTTTTATTTGATAAACTGCATATAGGAAAATATGGTAAAATGTAAGTAATTTGACTTTGAAGTACATTTAAATGTTTCTTGTATTATGTCTTTGATTTGTAAGACATAGCATCATGACATGATATTAATTTGAAGCAGTGACCAATAAATCCTGTGCCCAGAGCCCAAGGGCTACCATAGTGATGGATCTGGGCTACTACCCAGAAGATCCAGAATTCAGGTAACCTAATGGGCCACTGTGCACTTTTTAATATCATTAGGAAATCTTCAGCATATTATCAGCATAAAATTTTCGTGAATTTTTTATGGGAGAAAATAAAATAAATTGGTGGTGGTTGTACTCTATCTAAATGAAGGCGATTGCATGCCACGTTGTGTCAATACTGACAATATTAAGTGTGGTCACTTTATTCCACCAGTCCAAGAGGTTTCAAACTGCATACAACATAAATAGTTCCCAGTAGTGATGAATTTTCAAGTAAAATAATTGATGAAATATCAATGAAACAACATCCACAAGTCCACATGTTTCTTGTTGTTATTACATTCTTAGGGACATAGGATTTATAACAAAGTAGTTACCGATATCAGATCCCCATTTACAGACTTCAGTACTGTCTGTCCAGGTAGTTGTCAGTACTTATATAACATACACATTTTCATCACAAATTTCAGGGGGCATAATATTTGAGAGAAATTGAATTTTGTCATTAAATTCACTAAAATGTATGCTTGCTAACATTGGGTGACTTGCATGATAATATGTTCTTAATTACATTGAAACCTTTAAAAATTGAAATGCCTTCAGACCAAATAAAATTTTGAGTTTCCAAAGTTTTCTGTTCACCAAGGTTCTCTATTTTTACCCAAGAATTAAATGTCACATGTAAATTGTTTATGTTTTGACAAAGAAAATCAATAGCCAGTCTGTTTTTAAAGTAGATATCGGTGATAATTTTGAATTGATTGCACCCATATGATTTTTTTATGTTGAGGCACCCATATGTTTTTAATGTGAGGCACTCATATGATTTTTTTATGTTGAGGCACCCATATGTTTTTAATGTGAGGCACTCATATGATTTTTTTATGTTGAGGCACCCATATGTTTTTAATGTGAGGCACCCATATGTTTTTAATGTGAGGCACTCATATTATTTTTTGTATGTTGAGGCACCCATATGTTTTTTTTATGTTGAGGCACCCATATGTTTTTAATGTGAGGCACCCATATGTTTTTAATGTGAGGCACTCATATGATTTTTTTTATGTTGAGGCATCCATATGTTTTTAATGTGAGGCACCCATATGTTTTTAATGTGAGGCACTCATATGTTTTTTTTTATGTTGTGGCACCCATATGTTTTTAATGTGAGGCACCCATATGTTTTTAATGTGAGGCACCCATATGTTTTTAATGTGAGGCACTCATATGATTTTTTTATGTTGAGGCACCCATATGTTTTTAATGTGAGGCACTCATATGATTTTTTTATGTTGAGGCACCCATATGTTTTTAATGTGAGGCATTCATATTATTTTTTTTATGTTGAGGCACCCATATGTTTTTTTTATGTTGAGGCACCCATATGTTTTTAATGTGAGGCACCCATATGTTTTTAATGTGAGGCACTCATACTATTTTTTTTATGTTGAGGCACCCATATGTTTTTTTTATGTTGAGGCACCCATATGTTTTTAATGTGAGGCACTCATATGATTTTTTTTATTTTGAGGCATCCATATGTTTTTAATGTGAGGCACCCATATGTTTTTAATGTGAGGCACTCATATGTTTTTTTTTATGTTGAGGCACCCATATGTTTTTAATGTGAGGCACCCATATGTTTTTAATGTGAGGCACCCATATGTTTTTAATGTGAGGCACTCATATGATTTTTTTATGTTGAGGCACCCGTATGATTTTTTTATGTTGAGGCACCCATATGTTTTTAATGTGAGGCACCCATATGTTTTTAATGTGAGGCACCCATATGTTTTTAATGTTGAGGCACCCATATGTTTTTAATGTTGAGGCACCCATATGTTTTTAATGTGAGGCACCCATATGTTTTTTTATGTGAGGCACCCATATGTTTTTTTTTATGTGAGGCACGCACATGTTTTTAATGTGAGGCACCCATATGATTTTTTTATGTTGAGGCACCCATATGTTTTTAATGTGAGGCACCCATATGATTTTTTTATGTTGAGGCACCCATATGTTTTTAATGTGAGGCACCCATATGTTTTTAATGTGAGGCACTCATATGATTTTTTTATGTTGAGGCACCCATATGTTTTTAATGTGAGGCACTCATATGATTTTTTTATGTTGAAGCACCCATATGTTTTTAATATGAGGTTCCCATATTTTTTTAATATGAGGCACCCATATTTGTTTAATGTTGAGGCACCCATAGGTTTTTAATGTGAGGCACCCATATGTTTTTTTATGTGAGGCACCCATGTTTTTAATGTGAGGCACCCATATGATTTTTTTATGTTGAGGCACCCATATGTTTTTAAAGTGAGGCACTCATATGATTTTTTTATGCTGAGGCACCCATTTGTTTTTAATATTAGGCACCCATATTTTTTTAATGTTGAGGCACCCATATTTTTTTAATGTTGAGGCACCCATATGTTTTTAATGTGAGGCACCCATGTTTTTTATGTGAGGCACCCATATGATTTTTTATGTTGAGGCACTCATATGTTTTTAATATGAGGTTCCCATATTTTTTTAATATGAGGCACCCATATTTTTTAATGTTGAGGCACCCATATGTTTTTAATGTGAGGCACCCATATGTTTTTAATGTGAGGCACCCATATGTTTATGATATGAGGCACCCATATGTTTTTAATATGAGGCACTCATATGTTTTTAATATGAGGCACCCATATGTTTTTAATGTGAGGCATCCATATGTTTTTAATGTTGAGGCACCCATATGTTTTTAATGTGAGGCACTCATATGTTTTTTTATGTTGAGGGACCCATATTTTTTTTATGTTGAGGTTTATTTTACTGTACATGGTTTTAGGTTGTTTGAAGTCCTGAAAGGTATGATTAAGTTTTGGTTCTTTGTTGTCTTTACCTCACCTGGCCATAAGGATAAGTGAGGTTATCATATAACTTTTCCTCTGTTGTGCATAGTGCTGCGTGCATCATCTGTTGTCTGTCATCTGTCCAGCATACATCAGGAATTGCTATTTGCAACTTCTTCACAAAAACCACCAAAACTGGTTTGAATCATACTTGGTACATAGCATCCTGATGTAAAGGCCTTTCAAGTTTATACAAGTGATGCTGATCACCATCATTTATCAGCCATCAAATATGGCCACCATTACCAGAAATAGAAAAACCTGTCCGTCATCCATCAACAATTGCTTTTTTCAAGTTCTTTTCAAAAGTTTCCAGAGTAATTTCAACCAAACTTGGTACAAGGCAACCTGGCATGGAGCCTTTCAGATTTGTGCAGAAATGATGCCAATCCATAATAAAATCTGGCTGCCATTTATAAACATAGAAAATTGTTTAAATGGCTTCCTTTAATGAAGACCTTTAAAACTTATACAAATGATGCTGATACTCAATCAAATATGACCACAAAACTACAAATAGAACAACCTTTAAATGGTCTTTTCTCCAAAACTGCTGAATAGAATGTGACCAAATTTGACAGAAAGTATCCAGGTATAAAGATCTGTAGAATTTATATAAATGATGCTGATGCACCCTCAAATGTGGCCACTGTTACTAAAAGTTAAAATACTTTAAATGACTTCATCTTCAAAACCGCTGTATAGAATTTAACCAAACTTGACCGAAAACATTCTGGGATGAAGACCTTTCAAGTTATTGCAAATGATGCTGATCCACTATCAAATATAGCCAATGTTATGGAAAATAGAAAACCCTTTAAACAAATTCTTCTCCAAAACTGCTCAATAGCATCTGACTAACCTTGAGTGAAAGCATTCTGGCATGAAGACCTTTTATATTTGTAAAAAAGATGCCAATCTGTCATCAAATATGGTCACTGTTACTGGAAATAAAATAAAAACTTTAAGCAACTTCTCAGAAACTGTTCAACAGAATTTGACCAAATTTGATAGAAAGCATTATGATATTAAGGACATTCAAATTTATACAAATGATGTTCATTCACCATCAGTTATGGCCACCATTACTAAAATTGGAAAATCATTAAATGACTTGTCCTCAAAAACCACTCAACTGAATTTAACTAAATTTTGCAGAAAGCATTCTGGCTTGAAGGGGTTTTAAAAACATTATACAAATGATGCAGATCTGTCATCAAATATGGCTGCCATTACTAAAAATGGAAAGACCTTTATGTCTAAATAAATACTAAACAGAATTTGACCACATTTGACAGAAAGTGTCCAAGCTTGAATGCCTTTCAGATTTATACAAATGATATCAGTCTTCCATCAAATATGACTGCCATTACTAAAAGTTGAAAAACATTTGCACAACTTTGATCTGTGAAAAAAAACCCAAAAAAACACTGAACAGAATTTGACCAAGCATTCTCAAATAGGCACCTTTCAGTTTTGGACCAATAATAATGATACATGATCTAAATTGGATGAAGGTACAGAAACTAGAGAGACCTTGAAACTATTGTTTTTGTAACATAAGGAATCAATAGCATTTGACAAATTTCAAGAGAAGGCATCCTTTCTGACCAAGATTTCGTGACCAACTGCACTTGCATTTGGCTGTTAGGCAGATGTCAGCCAGGTGATCTCAAGCCCGATTGGGCCTCTTATTTCTTAAAAGTGTAAAATTAACATTTGATTCAGCTTCAAGGGGATTTCTGTTTACAGTTTTGAGCAGTTTATGTGTATATTTAGAACATTAAAGATACTTTACTTCACAATGGATAATGATTATTGCTGATTTGTTACACTGAAAAAGGGAAGTCTGAAAAGTAACAGCTTTATATAGCAGGAGTCTCTATTTGTTGAGTTCATCTTTTATTTAGCAAGCAAAAATGTTAACATTGACCTTAATTTAGGGGTAGATGGAGAGATGAATATATGAATGGACATCCACACAGATGCCAAAGTGATCACTATGTTTTATTTCTGCTAAGGCAGGCTGCTCAAGTTAAGCTGGGCTACCAAAAAGAAACGGGCAGCATTTTACCATAATATTCTGGAATTTGTTACACCATAATGAATTTATGCTGGGCTACCAAAATAAACTAGCAGCATTTTACCATAATATTCTGGAATTTTTTACACCATAATGAATTTATGCTGGGCTACCAAAATAAACTGGCAGCATTTTACCATAATATTCTGGAATTTGTTACGCCATAATGAATTTATGCTGGGCTACCAAAATAAACTGGCAGCATTTTACCATAATATTCTGGAATTTGTTACGCCATAATGAATTTATGCTGGGCTACCAAAATAAACTGGCAGCATTTTATCATAATATTCTGGAATTTGTTACACCATAATGAATTTATGCTGGGCTACCAAAATAAACTATTAGCCCATTACCATTATGTTTTGAAATTTGTTACACCATATTGAATTTAAGCTGGTTTACCAAAATAAACTGGTAGACCTTTACCATCATATTTTTAAATTGGTTTTCACCATACTGAGTTTAAGCTGTGCTACCAAAATGAAACCGCCAGCTCTTTACCATCATAATTTTAAATTTGTTGCACCATACTGAATTTAAACTGGGTTACCAAGAGAAACTGGTAGCCCTTTACCATCATGATTGAAATTTGTTTCCCCATACTCTGACAAAATTTAGACATTATGAATATAAAACAAGAACATTAACTGTATGGGATCAGCAAGTTTTGCAGACCATTTAAGTACTGAAAAAGAATCTTGCATTTTCTTTTCAGTTTTAGAGACATTGATCACATGTCACTTTGGGATTCTAATGTTTAATTTTTCATGCATCACTATCAGTAACCATGTCAGTCAACAGACAAATATCACATTATTAATGTCAGTCAACAGACAAATATCACATTATTTATGTCAGTCAACAGACAAATATCACATTATAAATGTCAGTCAACAAATATCACATTATTTATGTCAGTCAACAGACAAATATCATGTTATTTATGTCAGTCAACAGACAAATGTCAAATTATTTATGTCAATCAACAGACAAATATCACATTATTTATGTCAATCAACAGACAAATATCACATTATTTATGTCAATCAACAGACAGATATCACATTATTTATGTCAGTCAACAGACAAATATCGCATTATTTATGTATATTTCAGATTCAGATTGGAAGTTGTTATTGATTCGACAGCGGTCCATTATTGGAAAGATTGCAGGAGGGCACAACATTTACAAGATCAACAAAATTGCTGTGCTCTCATTGTCGGAATCTGAGCCTGATGTGGAGTTTGAGGTATCTGTTTGGACTTATTTGGACATCTTGCCATCCAATCAAATGAGAGATGCAGATTAAGTCCAACCAGTAAAAAGAACACCTATAAGCTTCCTTGATTAGTGAATCATATAGATAACAAAGAAAGTAGCCAATTCTTTTACTTACAATAAATCTGTACAGCTTTAAAAGCAAGAAAATTTAGCACTAATTAGCTTAGAGGAAAAAAAGTACCAGCTGCACCAATTTAATAATAGGTCACAGTTACTTGTTAATAATTCCTGATGGGACAACTTTATGCCACCTTTTACTAATGATAATCTGAGATGAAACCTAATTCAGTCTTTATAAAGGATTACTGGTAAACTGATATTTATTCAGGACAATATTATGAGTTGGCTGTTTTCTAAGTCCTAATTAGGATTACTGGTAAACTAATATTAATTCTGGAGAGTATTATGAGTTGGCTGTTTCCTGTATCCTCATCTGGATTACTGGTCAACTGGTATTGAGTTGGATGTTTCCAGTGACCTCATCTGGATTACTGGTCAACTGTTATTTGAGTTGGATGTTTCCAATATCCTCATCTGGATTACTGGTCAACTGATATTGAGTTGGTTGTTTTCTATGTCCTCATCAGGATTACTGTTAAACTTATATTTGTTTAGATGTTTCCTATGTCCTCATCTGGATTACTGGTAAACTGATATTGAGTTAAATGTTTTCTATGTCCTTATCAGGATTACTGGTAAATTTAGATTGAGTTGGATGTTTCCTATGTGCTTCTCAGGATTACTAGTAAATTTATATTGAGTTGGATGTTTCCTGTGTCATCATCAGGGTTACTGGTAAACTGATATTGAGTTGGAGGTTTCCAATATCCTCATCTGGATTACTGGTAAATTGATATTGAGTTGGATGTTTCCAATATCCCCATCTCGATTACTGGTAAATTTATATTGAGTTGGATGTTTCCAATGTCCTCATCTGGATTACTGGTAAATTGATATTGAGTTGGATGTTTCCAATATCTTCATCTGGATTACTGGTAAATTGATATTGAGTTGGATGTTTCCAATGCCCTCATCTGGATTACTGGTAAACGGATATTGAGTTGGATGTTTCCAATATCTTCATCAGGATTACTGGTAAATTGATATTGAGTTGGATGTTTCCAATATCCTCATCTGGATTACTGGTAAATTGATATTGAGTTGGAGGTTTCCAATGTCCTCATCTGGATTACTGGTAAACTGATATTGAGTTGGATGTTTCCAATATCTTCATCAGGATTACTGGTAAATTGATATTGAGTTGGATGTTTCCGATGTCCTTATCTTGATTTATATTTATCATATGACATTGATATGACCTTGCTTTGATCCACTTAGATATTTTATGTGGGATGCATGTGTGAAATATAACACATGACATCATAATAGGTAATTGTGTCATATCATGATGTAACAATAAATATGCATAATGTTAGCAGTACCCAGTTTAATTTTTGGCTAAACAAATACGATTTCAAATGATTTATTGAAAAATTATTGTGTTTCATCATGTGATAAATGGAATCTTACATTTTTCTCATTTCAGACAAAATGTATGAAACTTGTTGCATGATTTCTATCTTTTGCTTGACAAGGTTTACAGAACAGAATCTTATCCTCATTTCGGACTAAATGTATGAAACTTGTTGGATGATTTTTATTTTTTTCTTGATAAGGCTTACAGAATAGAATCTTACATTGTCCTCATTTCAGACTAAATGTGTGAAACTTGTTGTATGATTTTTTTTTTTTTCTTGATAAGGTTTACAACTTGTTTTATACATTTTATTTGAAATGAGGACAAATGTAAGATCCTGTATGTGTTCCATGCACATTTCTAATAGTCAGGAACCTTACTCAGAGTCAGAAAGCATTGTTTGAAAGTGAAAGAGTTACCTTTCTTTAGAGTTACCTATATAAAAAAATATATCTGAATACCTAAAACTTTTGTGTAATTTTTCATATTCATATTTTTTGAATTTTACTTTTTGTTGGCACCATATAGCCACTGTTGTGCTGGGGTGCCCTTAAATGTTATTACATACATACCTGCAGCTGAATATAGCGTAGTATTCCTGTGTGAATCAAGATTAAATAGCCCTGTCTTCAGTTTTGTAAATGTTCAGAATTTTCACACTGACATGTGTAGACAAACAAAGTAAAAATGCAAATTAAAACTCCATTTTACATTTGACAAATGTTGTAACTATTTAAAACTTTCCACACAATCCTGTATCAGTGCAATCAATGAGTGTTGACATTATTAATTCTGTATCAATGCAATCAATGATGGTTGATGGACACAATCTAGTATCAATACAATCAGTGATGGTTGACTGACACAGTACTGTATCAATACAATCAGTGAGTGTTGACTGACACAATACTGTATCAATGGAATCAGTGAGTGTTGACTGAAACAATTCTGTATCAATGCAATCAATGACTGTTGAGTGACACAATCCTGTATCAGTGCAACCAGTGACTGTTGACTGACACAATCCTGTATCAATGCAATCAATGAGTGTTGACTGACACAATCCAGTATCAGTGTAATCATTGAGTGTTGACTGACAGAGTTACTGTATCAATGCAATCAATGAGTGTTAACTGGCACAATCTTGTATAAATACAATCAATGAGTATTGACTAACACAGTGCTATATCAATGCAGTCAGTGAGTGTTAACTGACACAATCCTGCATCAGTGCAATCAGTGTGTTGACTGACACAGTTCTATATGAATGCAGTCAGTGAGTGTTAACTGACACAATCCTACATCAATGCAGTCAGTGTGTTGACTGACAGTGCTATATCAATGCAGTCAGTGAGTGTTAACTGACACATTCCTGCATCTATGCAATCAATGAGTGTTGACTGACATAGTGCTATATCAATGCAGTCAGTGAGTGTTAACTGATGCAATCCTGCATCAATGCAATCAATGAGTGTTGACTGACACAGTGCTGTATCAATGATGTCAGTGAGTGTTGACTGACACAGTGCAATATCAATGCAGTCTGTGAGTATTGACTGACACAGTACTATATCAATGCAGTCAGTGAGTGTTAACTGACATAATCCCGCATCCATGCAATTATTGAGTGTTGACTGACACAGTACTATATGAATGCAATCAGTGAGTGTTGATTGATGCCATTCTGTATCAGTTCAGTCAGTTAGTGTTGACTGATGCCATCCTGTGTCAATGCAATCAGTGAGTGTTGCCTGATGCCATCCTGTGTCAATGCAATCAGTGAGTGTTGCCTGATGCCATCCTGTGTCAATGCAATCAGTGAGTGTTGACTGATGCCATCCTGTATCAATGCAATCAGTGAGTGTTGACTGATGTCATCCTGTGTCAATGCAATCAGTGAGTGTTGACTGATGCCATCCTGTGTCAATGCAGTCAGTGAGTGTTGCCTGATGCCATCCTGTGTCAATGCAATCAGTGAGTGTTGACTGATGCCATCCTGTATCAATGCAATCAGGAGTGTTGACTGATGTCATCCTGTGTCAATGCAATCAGTGAGTGTTGACTGATGCCATCCTGTGTCAGTGCAATCAGTGAGTGTTGACTGATGCCATCCTGTATCAATTCAATCAATGAATGTTGAGTGATGCTTGTCAAAAATATCAATTTATCTTATGTTGTCATTGATATTATATTCCTTCAATCCATTTCATATTTTTGATGTGTAATCACTGAACTGTCAAGTCACAATGTCATACAAAGTAAATATTTCACATTGTGTCATAAAAACTAATGTAAGACTTTAACATTACAAGCATCTGATAGAGTTTCTAATTAAAGCAAATACAATATTGAAAAATTCTATTGAGAAAAATGTTTTTTGTCAATTGAAGAATAGACTATTACATTTGTGTTAAATTCATATGTAAAATGTATAAAAGTCATTGGATAATTTTATTATTTTTATTTACAAAGGTAACAAAGTACAGGAAATTACTTCGCTCTCTTTAGAAATTTCATATGGAATGTATACTCAATCTACGGTTGTATTTACAGCTTTGTAGAAAACACCACTTTGGTTTGAAGAAAGTGGAGAAGATTGCAGGCCATCAAGATGGCAACCAGAACAAACTTGCATTTCAAAAGATGGTCAGTAATATCAAGTCTGCAGCTGAAAATGTAAAACCTAAAAAGGTAGAGTATATTTTATCAGTGTATATGATTTTTAATGAAAAACAGAATAATTCCTTACTATGATGTTTACAGCAATCACTAATTTATAATGAGGAGTTCATAATAATCAAATATTCTGTCTCATATGTCATGTGTCTTTTGGACACACACACCCACCCACCCACCCACCCACCCACCCACACACCCACACACACCCACCCACCCACCCACCCACCCACACCCACACACACACACACACACACACACACACACCCCCACACCCCCACACACATGCATGCACACATGCACACACACACGCACACGCACACACACACACACACACACACACACACACACACACACACGCATACACACACACATGCATACACACACGAGATAATGTATACATATGCACACATGACACACATGCATGCACATGTGCACACACAGAGAGACAGAGAGGTTATATTAATTTTTCATCTTTGGAAGTCTTGGACTTCCGTGGTTGGAAATTTGGAAATGCTACCTCAAGCCTAGAAGTTTCTTCATTGCAATTACTCCAAAACATAAAAACATAAATTTATTAAATAATCTCATCCTTAACAGGTCAATAAGCCAAAAACGTAACTGTATAGCATTTACCATTTGCACCCTTTTGCTGTGATTAAGGTCTGCTTACAAACATTGATTTAATATGAATGGAGATAATGTACTTTATAAAAGTTTTTGTTGTATGACTGTTAAATCTGCTAGATCAAGACTATAAACAAGATACCTAATAAAGTTCTTATTAATCAGGCCCTCAATAATCTTGCCACATACATCTTTAATTATTATGAATATATAAGCTAGTTTGAGGACAAGTGCCCCAGGTCTGTTTAATCTATTGATCATAGCGTATGTACTCGCGTATAAGCCAATACCAACTGCAAAGTGCATAAACCCAGATCTGCCGTCGCATAATGCGCTGACAGATCTGGGCTTATGCAGTTTGTAAGGAGTAATCAGTAGAACAAACAACATAGACCCTGATCTGCCAGCGCATTATGCAACAGCAGATCATGATCTATGTTGTTTGCATTTGGACCTGGCTCATATGTGAGTATATGGTAAGTCTCTAATTTTGTAACTATCTCGCTATGGCCAAAATAGTCTTGTACAGTTGAACTCTACTTGCTTAAAATTGATGAGGGTGTCTTTCATGGTATGTATGGTATTCAACAGTCTGAGCATTACCAGCAGAGCTGAATGTGAGTAGTGTATGTAGTCTGCTGCCCATTGACGTTGTGAAATATTCATCTTTAGTTGTCAGCACTCAGTATCAGTCAAACTGTAACTTTGAGCTCAGAGGTTCAGTACACATGTAGTTTTATCAAGAGTGGCAGTCATCCTTTTGAATACTAGTTGCATTAGATAGTCTGGATGGGAATAAATAGTCTGGATGGGAATAAACATAAATTGTACAGACAGTTTGCTAAGATATACCTAAATCAATGACTAACACATTAAACTGAGTTATTCCCTTTTCACACACGGTTGACTTGGTAGTGGTGTCTAGGCAATAAATAACACCCAAGTTAGCAGTGGCTTTTTTTCATTGTGTATTGTAAATCAATTAAAAGGCACAATTAACTGGCTCTAGTGGCAGAGATAAGTTACATTTCAGAACAGTTGGGATGACATGTGTTTATTATTTGGGCATATAAGTACAGTAAGGGAAGTTCCAAGGCCATCCAGACATAAAACTCTATCTCTCACACACGCATGCACACGTGTGCACACACACACACACACACACACACACACACACACACACACACACACACACACACACACACACACACACACACACACACACACACACACACACAGACAGACACAGAGTTAATATAATGGCAGAGAACTTCTAACAATTTCCTAGTCTAAGAATGAGATCACAAAAGTATAATTATATTCCTTCAAAATTAAAAATTAATTCTGTAAAATTGTATTATCCACTAAAATAAATGTGGCCAAAATTTTATATCATTTTGTGAAACTTTAAAATCAAAACCCAGTGGAACAGACACAAGTTCATTGCATGAGAATACATTAGTAGTCACAGTTCTCAGCATGTATTGTAAAAATAATTGAATTACTGTCATTGATACAGATTTCTAGGGACAATGGTATCGTATCAAATAATATGGACAATATGAAGGTCTGTTCAGGCTGTATGCTTCAACTAGCAATTGTTAATATACAGTTGGCAATCAAGCTTACAAAATAATGTTCGCACCATACACTTTGACTGGCAGTTGTGAACACACATTTGCAAGTCAAGCTTACAAAAGAATGTTTGCACCATATGCTTTGACTTGCAATTGTGAACATGCAGTTTCTGATCAAGCTTACAAAAGAATGTTCATATCATATGCTTTGACTGGCAATTGTGAACATGCAGTTACCAATCAAGCTTACACAAGAATGTTTGCACTGTATGCTTTGACTGGCAATTGTGAACATCCAGTTACTGAACAAGCTTACAAAAGAATGTTCACACCATATGCTTTGACTGGCAATTGTGAACATGCAGTTACTGATCAGGCTTACACAAGAATGTTCATATCATATGCTTTGACTGCCAATTGTGAACATGCAGTTACTGATCAGGCTTACACAAGAATGTTCATATCATATGCTTTGACTGGCAATTGTGAACATGCAGTTACCAATCAAGCTTACACAAGAATGTTCACACCATATGCTTTGACTGGCAATTGTGAACATGTGGTTACAGATCAAGCTTACTGTAAAGTTGGTGGGAAGTATTTTTTTTTATTAATCCCATCATCTCAGATTAACTTGACACCATTGTGCATTAAAACCTGTCTTGTGAGACCACTGCCATGAAAGATCACCTGTGTTGCAAGACCACTATCATGAAAGAGCACCAGTCTTGTGAGACCACTGCCATTAAAGGGCACCTGCTTTGAGAGACCACTGCGATAAAAGAGCACTTGTCTTGAGATACCTGTCATGAAAGAGCACCTGTCTTGTGAGACCACTGTCATGAAAGAGCACATGCATTGAGAGAACACTGTCACGAAAGAGCACCTGTCTTAAGAGACCACTGTTATGAAAGAGAACCTGTCTAAAGAGACCATTGCCATGAAAGAGCACGTGTCTTGTGAGACCACTGCCATGAAAGAGCCTGTCTTGAGAGACCACATTCTCAATACACCGACTACTCAGTTATATAGTGTGCTAAACTACAATGAGAAACCACCTGCCCTGAGAGACCACATTTTGTTGGCAGAAGGGTTGGTCTCTCAAGACACATTCTACTATATTATTTTCTTTTGTAATAGACTGACTTGTCAGTTAAATGACAAAGTCTGATTGCATTATATATTTCTCTTGTTTTTCATCTTGTTCAGTGGTAAATAACCCATTTTAACATGTCCTCGATAGAGAGCTGTGTAGTTGAGAGAAATTGAGCATATGCTAGAAAGATAGTTAGGGGTATGAAATAGTGCTTGTTGTCATGACTAATTTAAAACCTTCCCAGCACTGTGATTGTTAAAATATAAATTACCAGAATTTATAATTGCTGAATTTTATGTTTGTGAAAAATACCCTCTATATGGTATATATATATATATATATATATATATATATATATATATATATATATATATATATATATATATATATATATATATATATATATATATATATATATATATATATATATATATATATATATATATATAAAAATATAAATTCATCATGTCAATGTTTGTTAGCTTGAGTGACTACTGTAAAATCTGCCTTCATCGTCATTGCAAGAGTTGGGACAAATTTCCATATAGAACATTCTGTGGTTTCATTTATTTTTGTGGGTATACAATTTTGGAGTTTTTGTAAAAAAAAGAAACAAAATTGTGGGTAGTTAAATTTGTGCATTTGGATAATGTCATCATTCCATATGTGAATCAAACGTGACCAACTGCCCCTTGCTCAGTGCAATCAGCAGGATGTGGCAACCTTTGATGTGCAGTGGCGGAAAGCTGCTCAAGATAAAATGTGTGAGTGATTGGTCGTAATTAGCCTTGGCTTTGAGATAGCTGGTCTTGTGATGTGATTTTGCAATTTTGTAATTATTAATGTGACAAATGTATATGTACATCAGATTGACTTAATGTTTATTCAGTGGTTTTGTCAGAAAATCTTTGAAGTGTGAGAATTGGTATTGTTTTATAATTAGTGTATATACATGTATGTAGTTTCAGTATTTTACTTTCTTCTTGTTCCTTTGGATTATAGTGTGTGGATCAATGAGATGTGCTTTCAGGAGGATTTAAATTTTAACAGGAAAGTTTGCTACCCATAATTAGCAGTATAAATGCTTGCATTTATCTATGCTTTATGTAGATTATTCATTCAGATAGATTACAACTGTGGGTCTGTGGGTGAATCTTAAATCACAGAGAATTGCAGAGAATAAAGTGCAGTTTTGTTATTACAGCATTTGCAGTATTTTCAACAGCAGTTTCACTTGAATGAAGGATCTATATAAATAAGTATTAAATTTAATTTTGTAGATCATTTTATTATTCTTTCTTTCATTTTCAGTAATACTAGTACTTAAATAGTTTCCCTGTTCTCTTTATAATTACTGATCTCAGCACACATTGATTTAAGGCAGTGAGTAGAAGAGACGGCTACCAGATACTGTCCACACACATGTGCATTGAAACAATAAAATGCTTTATAATTCTTTTT
Organism: Margaritifera margaritifera; assembly: GCA_029931535.1. NCBI lineage: Eukaryota > Metazoa > Mollusca > Bivalvia > Unionida > Margaritiferidae > Margaritifera > Margaritifera margaritifera. Next base: position 3,324,273 of record JAQPZY010001578.1, read on the forward strand.
TTCAAAATGTGTTTCAATAAAACAAACACTTGTCAAAGATAATATTTAATTATAGTAATGAAGTGCAATTATCAAATAGCAGAACTTTGTTGATCGCTAGGAATGTATCAGTAAGTAAATAAAGAGGGGCGTGCTTTCTGAATCACATGTAGCTAAATTTTCATCAGGTCTTTAGCTTTGTGGTTCAGAGCAATGAAAAAATCCATGAAAATTGGTACACCATGAAAATTTAAGAAACCACAGTACTCAGGGATTCTAGAAAAGGAAATCACTATATAATTGACCTTTCTATAATGGACACCTGTCTAACATGGACATAGAACACTTGTTTTTGTTCCTTCCCACAGCATAAAAAGGAAATTGTATCATGTAACAAAATTGAAAACTGTGGATAGAAAATATTTTTTTACACTTGTTTGCATCATCTATGTTTTAGGATTGAAATTGTATCAGTTTACTGTATATGCCAAAATATAGTGGAACTTAGAAAACTTGAAGTGCTACAGGACCCATATTTTGGTTCGAGTTTTTTGTAGTTGTGAGTTTTCCAAGGTCACAGACAAGGGAACACTTTAACATAATGTCCTTAGCAAAGAGGTCTGAGTAAGGCCAGTTAACATCCTTAACAAAGAGGTATGAGTAAGGCCTGTTAACATCCTTAACAAAGAGCTATGAGTAAAGCCTGTTAACATCCTTAACAAAGAGCTATGAGTAAAACCACAATGTCCTTAGCAAAGAGGTCTGAGTAAGACCTGTGTAGACTACTAAAACATAATGTCCTTAGCAAAGAGGTCTGAGTAAGACCTGTGTAGACTACTAAAACATAATGTCCTTAGCAAAGAGGTCTGAGTAAGACCTGTGTAGACTACTAAAACATAATGTCCTTAGCAAAGAGGTCTGAGTAAGACCTGTGTAGACTACTAAAACATAATGTCCTTAGCAAAGAGCTCTGAGTAAGACCTGTGTTGACTACTAAAACATAATGTCCTTAGCAAAGAGGTCTGAGTAAGACCTGTGTTGACTACTAAAACATAACGTCCTTGGCAAAGAGGTCTGAGTAAGAGCACATAATGTCCTTAGCAAATAGGTCTGAGTAAGACCTGTTTTATATGCACACACTACTGAAATTTGTATTACCAGTATGCCGCCATTGTGATACCAGAAGGGGCATATTGTTTGTTGCTGTCCATACATCGGTGTGGTCATCTTGAATCCATTTTAGTGCAGTGGTACAAAAACTATTAAATCTAGAGCCATTAAATTGTGCAAACTGTATTATGGTTATAAGTAGATGACCTGATTAGATTTTCAGGCCATTGTGGGATTTTTTCAAAGTTGTACCTATTTTTAACATATTTTGACATAATTTTTTTTATCAAAACCTTTTTATCACAATTAAGCACAAACCACTTGAGATAGCCAGATGAAATTTGGTATGCATATTTTATGCATATGTAGATAACCTGATTAGATATTCATGCCATCATGCCATTATAAACATTTTTCAAATTGTTATACATTTTTTAATTTTTGGAACCTAGACCATATGGTCTGCATTGGGGGAATTTGTGTTTTATAAACATAATTCTAGTTCCATTTGTTTATTAGAATATAGTTGATTGATTTTGTCTAATGGTTCATGTTTCTGTATGTTTTCAACTTTCGTATAAAAGTAGCTGCCAAGATTACATACATGCTTTTAAACTCTAAATCTTGCAGAAGGAGGTCAAAGAACGAGAGAAATTTGAAAGAAGAATCATGGAGGTATGTCTGTAAAATTATTGTTACCCTCTCTGACAAATTGCTTGCATATTTTGTGCACAGTGAAAGTTAGGCCCCTTCTTACATACTTGGCAGGGATCCATGATCCTCATGGGTGCAAGATAGGGGTGAAACGATACACCTGTGCTGCGTATTGATACGATTCACGATACACAGCCTACAATACAATACATTATCGATTCTCAGTTTAAAGAATAAGAAAGCAAATGACTAATAATTATTCATGACTGCTGAAGATTAAAGTAACTTATATAGGGTAGATATCATTTTGTATCGATTCTTCACCTCTTGTATCGATACGTGTATTGGTATGGCAAAAGTATCGATGCATCGATATATCGATGAATCGTTTCACCCCTAGTGCAAGAACAATCATGCTTCTATTAAGATTGAATAAATTAACAATATAGGCTGCAATCTTGCACCCAGGAAAACAAACATTTTCCCCAGTATTAAATAGAAATACTTGAAGAACTAAGGCAATAATAATATCTTTTAAACTTTATTACGTGGGCAGACCTTTAGTACATAATTGTTATGGACTGTTTATGTTAGAAAAGCAGGATGAAAAACTGACTGGATTATATTAGTATTCATGTGTAAACTATTGTAGGAAAAGTTTTGTATTGATTTTGTATGACAGAGTTTTCCTACAGCTGCAAGGACTTTCATTAGTAGATGAGACAATTGGCTTCATGGAATCTTTGTTTTATCTAATTTGTGTTGATTTCCTTAGTTTCCTAGGTAATTATATAACTGTAGTTTGATTTTTAGCATTTCTTTTTGTATCCTCACTCTATTTCCTCTTATGACCCCCAATTATTTTGATGAAAAACCTTCAATATTTCCTTTCATTTTGCACTAATATTGTGAATCACTTTATGTTCATACATGTAGGTATAACATTTTGATGTTTGGTTAGAAAATGCATATTTGTGGGTACTTAATTTTGTGAATTTGTCATTTGAGAAAAACAAAAAACATGTAAACTATTGACCGACAATGTATATATCTTTATGAAAGATACATGTAATACTGACATTCACTTCCATGAATATTCAAGCAAACAGGCGTAATACCTACTGCAGTAATTAGGTTGACTGGGTAAATTATTCATTGCTAATACTTAGCATGAATTCTGAGATCTAAATGAAACAAGATGCTGACAACCTTTAGCACACATGTATTAGCTTAATTCCACTACTTGTATTAAGAATCTAATTAGTTTTTAGCTCTAATTGTCATAGACCAGAGGAGCTCATGGGATGGTCTGTTTGTCCATCCGTTTGCACAAGTTTGTTATTGCTACTCCTCCTAAACTACTTGAATGACTGCCATTCATCCCAAGGACTAGTTGGTCCTAAATGAAAATGGTGCTGCTCAGACGTCCAGTATGGCCACTATGGCAGCCATCTTGAAAATCTTGTTATCACTACTCTTGAACAGAAAGTCGTGTCAACATGGAGTTTTCACCAGAAGACTTCTTATAATGTCTGGTTGGTCCTAAATGAAAATGGTTCCACTACAGTGGCCATGTTGAAAATCTTATTGCTACTCCTCCTGAATGGATGGTCATATCAACACGGGGTTTTCACTAAGAGACTTCTTATGATGTTTAGTTAGCCCCAAATAAAAATGGTGTTGATTTGACATCCATTATGGCTGCCATGGCACTTATCTTGAAAATCTTGTTATCACTACTCCTCCTGAACAGAAAGTCATATCAACATGGAATTTTCATCAGAAGACTTCTTATTATGTCTGGTTGCTCCTAATTGAAAATGGTTCCGTTTGGACATCCAAGATGGTTCCACAGTGGCCATTTTGAAAATCTTGTTTTCGCTACTCCTCCTGAATGAATGGTCATGCCAACATGGGGTTTTCACTAAAAGACTTATTATGATGTCTAGTTGCTCCTAAATGAAAATGGTGCCAATCTAACATCCAATATGGCCACCACAGCAGCCATTTTGAAAATCTTGATATTAATACTCCTTCTGAATGGAAAGTCATATCAGCATGGGGTTTTCACTGGAAGACTTCTTATGATGTCTAGTTTGTTTAAAATAAAAAATTGTGCTGCTCTGATATCCAATATGGCTGCCACAGTGGCCATCTTGAAAATCTTCTCTCTGCTTGTCTTACCAAAAGACTTCTTATGATTCTCGTTGGTTACTAAAAAAATGAAAATGGTGCCAATCTGACATCCAGTTTGGCAACCGTGGCAGCCATCTTATAAATCTTGTTATTGCTACTGCTCCAAAATGGAAAGTCATATCTATGTGGGGTTTTCGTCGGAAGACTAATTATGATATCTAGTTGGTCCTGAATGAAAATGATGCTGATTTGACATCCAATATGGCCACCATGCCACATCTTGAAAATCTTGTTACTGCAAAACCTACAGAATTGATGGTCTTATATACATGGGGTTTTCACCAAAAGACTTCTTATGAGATCTAGTTGATCTGTAATGAAAATGGGGCCATGTAGACATCGAATATGGCCACCACAATGAACATTTTGAAAATCTTGTCACTAATTCTCCTGAATGGATGGTCATATTGGCATGGTTTTTTCACCAAAAGTCTTTTAATGGTGTCTAGTTTGTCCTAATGAAAATGGTGCAAATCTTACATCTAATATAGTTGCCACAATGAATATTTGAAAATCTTATGAGTCAAGAATATCATAGATTGTTTCAACACTCGGCAGTTAAAAAAAAAACAAAAAAACAATTGTCATATCTTGAATTCCTGGAAATTCTTTTTGGACAGTAGAGTGTTACTTTGTTTGAGAGACTCTTGTTAAAGTGTTCCTAAAAGAACACTGTTAAAACGTAAACTCTTGACAAGTAGAGATTAGGTGCTAAAAGATATCCAATGAGAGGAGACACGTGTCTTTTCAAAACAAAGCTTCTGTCTGTTCGATATATCAACAGTTCTGTTGAAACTGAGTTTTAGTATCTCAACTATCACAATGCTGCTGTGACATTGGTCAAAAAGTGGGAAACTTGAAAGGCAGTAGCACTCTTTCATGTTTTCAAAGAACATGGTGGGGATAAGCTGCTGTCTTTAGTAAGGGAAAATAGCATGATGCATCTTGATCGGCCTGAAGACATATACATCTACCCTTAAAGCAATTCATGCAAAGCAATGTTGGATTATCTCCACACATGACAAAGTGTCACCTCTGACTTTTATTCAGCAGTTAGTTATACACTATATGTATGAAATGTGTTTTGTAATAAAAATGCCCTCTTGTGTTCTGTTTGCTCAGTGGAATTGTGATAAGTACTTGTGATTAACAAAATTAAAAGATGCAGTGAAAACATTTAAATTTATTTATGAAATTACTAATATTTGAATCAGACATGGTAATTGGTGTCACAATAAGATATATGTATTCTGTATATACAGTGCTTCATGATCCATTCATTATGTTGGACATGTTCATGGATTAATAGAGATTAACGTTAATTCAAAAATATGAGTGCATAATAAAGACACAAACTTTGATCGATATTTAATTTTCTTGAACTTGAATACCATCACATTTCTTGGATGTTTCATAATTTCATTGGATTGCATAAAATTGTTGTGAGTATTATTATAAATGGATTTAATATGTTATTTGGGAAGTAAAGAAACTCTTACAGAATAAACCTACATGTGGCTTATAGGTCACTTTTATTCATTTCTTATAAGGGGCTAATAAGTGACTATTCACTTTACTTACAGGTCACTTATAAGTGACATGTTTGTGGAGGATTAGGATTTTATATACAAATTAGGCATTTCATATACAAATTTAGCATTTAACTTATACACGTATAGGTCACTTTTAAGTGACATATAGGTGAATGATCATGATTTTATATGCAAATTAGACATTTTACTTAAAAATGATATTTCACTTATAAGTGAAATGTAAGCTTTAGCTTGCTGCTTTGAATCGCTGTATTTGAACCAGCTTGTTCAATATCGAATTTTAGCTGAAATAAAACAAAACAAAAAAAGTGATAAACATAATTTATTCTCATAGTAATAAATAAAAATTTTCATTCAGACAAACATTTTGTGCAAATCTGTCATCATCAAGTAGGCCCCTACAACCAAATTTGAAAGCAGGTTTTGACTCGTGGACAGCAGTGTAGTTTTCTTTCAGAATCTGATGGCCATTCTACTTCAGCTGGTAATGAAGACTGTCCCAAATTCAGTTGTCATGTGAACCCTAGGATATTTGTGTATACTGCATGATGCTGGAAAGCACAAAGAACAAACTAAACTCCCACAGATAACAAGTCAGTGTAACATAATTCCACAGATGCAGACCACCATTGTTTAAATTCTAGAAATGGGAGAGGAAGCGTGGCCAAGTCTAAGTTATGATATCGTTTGCCCTGGAAATCTTCTGAGCTCTGGATTTTTGGTGTTGAAACATCTTATCGATGTCAAATAATTTTTCTGTATCCAGCAATACATTATTTTCTATGATTTCATTTGAATATACACATTTGAATGTTTGGTGCCAAATAATATTGTTTTAAATGAAATTATAGAAAATAATTTATTGTTGCATGCTGGAAGAGTCCTTGTTTACAAGGTGTGTCTGCTATGTGTATCATCACTCATGTTCCCATTTTGCAATTTACACACACACACTTTATTCTAGCTTTGATATGCAAGATCCATCAAAGTTGGAAGTTTTATTTCAATGTTCTTTTTTATTCTTAAAATATTTAAAAATAAAACTTGATGAAATACTTTTTTTTGTTGTTGTTGATATGTCTCATTGAAATTGATAAATCTGGTGGGGAAGTTATGAATTTTGGAAAAAATCATGGTAGCACCTTTGTTGGACTTGGATTGTATTTTGCAGTAAACCTTTGACTTGAGACTGTATTTTGCAGTAAACTGTTAGTCCGAAAATGACAATGCCCATGAACTTACAGTTCACTTATACTCGGCAGATAAAGGCTTATATGTCACTTATAAGTGATATGTAGGTGTAGCATGGATCAATGTTGTTTTCACTTATACTGTTCTTATACAGACTAACATTTCACTTACTTCATTACATATAATAATAATAATAATAATAATGAGGACTTGGTACAGCGCTTAATCTTTAGAAGCTCTAAGTGCTTTATGATATTAGGTAACACATTAGGACATATATATGGACACGATTACAAAAACAAACACCATGAAATTACAAACAAAAAACATGCTGAAAATAATTAAGCTAAGGAAACATTACTAAGTCTTAAGTCTTGCAAAGTATAAGTAACTTATAAGTGACCTATAAGGCGCATATAAGTCAAGCATATATCACTTATAAGTCAGAATAAGTTATTTCCATAAAGGAAGATACAAACTGTGAGTAATTTATTACTGTAGATTCAGTCAGAGTTGTTGCATTAAAGTTTTTAAGTTTATGAAATTTTAAATGTGAAAAAATCATAATAAATTTGTATTGTTCATCATCTATCATGATATATATATATATATATATATATATATATATATATATATATATATATATATATATCATATATATATATATATATATATATATATATATATATATATATATATATATATATATATATATATATCAGCTCTATAAATACTGCTGGTAATCAAACAAGCACACAAACTAGTGGTGCTTTACCATACAATATGGAGGGGTAGGGGTGGGGGCAGGCTTTCAATATCAGCTTGAAAAATATTTTGTTGTGCCTTTAAATTCATGGTCTAGTTTGTCCATGAAAATCATGAAAATTGCTACCCTATGAAAATTGGTACCCCACAAATTTAAAGTGATTCATAGTATTTTATTTCACTCTAAGTAACTTGTTGTGTTTGTAAATTTATGACATTTTTGAGGTAACATTCTGTGAGGAGTTACCAAAATTTCTGTGAGAGTTGAATATTTTTTAAATTTTTTAAAATTGTTCTCCAAGTTCTCTTTTGTTCATTGATCTAAATTATTAATGATGAAGTTTTGGTTCACTTTTACCAGACATGATAATTTACAGATTGTATGGTGTGAACACTTAACTGTGTCTGAAATGATCTGTATTTCATTTATTTACAGACTGTTTAAGGAATAGTTGAGCCATAACTTGTCATGATCTGCAATTCATTTATTTACAGGCTGTTTAAGGAATAATCAAGCCATAACTTGTCATGATCTGTAATTCATTTATTTACAGACTGTTTAAGGAATAGTCGAGCCATAACTTGTCATGAAAACATGTTGATCATGGTCATTTTTTTGATTTAGAATCACATACTTTTCACATACTGCAAGTCAATCATTCAACTATAAACATTAAAAAATATAAGAAATGTATTGCCTAAGAAAGCATTTTTACTATGAGTACACTCTCATCAGGAGATGCTTAGATAGCCCAGAATTCTTTGAGATACAGTTTCTTTATCCTTAAATTAATTTACTATTGCTCACAATCCACCATCCTCATTTTGTGTAATCATTATGCCTGATTGTACAACTGTCTGTTGTCTGTCTGTATGTCTCTGTCTGTCTGTTTATCTCCCTGTCTGTTGAAAGAATAAAAGACTTTTTTGGTCTGATCATTTGTCTATTCTCTTTATTTAGGAGCTGACAAAGATGTACAACGACTCAGATTTTTTCTACTACAGTGACACATTTGACTTGACTAACAGCTTACAGAGGCAGAATGCAGAGAGTTACAGTGTTAATTTACCACATTGGCAGCGGTGTGATATACGGTTCTTCTGGAATGAACACATGCTTAAAGAACTTATAGAATTAAAGGTATGCAGAAAGAGATTAGTAAAGGTTCCATATTTTTATTCCATGTACAGTCAAGTTTTGACTATTCAAACCTCAATACCATTCTTTGCAGAAACTCAGATAATCAGCTGAGAAAAGTTGTCTCACTTAGCATAATCACTTGGTGATGACCATGTAGTGTGCAGGACCAGTGATGATTGTTAAATATGACATGTGTCGGTTTTACTGATTTTGACTTTTGTGATTAAATTTCATAAAAAATATTTTGTAATTTTGAGATAATAAATAAAGCTTGTGATTTGAACAATTGCCACATTGTTTTAGTAAAATATTCTTTGCAGTTGGTGTTTGTAATGAACTAAGAGACCAAATGTTTTCACTGTCATTTAGGTTTATTAAAATAGTCATGATGTTTTGCTTTGAAGAAATTGTCTTCTGTTTTAAATATTTTGTTTTTTAAAAATTGTTGAACTCTTAGCAACAAAGTTACTATTTCCTTTTCAAAGCTAAAAGTTAATTATACACTGGATTTCTGCATGATATGATGGGCATGCTTAGGTTCTAATTTGTGGTACTTGAGTAGACTTAAAATGGTTTCTAAAACTGAAGAGTAGCTAGCCAGAAGTACATTTATCATCTGAATGTTTTGGTTTAACCATATTAGCATCTTGTGCAAGAGACATTGCTGATATATACCAATACAGACTAGATTTTCTGAATTCCAGTTGATGAGAACCATTTTCATGTGACCTGACAAGTTTAGATAATTAAGGTTCTCCTGTAATAATTTTACATTATTTTTATTATGCCCCCACTGCTTGCATTGGGTGCATATTGATTTAATTTCTTCCATCCATCCGAGGAAGCTTGTTACCAAGATTGGGCACAAAAAAAAGAAATTTGGCTTGCATATTTGTATGTATCTGTAGATGACCTGATAAGATTTTCAGGCTATTACAGCAATATTTTCATTTTTATACCCACAAGATGGTGGGGGGATATATTGTAATCCTCATGTATGTCCATCCATCCTTCCATCCATCATTCGTTAGTGCAACTAGTCCTGCAGTTTTTGATAGATTGGTGCCGTGAAACTTGGTGAATGTTATGTTCATTGGCTGAAGATGTGCATATTGATAAATCACTCTGCTTCAGTGGTTTTTATTAGAGTTGTTGCCCTTTTTGTCTTGTAGCTTAATGCAGTATACAACACAATCTCGTTAGAACATATAATCCTGCAGTTTTTGATGGATTGTCATGAAACTTGGAAAATATTGCAGTCATTGCCTGATGATGCATACATACACAAATCATTTTGCTCCTGCAATTTTTTTTTATAGTTATTGCCTTTCTTTGTATTGTAGCTGAATGGTATCAGACCACTAATTATTTTACAGCCAGGGAACCAGTCTACTGGTTGGGGAATAAAAAATAGAGTACTAAATCTTTTGAGATGCATCCATTGGGTAATAAATGGGTTTAATTTTGTTCCTTTATTAATTTCACAAACTTCAATCTATGTACTATAGCTGACAAAAAATATTTACTTTTATTTTGATATCCTGTATTTAATTTCCTACTGACAAAATAGCATATGTACTCTTGGTGCGAGGCTATGTTATTAGGTGCAGACCAGGGATCCCCCTTGTATAGCATCATGAGTCTTGAAAACATGCTGTGAAGCACCTGTTTTTAAGGCTGCAAACAATTTATCTAACTCTAATGAATGGAACCATGTGTGGTTTGTATGCCTAGCTAATGAAGAAGTTACTTTTATTTTTTAATATATTAACATGAAGTTCTATGGGAAATGAATTAGTGGTCCGATCCCTATAGGGGTGGGTGTAGTGTGTGTATCCATGACAACCATGTGCATCTCGGCATCCGTTTCAGTATCATTGGTTGATTTAAGAGTAATTATAGTAAAATGGATCATTTTTGGAGTAATTTAGAGCAGATACTAGTGAAAAGGCAAAGAATTATGGAAAACAAGCATGATTATGTAATCTGGCTATGGCAAGCATAAACTGAGATGGGTTGATGGCACTAGTTCCTATTTAACTACATACATATTTTCATATATGATAAAAAAAAGAATTACACATGACTTACACATGACTTAGTAAAAAATCAAAGGGAATCACCACCCTGATAACAGAGCACTTTATATGGCATTTACTGCTTTTGACATGGCACTCATTATCACAGAAGTGTCCCCACAGTACTTCTAAAAGGCAGCATTAAATTCTGTATCACAATGCTGTCTCACTTCTATCGCAAAATATTTTTCTCATTGTCTCACATTCAATTTTGTTTTTTCCTGGCATCAGATTTATAAATGCATTAGACTTTTTAATGATGTCTCCATTCTAGGCTCCCATCACACATGGGATATGTTTTCTTGTGTTCTGTGAACACTGCATTCCAGAGTTTTTCAATTTTCTTGATCTGTACCAGCCTATATGGACTCTTTTCACCAGACCTGACATAGAAAGTATGAATGCATTACTCTTTTTAGGACATAGAATCTTACCTTTATCATATTTTATGTTGCTGGGTGCTTTTTAAATGCATTCATTTCTTATTAACAACTCTCAGTGTCAAGGTATTAGTTTCCTTGAATAGGTTAGCTCCCCTAGTTCATTTTATGAAAATCAGCTAACAGATCTCATAGTAACAAAATCTGAACTTTAACACTTATATGGTATTTTTATTTTATTATATTACAGTTAGGAATCATGCAAAGAGATCTGCCTCTCAGAATATATGGTATTTGTGCACATATTTTGTCTGATACATTGCTTACAATTAAATTTTACCTGTTAATCATTGTTTTATTTTTTTCTCTACATTACTTTCCTCCATGAATTATGTAATTAAAAATAGGAAACCAAATTGATTGATAATGTTTTTTATAACATTGAATAATGATGAATTTCTATTTACCTCTTTTGTTCGGAGTCACCGGTATGCAGATCAGCCTCTAAATCTTTGGTTTGAGTTGGCCATAGGAACTTGTATTGCACCGAAACTTCCTCTTTCTCAATATCAAAGTGTGAATTTGGTCTTTTTGTGACAATATTGTACTTTTTCTCTGAAAGTCTTTTATATAGTGTTTCTGTGGCATCATTGTCTACAGTTTTCTCACTTGTTACACCCTTGTTATGAGGAATATTTCCTGGTCTGATGTGAAACTAAATTCTCGCATTAACCCTTTACTGCATGATGACGCCTTTCATGACAAATCCGATTAAGATACCCAGAACTACCAAAATTAAGTCTTTGCACCCAAAACTATCACTTATATGGCCGAGAGAATGAATCTAGACAATAAATATGAAGCAAATCATTAGTTTATTCGCAGGATTAAAGCAACTGCGCAGTTTAATCTACATGTATCAGTTGTATGTAACAGCATATCCGCCATTTGTAAACATGTGCTCTGCATCTCGCAGTTGCGACGTGAAGTCATTTGAAATTTTGAATATTAGAGTTGAAAGATTTTTGATAATATACACGGGAATATGCCATTCTTTGAACTATTCCAGTTTTTTATTATCAAAATTTCACCAAAAAAGAGGAATATGAGAGCAAACTTTAAACGTTGGAATGAGGCTATACGCTAAAAATAAGTTACTGTTACATGTTCACTTCTTAAGGTCGTATCACTCATGTCACCAAACAGATATGACCAAGAATCACCAATTTCACAGAAAAATGGATTTTATATATCTAAAAGACATTTACTCGCTAATTGTAATACTAATCAGCACGAAAAATATACAAATGAAGTCCTCGAATATTCGTCTATTTTTAGAAACACGGAAAAACCATTAGTCACATGGCATGGCAAATTCTGGTCTACTCCACTAATCGATAGTGCATGTTTATCGCGGTAAAATTTGGGATTTGCCATTAGAAAAATGTGTTTCAATACTTTTAAATCATTAATTAATGTTACATATCATTTTAAAATCATTACAGCTCATAATTTGTTGAATTTCATGAGAAAGTTGATGCACGATAGCGAGTACCTCAATGAGTGAATCGAGCACTTTATATTTCGAAAACCATTAAAATCGTTAAATATACTAAATACTGCACATCAATACTGATTTTGTTCTAGATTGCCACCCCCTCATCCCCACCCCACTCCTCCGAGTTTTCAAACATCTGCTAGAACCTTCGTTTTTAATAGGTAGCAATTTCATTACTGCTCCCATGAGCACATTTCAAGTTGCTTTCTGCATTGATAATGAGAGAGTACGATGGTGGGTTTTACGGTTTTGAAACTTCGACAACCTTTTTTGGCATAAAAAATTGACACAAGTGCAAAACTAAGCTAACATCATACTTTTTCATTAATAAGGGATACAGAGAAGGGATAAATTAATTTCATATTGGTCTCTGAATAACTTACTCAACAACAATAATGATCCTAGTAAATGGGTATAAAACTATAGTAAGGTATATACGACACATTATCATTTAAGTTTCAGTTTCATGATTTTGCTTAACAGAAAATGTGTCTGGGTTTAGAGTTACAGAATACAGTACATAAAATATAATATATAATACAGAGTATAATACATACAAGAAATTGTAAACAATCTATTTAGGAAAGCTTGAGAATTGAAAAAGACAATAAACTTATCTGTGCAATCAAGATATATCATTTCGGCAGCAGGCAAAACATAATTTAGTCAGTGAATCTAAATTTTAGTGAAAAGTGACAAAATTAAAGTAATGATTTTCCATCTGTCACAGATGCTACAGGGCACATACTAACAAGGTAACCATTGCAATAGTTTCAGGCAAAAAAATTAATGTATCCATTCATTATTTATCTTCATTTGATAAAGTTATTGTTGGTGATTATTTCAAGATAATTGCATCATTATTATATCCTATTCTTTCAAGCTTTACTGCACAGAATTTCCAATAATTTTTAACCTATGCAAGCCTGTCGACTGTAAAATATAATTCTTTTGTACAATATTTTAGATTTTAATTAAATACTTGTTAAAGACATCCAATTTTGTGCTTTTTTGTCATTCTTTTCAATAATGTGATAAGTTAAAAAAAATAGTGATACGGTTACAAACTGAATGCATTTCATAAGGCTATTATATTACACATTTTTATTCCACAAACATTTTGACTGTCATGATTTCAGAGATATACATTCCCACTACCATTGACTGTCTCCAAGTAAGATATTCTTCCTTTTAATGTTAATTTTGATTGAAAATTATTTAATGATATTTATTCCATGTGTAAGTAACGATGATATTCATCCTCTTTATTATTTTCTCATAATAAAATGTTTAATGATTCCCAAAAAACAAAACATCTAATATGTTAGATTAATCATATGATATGATGTCTTAATTTTCTTCTTAATCCATAAATTGACATGGTGAAATGAAATATCATTACTTCTGAGTAGTGTGATTCAGACATTGATCTTTGGGAATATTTCATGGTTTATGAAGACATTTTTAAAAATAAATTTGTATACAGCAGTTTATATTTTTTAATAATCCTTCAAGATCTGACATCTTTGGCACTCAGTACTCAAACAAGATATAAAGAAAGGGATGGTCCTACCATATTTGCCTATAATGCTCTCACCTCTGCCCTTTCTAGCATCCATCCCACATTGTCCAGATTACTAAAACACCTACTTAAAACTGTGCTATCTTCAAATAATTTCAAATATTATATTGTTTTATTAAATATGCATACTTCTATGAGTGGAAGCTTCTTTGTTCTTTATTTTGAAAAGAACATCCTAAATATTGTGACCAAAAGTGTGTTCTTGGGTTGAAAAATATTTATGCCCTTTTTGTTATGTTCCAAAAATTTCACCTTTGCCCCAAAAAATGTGTCACCTTTGTAACAGGTGCCCCTCTTGCATACCCCTCCGAAATATGAATTTCATATAATTTTATTTTTATATGACTTAAGTATTCAGTTTTAAATAAGCCAGCTTCAAGGAGATTCTTTCCATTGCCCATGCCATATTATATATATATATATATATATAGAGAGAGAGAGAGAGAGAATCTACTATCCGATATTGAAATGGAATAATTATTTCAGCAGCTGATGCAAGTCACGTTCTTGCTTTCTTTTGACAACTGTTCGTTTCTTGGTTTTTTTTATAATCCCAAAGTCAAAAAAGTACATGATTAATTATTTTCTAATTATGTTCTCCGACAAACAAATATTAAAACCATGTGCTTTTTCATCAGTGGTCATCGTGGTATATTCCTTGTGTCTGGATCAAAATAATGCAGCACCTAAGTACATGAATATGTATATATGTGAATAAATACACATGAGATTGATTATACTACTTTTATCTTAACCCTTTACTGCATGATGACGCCTTTTGATGCCAACCCCTTTACTGCATGATGACGCCTTTCATGACAAAACCGGCTCAATTAGATGCACAGATCAATTTCGGCAATTTGAATTTTTTTTTTTTAAAAAGCAAAAACAAAAACAAACAAAAAAAAAAATGTTGGGAATGGGGGTTGGGAAAAAGTGCTAGGGTCGGCAATGAGAAACAGGGATGGTCGGAAGACAGGAAACACACATTTTTTTGTTTGGCCTAAGCCAGCTTTAAGGAGATTCTTTTCATTGTATATTGAATCTACTATCCGATCTTGAAATGGAATATTGATTTCAGCAACTGATGCAAGTCAAGTTCCTTCTTTCTTTTGACAACTGCTTGTTTTGGGTTTTTATTTAAAATCCCAAAGTAAAAAAGGTACATGATTAATTATTTTCTGATTATGTTCTCTGACACACGAATATTAAAACCATGTGCTTCCAAACAAACTACAGATAACTGTATCTTAGGATATAAGAGCTTGTTTCATCATCAGTGGACTTCGTGGTACATTCCTTGTGTCTGGATCAAAATAATGCAGTACCTAAGTACATGCATATGTATATACATGTATGTGAATAAATACACATGAGATTGATTATACTACTTTTATCTTCATGGTTTTTATGAATTGGTTGTCATTCTTCAACTTTCTTTCAACATCTTTTGAATTTGAACACAGGTATTCATATTTTGGAGATATGGTATAAAATCAGCTTTAATATTTGAATATTATCACTGCATTGTTTAATTGTTACCATAGTAGCACAGCGATTTGGTATAAATTTGAACAAATTCAATGTTAGACCAAAATACTTTTGTATATTTGAAATTTTTAAGACCATGTGAGTACATTAAAAAAAAAACAAATAAGCACAGAATAAAACTTTATTGACTTCAAGTGTTCAATCTTAACACCTAACTATTGTGCCAATATTTGGTGGAACTTGGACAATCCAAGCCAAATGAACAGAAAATCTTGCTTTTCTAAAAAAAAATTGAAAGCATGACTGATTTGGCAAGAAAATAGTAATATAATAGCTTAATATAAATGAATACTGAAAAATATGTAATTTTGTCATGATTGGTACACATTCTAGGCTGGATTTGGTTGCCATGGCAACCAACCATTTCATCCCCTGTATGCTGAAATAAAGTATGCCCAATACCCATCCAATGTTCACAAGAAATTGCCCACTATAAAGGAAATTACTATTGCACAAGAAGTAACTCAAAATTGATGCCAAATTATTGAATTAATGGATAAATCCTGTGCAAAACAAAGCACCTGTTGTGCCTATATTTGGTGAAACGTAGACAATCCAAGCTAAATAATTAGAAATTCTCACTTTTCTCAATCAAAAATGAAAAAAATTCAAAGCATGACTGATTTTGCAAGAAAATAGTAAGCCTAATATAAATGAATACTGAAAAATATGTAATTTTGTCATGATTTGTACACATTCTAGGCTGGATTTGGTTGCCATGGCAACCAACCATTTCATCCCCTGTATGATGAAATAAAGTATGCCCAATACCCATCCAATGTCCACAACAAATTGCCCACTATAAAGGAAATTACTATTGCACAAGAAGTAAACTCAAAAGTGATGCCAAATTATTGAATTAATGGATAAATCCTGTGCAAAACAAAACACTCGTTGTGCCTATAATTGAGTGAACTTGGACAATCCAAGCCAAATAATTAGAAAATATCACTTTTCTCAATCAAAAATGAAAAAAATTCAAAACATGACTGATTTTGCAAGAAAATAGTAAGCCTAATATAAATGAATACTGAAAAATATGCAATTTTGTCATGATTTGTACACATTCTAGGCTGGATTTGGTTGCCATGGCAACCAACCATTTCATCCCCTGTATGCTGAAATAAAGTATACCCAATATCCATCCACTGTCCACAACAAATTTCCCACTATAAGGAAAATTATTATTGTACAAGAAGTAAACTCAAAAGTGATGCCAAATTATTGAATTAATGGACAAATCCTGTGCAAATCAGGCAGTCCAGCCTCCAGACTGATGTGCAGTAAAGGGTTAAGACAACCTTTGGTTTTATTCTGTACTTTTGACATTTTTGACACAGTAAAATAACTGTAGTTTATGTTTTGAGTTTCAAAGTGTGAATTTAGTACCTGCTTAGCACTGTTAGAACTACATTCAGCACTGTTTATATTGTTTCTTTACATCAATGGAAACTAGGATCAGTTTACAGTCAGATCAGACTCGCATTTGGCCTCAGGTTCCAGACCTCTACATTTATCAATTTTTCATGTCACAAGTGATGAAAAATAAAATAAACCTGTTAGGTGCCATAAACACTTCTTAATATATGACTCAAGAAAGAAAAAATCTCCAATTAAGGAAATTTTAGGCAACCAAAATATGATCTTTATACCAGAAATTGATGAAAATAGGGGGTTGTGTAATTTGATATCTCTTATTACATAATGCTTATAGGTGGATATTTCATGCATGCATATCTGAATAGCAGACACACAGGAAATAAAGAAAAACATGAGACAAACTATTACAATCCCTGCATTTATTCAGTTATCTACATCTATAGTATATAAACATGGTAACATTCTTGAAATACAACATTCATTCTTATCATCTATAAGCATTACATAAGTGTTCATTATTACCATTTAGTGCACTTAGAATATCACCCAGGTTAATATAGTACATACTTGGTGCCTAAGGTTGTCGATACACAAAAATGACATAAATATATGTGCGGTATAGGTATCGGACCACTAATTATTTTACAGCCAGGGAAACAGTCTACTGGTGGGGGAATAAAAAATAGAGTACAAATCTTTTGAGATGCGCCCATTGGGTAATAAATGGGTTTAAATTTGTTCCTTTATTAATTTCACAAACTTCAATCTATGTACTATAGCTGACAAAAAATATTTACTTTTATTTTGATATCCTGTATTTAATTTCCTACTGACAAAATAGCATATGTACTCTTGGTGCGAGGCTATGTTATTAGGTGCAGACCAGGGATCCCCCTTGTATAGCATCATTAAACTCGAAAACATGCTGTGAAGCACTTGTTTTTTAAGGCTGAAATTTTTTTTATCTAACTCTAATGAATGGAACCATGTGTGGTTTGTATGCCTAGCTAATGAAGAAGTTACTTTTATTTTTTAATATATTAACATGAAGTTCTATGGGAAATGAATTAGTGGTCCGATCCTGAATGCAATGTATGACACACTGTCATTGTGGGTTCAAATCCTACTGTCGGATCAGCCCAGATCAGCTATCATGGTGTGTCCTTGGGAAAGGCACTTTACTCCAATTGCTTCTGCACTAAAAAACCTTGTGCTGCTGTGCCCTAAAAAAACAAACCAAAACAAACCAATCATTGGAGCAACTAGTCCTGCAGTTTTTTTATGGATTGCTGTGAAACTTGGTACATATCATGGTCATCATCAAAAGATGCACATGTTGACAAATCTTTTTGCTCCCGGCAGAATTTTGTGAAGGCAACTACTCTTGCAGTTTATATTGGATTGCAGTGAAACTTAGTACATAATATGGTTATTAGTACATAATATGGTCATTAGAAGAAGATATGCATGTTGACAAATCATTGTACTCAAATTATTTTTGGAAGAGGTATGTGCTTTTTTATATTTTAGATTTATCTCCATAGGGTAGGGGTGGGATGTGTGAAAGGCAGGTATATTTACATGAGCAAATTGCTCACCATTTCTCTAGCTATACAAAGTTTTGAACTTTTTTGACAAACCACTTTAGGAAGACAAATTATATTTTGTATGGATGTTTTTATTAATATCTAGTTTACCTGATTAGATTTTCAATCCATTACAGCAATTTTTCAGGTTTTCTTTGACATATTTTAACTTGAGGGACTTTGACTTTTTTGACGAAAATTTTGGATAGCATTTTTGAGAAAACACAACTTGAGATAGACACATGAAATTTGGTATGCATATTTTTATGCATATATAGATAATTTAATTGGATTTTTATGCAATTATGGCAATATTTCCAATTTTTTTTATTTTTGAATTTGTTTGGACTAGTTATTTTTCATCCTAAAGAATACGTGACTTACAGAATTTTATGAAGAATGAGGACTTTTTAAAATGGTGCATCTTCACAGTATGCCATTTAATGGAAAGTCCCCTTTCAAAAAAGTTTGCTTGTTTAGAATGTTATTGGAGTAACAAATGTTTACTTTTGATGAACAATCACCCATGCATATGCTTCAAATTTAGTATAAAAAAACTCATGTCGTCACAACTATTGTATCGGTTCTAATCAAAGTTAGCATCAAGGTGCTTTTTGTCTGGACCTGATACTAATGAATTTTCATAGTTTTAATACAGAAGTTCTTAACTAAAAATTATCAAGTCAATTTGATAGTCATTCTTGTCAAGAAAGATTTATAAGTTTAATTTTTTTTAAACATGTATATATGCAGTAACGTCTTATGGCATCTCATCATAAAAGGGTCTATGCAGTGCAAACAAAATGTATACAGTAAAACCTGTCTTGAGTGACCTCTGCTATGAGAGACCAATTGTCATTTATGACCACAATTGTTATGCACATATGTTTTATTATATAAATGCACTGTCATGAGTGACCACCTGCAGAACATGACCTGCGACCATGATTATTAGACATAATATGTTATGACACTACTATTAATGACCACATCACAAAAACTGAGGTAAACACCACTGACCTTTATTTAATTCTTTGTAACCATGACCATATAGGAGAGTTTGTTCTAAACAAAAAAAAGTTGAGTCAGGTAGTCTTGTATGCTAAAGACTGTAAACCAGACTAAAGTACGTGTCACTAACTGCCATTGAAGTGCCAAAGTCATGTAAATTCCCATCATGATTAACCATTCCTTCTTCAAAGGGGGCAGTCAAGGATGTGCAGTCATTCAAAGGTTCATATTGTTTCTTTATCTTTTGTGAAAAACTGCACAATGCTGATAATGTCATAATGAGAAATCTTCTTAAAGGGCTTCACAGTAGTGGCTGAGTATGTTGTTTGTCTTTGGAGTCAATCCATAATGCCTCGGGTGAATAAGATGTTTGTCTTTAATAAGTGATTATCTTTCTCCAGATTTGATTGCCTTTATTGTTAAAACCCATACACCAAGCTGTCATCTATTCACTATTGTGCAGCCGGTTACACCCTATGTTTATAGAGTTAATATCTTTACATTGTTGGTGAATTAAACCTGTGGCATTTGTCTCTAAATAAATTTAATTTGATTCTGGATTGGTTAATTATGTTTTTTACTTTAATTAATTGGTACATATATATTCCATATTTACCCAAAGCTTGATCAAAAGTGCCAATTCATATACAAATGAAGTAAGTGTTATCATAGCTAACTGTGCATTTCTTATACTACATATGAAGTAACTGAAATTTACAGACATTAAAGTTAACTTATGGACTGGATAAATAAATATTACATTAGTTAATTTTGCATTTCATATGCTAATACATGTACATGTGATCTTCAAAAATAAATGTGAATGTTTTATGATAGATGTATATTTTTATTGCTATATAAAATTATTTTGAGATGAAATTAATGCTTTGAAAATCTGGTTGCCACTTTAGATATTTCTGGGTGCCCAGGAAATTGCCCCCCCCCCCCAAATTCCCATCATCATATGTATATAGTTAGACCTAATTGCACAAAATACTTATAACTCACCATCAGTCCTGCTGCTGGAAAATACCAAACAAGTTTACACACTAATTTAATCTAGTTAAGATAATCAAACAATATACTTTTCTTCACCCTGTCTTTTTGCGCATCAGCTTTCTAGTAGTTGGCTATCCTGGACCACATCTTGCCCATATTTTATGTTTATCTGAGTTTTTGCATCATTACTATTCACATTATTGTTAATCCGATACTAATAATTCTGTGTCTAAACCATCAGGGTGCTGTTAGCTTTCCATGTTGGAATTTTGGTTAGCCATTACCCAACAAGCCAATATAGTATCCAACAACAATTCTGATTGGTTTGATTATTTAAACTTGCCATATTCCTAATGCTAAAGTTACCATATATACTCACATATAAACCTATACCAACTGCGAACTGCATAGACCCAGATCTGCCGTCACATAATGCGCCGGCAGATCTGGGTCTATGCAATTTGTAAGGACTAATCAGTAGAACAAACAACATAGACCCTGATCTGCCGGTGCATTATGCGATGGCAGATCAGGGTCTGTGTTGTTTGCATTTGGACCCAGCTTATACATGAGTATATTCGGTAGTCAATAGAAGCAACTGTCACATGTTCTACAGTGAGTGCCCATTTCTTCAACAGACCAATGAGAAAGCATAATACTAGATCATAGGCATTAAGAGTGTCAAACCAAAGATGAAAGATACTGCTACCATGTGTTGGTGTGTTGACAAAAGACAAGCATTCACGAGTCTTGTTTCTTTAAGGGTTCACCCTAGGGGGTAGCTGGTAGTATGGACTGTGATAACTTAATCAGATAATGAGTAGTCGACATGTGAGAATTATGGGGCCTCTTACCGATATCAATCAACCAACACTTAACTATGGAATTATATGGAGATAATTCAGGCACCTGATGCAGGTACCCAGAGGGAGAATTTAATGATCAAATGTTTCCCACTGGAAAAAATATAAATTCCATTATAGTTTTTACCATGATCATTTTAAAAAAATAACACTTTCAGTTGATTGACCAAGCTTTCACACTGGAAAAAAACAATTGCTTGGCATCTATTCCTGGGCAATGGATTTTTCTATCCCTGAATATTTGAACAAGAACTGTGAATAAAGAATGAAAAGCATGTACAACAGAGATGCTGCCAGGGCACGTGAGTGCCTGAATCGCGCAAAATTTTTACGAATTTGCACACTTGGAAAGCAGTGATGTGAGAACTCCCGCAAATTAGTTTAAAGTCGCGCATATAAAAATGTACTCTGCGCAGTATACGATTTTTATTTAATTGTTAACCCTTAAAGTGCTTCTCATGGCATAAGTTGCACCACCAGTAGAGGTCTCGTAGCGCTTGTCTCGTTATCTGTGTTTTTTCGGGTAGGCAACTGTTTACATATCTGAGTACTTTGGCTTGACAAGAATGGTTGTTAAACTAAATTTAATTGGCACATTTGGGCCCTGGAACAAGTATTGTCAAAGTTGAACATTGCATTCATGAAGGAAATTTTACAAATGTGTGTTTAAAGTAAGGGCTCCTAGAAAATCCAAAATGGCTGACTCCCAACATGGTTCATCTTCAGATGACGATTTCGTTCGGCAAATACTGCCCGATGAGAGCGATGATGACAATGATTTTTAAAGTTTTGAAGTAAATGAGATTATTGGAGCCTGGAAAGTGTTACTGGAAATACCAGTGAGTAACTTTGAACCCGAAAATGATGTTTAATATGAGTTCGATGTACATCCTGGATGGACAAAAACAGACAGCATTCCGATCAACCCCCTATCAAATGGCATTTCGAAATAAAATGCCAAAAAGGCAGAAATCTAAGCCTAATTAAAATACAAGCAATTTAAAAGTAGACTGCAATTTCCATTTCTTTTTTCAAACAATTCTGCCTTGAGGAATCTTGTGCGACAAAACTATGTACCACTCTAAGGGTTAGGATAAATTGAATAAATAAGAATCTAAAAAGAAATTAAAAAGTAAGGATATTTATTTTGATCAAAATACCTCTGTCTGAACAAGCTGACTATGGCATTGATGGACTTAAAACCCTAATACAACATTGTGAAACAGATAAGAAATCTGGCATAGTAGTCAGCAAAGCACTGATTCAAAAAAGTGAAACTTTGGCAGAGCTCGTTAGTGAAAAATATTATTTTGGAGCAGAGATATACAAGAGGCAATACCTATGAGCTGTTGAAAATTGTACATAACAACTGTAAATAACAGTTTTCCAACTTGTTCAATCTGGCTTAACTAGCTGTGCATGTGTGAGAGGGGTTCTCAGCACAGAACAATATTCATACACAGATAAGGAACAAATTAAGCTCAGAAATGATCAACAGATTAATGTTTATACAGCTAGAGGAGACATCTTTTGAGGATTTTGATTTAAATAGAGCAGGAATAAAGAAAGAGACTGATATTTATGTGTTAGGTAAATATTGAACTACAGCCATTTCCTCCCCCCCCCCATTTTTTTTCAACTCTCCCTTTATTTTGGTGGCAAGGGGGGAGCTCCCCCTTTCAGATAAAATCCTGGCAGCATCTCTGGTACAATAATTGTGGTTATATTTCCTTTTTAAACCCTGTTGAATTTCGACCTTGAAAACTGGTCATGTCGCACAAACCTGTTATGAGAGACAACCTGTCTTGAGAGATCGCTTTTTGTTTGCGAAGGGATTCTCTATCAAGACAGTTTTTACTGTATTGGATATTTTTAGCATGAGGCCCATTATGGCATTTTAGCAGATGAAAGATTTTTGTCAAACCTAGAATATCCAGTATATTTGCCTATAATTATAATGCCCCATTATATTCTACTTTTCATTCTTGAATCCACCAAAATAATAATGCTAAAATAAATCTACAGCATATGCCAAAATCTCCTTATGCCCAACACGCCTGATATATATTAAACTTGTATAGTAACTTTAGTGAAATGTTGTATCTAATATTCCATATTTAATACACTGGTATGTTTTCTAATTTTCCATATTTAATACACTGGTATGTTTTCTGATTTTCCATATTTAATACACTGGTATGTTTTCTAATTCTACATGCTTTCTTCAGTCAAAGTCTGTTATACACAACTGAAATTTCAAGATGTCTCTTGAAACTTGACTGATACAAAAGAGGGGGGGTTGTAGGTGGAGAAAGTGCCACAGATCTACCTTGGTCACCTGTTTTTCTCAGTCACCAGTGCTCTGTTTCAGGATGAACTTTCTCAATCACCAGTGCTTTGTTTCAGGATGAACTTTCTCAATCACCAGTGTTCTGTTTCAGGATGAACTTTCTCAATCACCTGTGTTCTATTTCAGGATGAACTTGCGAGTCACTGGATTCAGCCAGTTATACAGGGCTATGTTCAGATAGAGATCTGTGAACTTGACTTTTCTGACAGCCTTACTCCTTGTTCTGCTGAGCCTGAGTTTGGAAATAAAAACAGGCAACCAATCCAGTACACACTATCCGTCATTTCTCGCAGGAGTCAGTATCAAGCAGGTAATCGTGAATTGCATTGTAGTTATTTTTCTGTAGTAAATTTGGCTCAGATCTCATGCAGCATGAAGTATTTCCCTTCCATGATGAATCTATCAGTATCTTGAACTGTTTTAAAAATATTGCTAATGAGTACATGAATATCTCTTAGTTCAGACCTGAGGTGACTATTCCAAACACAAATATGGTCCTAGTTTTGATGGGAAGTCATTTTGAAGTGTCACATTGCTAACAATATATTAGTTTGATGTATTTTTAAAAAAACTGTTTGTCTGATCTACCTTCAGTAGCTGCAGTGCTATTTCAGCATAGTTTGAAACATTTCACAAAAATAGGGGCTAAATTTCAAGGTATTGATTTACGGACAAAGTTTTTATTTTCTTCACAAAGCTGCAGTATGCCAGAGTACTGCCCATTTATCAGGCCCTTCAACTCAATCACTGAAGTGCTTGTCTCAATCTCTGCTATATTGCACTACATTTGAGCTTCAGTAGGATTGTGAATGAAGTCAGATCTGTAAGTTTGATGTTGTGAATTAACTGTTGAGAAGTAAAATAAAGGAATGGATTTTATGATAACTCTGAGTAACAGATGAAGGGGTCTTAGAAATGAATGTATACACCAAGAATTATGAACAATTCATGCAAACTGTTATTGGTATTTGGGGGGCTCAGCTGTGGTAAATATGGTCACTTGCATAGAGGATCAGCTATGGTAGATAGTCACATGCATAGAGGATCAGCTATGGTACATACAGTCACATGCATAGAGGATCAGTTGTGGTAGATACAGTCACATGCATAGAAGATCAGCTATGGTAGATACAGTCACATGCATAGAGGATCAACTATGGTAGATACAGTCACATGCATACCTTTTAAGGTTTTCAAACTGTTAATGTTAGACCAGCTGTCAGTTTGAGGAGGATAAACTATGGACAGGTGGCTAAAACTATGGATAGGACTTTGCCCAACTACTGATAGACATATGTCAGAGTAAACGGGTCTGAAAATATCACTTAGTTATTGAAATCACTACATTTATATATAAAAAATTAAATGATAAAAATAGAAGGAAAATAATTGTTGTCAGAGCGAAAAGAATGGGGTTTGATGATAAAATAGAAGGAAAATAATTGTTGTCAGAGGCCAAGGACAGGGTTTGCTACACTTAAGACAACTTGCGTAAGGACAATTTGATTATTTTAAGACTTGTAAAATTGAGTGTTTAAGTGACTTGTAAAATTGAGTGTTTAAGTGACTTGTAAACTTGAGTGTTTAAGTGACTTCTTT
The DNA here is from genome assembly GCA_029931535.1 of Margaritifera margaritifera. Lineage (NCBI taxonomy): Eukaryota > Metazoa > Mollusca > Bivalvia > Unionida > Margaritiferidae > Margaritifera > Margaritifera margaritifera. The sequence goes on from JAQPZY010001578.1 coordinate 3,349,799, forward strand.
TGAGGTTTTCATTGTGGAGGTAGCTTTGTTGTAATTTTGTCTTAACTACTTGGGGAACTTCAAAGACATGCATAAATTAAACTTGTACATTTGTCTTCAGCTTTAATGTCATAAAGTTCTACAGAATTACCTTATTCAGCTGTGATATTTTTAAAACATTACCATATATTTGTGACCAGTCACTTTGGAGAGAACATGCATTCAGTGGGTCTTTAATTACCGGTTAACATCGGATTTTGATCATTGGAATGGGTCATTATTCTGTCTATAATGTGGAATGAGTCATTATTCCATCTATAATGTGGATTGGGTCTTTATTCAGTCTGTTATGTGGAATGGGTCATTATTCTGTCTATAATATGGAATGGGTCATTATTCTGTCTATAATGTGGACTGGTCATTATTCTGTCTATAATGTGGAATGGGTTATTATTCTGTCTAAAATGTTGAATGGGTCATTATTCTGTCTATAATATTTGATTTCCATGAGCAAATGGTCTTTTTCAGTAGACAATTGGACTCTTCCATCCCAACCATTGCATGCATGACTAAGTTTTTATATTAAAATATGTATCAGATTTATCTGAGTTATTTAGCATTATCAGATATATCTGAGTTATTTAGCATTATCAGATATATCTGAGTTATTTAGCTTAGCAGATTTATCTGAGTAATTTAGCTTAGTAGATTTATCTTAGTTATTTAGCATTATCAGATATATCTGAGTTATTTTGCTTAGCAGATTTATCTTAGTTATTTAGCATTATCAGATATATCTGAGTTATTTAGCATTATCAGATATATCTGAGTTATTTAGCTTATCAGATATATCTGAGTTATTTAGCATTATCAGATATACCTGAGTTATTTAGCATTATCAGATATATCTGAGTTATTTAGCATTATCGGATATCTCTGAGTTATTAAGCTTTATCTGATTTATCTGAGTTATTTAGCATCAGATATATGAGTTATTTAGCTTTATCAGATTTATCTAAGTTATTTAGCTTTATCAGATCCAGCATCTGGTTGAGACTATTTTTACTGTATATCATCAAGAAGAGGCAGTGCCTGACAATGGTTGGTATCTTTCTTTTCTCCATTTTTTGGGGTAAAGACTGCTATGCATGTTATAAGTTTCTGCTTTTTGTTTTGGCACATTAATGTTCTATATGGATTGTTTTATGGCAAGTTTGCATTGAATTGAGTCTTGTTGTAATCCATTCTAATTGATGATTCATTCCTCTCTAGGAACCAGATCAAGGAAGAGAGGTCTGGATGACACAGGAGCTTGTGCTAACTATGTTGAGACAGAACAGGTGGGTTTCATCCTATTTTATGAAGAAGAATTTATGAATGATGATAATACATGAGAATATGTTAATACAAAATATCATGCATTTTTGTGTCAGACATTGAGTTTTACCGTCTATGTAGTAGCATGCTTTAAGCTTGGTGCTTATCCATAGAATGACAGTTTATGTGGTACCATGTGTAAAGGTTGCTGGTCAGCCATAGAATGACAGGTTAAGTGGTACCAAGTGTAAAGGTTGGTGGTCAGCCATAGAATGACAGGTTATGTGGAAGCATGTGTAAAGGTTGGTTGTCAGACATAGAATGACAGGTTATATAATACCATGTGTAAAGGTTGGTGGCCAGCCGAGAATGACAGGTTATGTGGAAGCATGTGTAAACGTTGGGGGTCATCTATAGAATGACAGGTTATGTAGTGAGCCATAGAATAACAGGTTGTGTGATAGCATATCAGGGCTGATCACATTTGTTTTCATGCGCTTGTCCAGGACAAGTGGTTTCAGAAAATTCACTTGTCTCACCTACCTTTTCATTTGTCTCAAAATTTCAATCTCATGTCTAGATTTGATGAGATGTATGCACTCTAATCCTAAGAAACAAAACATCAAAAGATATAATGTTTAACATATTTATTTATTTTCTTTCTTCAAAGGGCTTCATTTTTCAGTTTTCCATTGTCAAGGTATCATAGACACTATTTCTTGCTCTGATATGGTAGCATCAGCAAGAGTGGAAAGGAATTTAGTAGAATTAAATCTTTTCCTAACTTCTTCTCTCAAGACACTAGTGGAGTGTCAGAAACTCTTACTTCAGGGATTTTCTGCACATGCTGGCTAGTGTCATGCATATACTGCACATGCTGGCTAGTGTCATGCATATACTGTGGTGCACGCAGGCTTTGCAAGGTCCAAAACTGGCATGAGACTTGATTAAATCCTGACTTTTAAGTTCCATTGACAAATACAATGGTTGAATTTGCAACCTGTGCCAGTTTTGGATATTGTTTGCAATAACTACAAAACTTCAGAGTCAATAAATTCAAGCCATGGATACAACCCTATATGGCTGAAAATGTCTGTTTCTTAGTTGTTCCATACTCGACATTGTTTGCTGACACAGAATCTGGTTTATGTCTCTTTTCAACAATAGTTACCTCAGACTCATTGGCAGCGTTATGTTTTATCCCTCCACTTTCATGTAAAAAAAATTTCTCTGAATCTTCATTATTACCTTCCTTGCTAAAATAATTTTGTAAACTTGTTTTATCCAAATAGTAAAGATCACCTCATTTGACAGCTGCTTCTAAAGTGATCATAACATACATTTTGTTGTTTTAATGTAGACACAGACAGCTACTTCTAAAGTGATCGTAACATACATTTTGTTGTTTAAATGTAGACACAGACAGCTACTTCTAAAGTGATCGTAACATACATTTTATATGTAGACACAGACAGCTACTTCTAAAGTGATTATTAACATACATTTTGTTGTTTAAATGTTGACACAGACAGTTACTTTTAAAGTGATCATAACATACATTTGTTGTTTAAATGTTGACACAGACAGCTGCTTCTAACATTTTGTTGTTTAAATGTTGACACAGACAGCTGCTTCTAAAGTGATCATAACATACATTTTGTTGTTTAAATGTAGACACAGACAGCTACTTCTAAAGTGATCGTAACATACATTTTGTTGTTTAAATGTAGACACAGACAGCTGCTTATAAAGTGATAACAATGTACATTTTGTTGTTTAAATGTTGACACAGACAGCTACTTCTAAAGTGATAATAACGTACATTTTGTTGTTTAAATGTAGACACAGACAGCTGCTTATAAAGTGATAATAATGTACATTTTGTTGTTTAAATGTAGACACAGACAGCTACTTCTAAAGTGATAATAACATACATTTTGTTGTTTAAATGTAGACACAGACAGCTACTTCAAAAGTGATAATAACATACATTTTGTTGTTTAAATGTTGACACAGACAGCTAATTCTAAAGTGATAATAACGTACATTTTGTTGTTTCAATATAGACACAGACAGCTACTTCTAAAATGATAACAACATACATTTTAAATGTAGACACAGTCAGCGACTTCTAAAGTGATAATAACATACATTTTGTTGTTTAAATGTTGACACAGACAAATTCCTAATTAGTGTAATTGTTTCACTTCAAACACAATATTGCACATGGAAGTTGATCCCCTGTATAAGCAATCCAAAAAATGAAAGAATCATTACCATCATTTAATTAGATTAAACTTCAGCACAGTACTTGATAATAATCCATTTGAAGGATATCTACTACTAAGGCAGAACATTCCGTCTGCATTAAAAAAAAGAACAAAAACAAAACAACGTATATACAATGTACAAATAATGTTGTTAAGTTCATAAAGGAAACTGACACTTAGGTTGGTAAAGTGTCTTTCATTAAATTTAATTGCATTGACTCACTGGATTGAAATCAAAGGGTGATCCACTTGTGGGTATCTGGGTTGAGTAAACATGATATAACAAGGTCATTTAAACCACTGCTAATTAATCATACCAGATTTGTTTTCTTGTAAGTGTTTTGATTGGCCGATAATTCAGTTGCTTAGCCCAATATGCAGTCAAGTAGTAATAGAACATATTCGCATGTGACAGTTACCAAAGACCTCTTATGGTAGATGTGGTATATCTCTTGATGTGAATAAATAAATGGAGGGAGGTAGATTCAGGTATTCAGTACACCCAGAATGCATGAATGGTCAGATAAAGGTATATAAAGTGATATGAAAAATAGTGATTGCCCAACTTGTTTTAAAATTGGAAAAAAGCACTTGTCTCGGACTAGCGCTTTGGAACATTTTACTTGTCCGACTTTCAAAATCAATAGTTTGGGGTGTCAGGCTATGGGATTTGATCAGCCCTGTTTATATAAATCTTGGTGGTCAGCCATAGAATGTCAGGTTATCTGGTAGCATGTGTAAAGGTTGATGGTCATCCATAGAATGACAGGTTATGTGGAAGCATGTGCAAAGGTCAGTGGTTATTGCCTTAACCTTAAAACCCCCCCAAAAATGAAAAAAAACCCAAACTATTATATAACACGACCTAGTTTATAGAACAAAATGAAGTTCCACAATAGTTTAAAACAACTGATTATAAAAGAACAATTCAAGTTGTCAATTAATTCAGTTATTACACAGTTTTGGGGTTACCACCTTTCTCTCGTGCAAAGTTTCCAATGAGTTTGATGTAAATTAACTTTATAGGATCTGTAGCTTTAAGTTCACAATGGATCAGAGAGAGAGAGAAAGAGAGAGACACAGAGACAGAGAGGATCAGAATCAAAAGTTATGTTTGAAATATCTACTTCTTTTAGAATTAGTCCATCCTGAGCTAACAAGTTAAACTCAGTGAATTTTTTGGTCAGTCTCGCCGGTGCCTTACAAGCTTTTGAGGGATATCCAAGGTTTTTGACAAAAGTTGGAAATCATTACAATCTGCTATGACCTTTTGAGGTCCTTTTAATTTATTTGTATGTCTGTTTCAGGTCATTGAGTTTAACCACCATCTGGCATCCTTTGTCCAGGTGCGAGGATCCATTCCAGTTTTCTGGAGCCAGTCTGGATTCAAGTACAGACCTCCTCCCAGGCTAGATAAAGGTAAGTGATGCATGTGTTGTTGCTGTTGTAGAGAATTCCTCCATCTAACATTCAACCATTGTTCTTCTTTTCTTTTTTCTTATATCTTTTTATGCTACAGTCCATGCAAGGAAGGCTACAAAGAAGAATTCATTGCATGAATGAGGGTGTTTTTGCCATCTGGAACATATGTTGGAATATAATGCAATAAAAGGCACTTTTTTAAAAATCCCACATTTATGCAGTATGTTGAAGCATTTGAGGGCATAATGTGTCCAAATTAATGTGTTTTCTCCATTTAAAATAATGGTGATGCATATTTATGGGCAACGAATCATTAGACATTTGAAATAAGGGTGATACATATTTTATGGGCAATGAATCATTAGACATTTGAAATAAGGGTGATGCATATTTTATGGGCAATGAATCATTAGACATTTGAAATAAGGGTGATGCATATTTTATGGGCAATGAATCATTAGACATTTGAAATAAGGGTGATACATATTTTATGGGCAATGAATCATTAGACATTTGAAATAAACATACCTTTTGTGTGAAATGAAAAAATTAAATGGTTCATGATTAATATTCCTATTGTGAACTTGATGGAATACACATAATGATGTAAATATTAATTAAATGGTTCATTATTAATATTCCTATTGTGAACTTGATGGAATACATATAACGATGTAAATATTAATTAAATGGTTCATTATTAATATTCCTATTGTGAACTTGATGGAATACACATAATGATGTAAATATTAATTAAATGGTTCATTATTAATATTCCTATTGTGAACTTGATGGAATACACATAATGATGTAAATATTAATTAAATGGTTCATTATTAATATTCCTATTGTGAACTTGATGGAATACACATAACAATGTAAATATTAATTAAATGGTTCATTATTAATATTCCTATTGTGAACTTGATGGAATACACATAATGATGTAAATATTAATTAAATGGTTCATTATTAATATTCTTATTGTGAACTTGATGGAATACACATAACGATGTAAATATTAATATTTTTAAGTTTGTTAATTTGTTTTCAGCTTAGAAAAAACATAAACATTTATGCTAAAGGGTTTGACCAATTTCATCTGAATGTATAATGGTGCAAATGCTAGCTTAGCATATCTTTTATCAGACAAGGGAGGAAATATTTCATAATATGCTCAGAAACTTCTGTATGATTTAAAATGTTACTAGAATTTCATATGAAATCATGAATGTTTTTCTGTGTCATCATCATCTTTACCATTTGCTCCCCAAGGCGATTACAAATCTTTCATGCATCATCATCCTTTAATAGATTTCGTATACAATAAAGAGAAAAGGAAAATGCAAAGCAGCACAAAAACACAATTAATGCCATTAGATTAAAAGCAACAACATGAAATGTCATCAATATGAATACACATGCTCATCAGCACATGTTTACAGGTTTATATACAAAGTCCTTTTACATGACCAAAGTGTAGTCTATATACAGGTTTATATACAAAGTCCTTTTACATGGCCAAAGTGTAGTCTATATACAGTGTATATACAGAGTCCTTCTACATGACCAAAGTGTAGTCTATATATGGGTGTATATACAAAGTCCTTTTATATGACTAAAGTGTAGTCTATATACAGGTGTATATACAAAGTCCTTGTACATGTCCAAAGTGTAGTCTATATACAGGTGTATATACAGAGTCCCTTTTACATGAACAAAGTGTAGTCTATATGGTGTATATACAAAGTCCTTTTATATGACCAAAGTATAGTCTATATACAGGTGTATATACAGAGTCTTTTTACATGACCAAAGCATTACATCAGCTGCCATTTACATGTATCTCTTTGGAATATGTTGTTTGAAGTTCCATATACATGACAAAAGTGTTGCTGCTAAATATCTCTTTGGAATATGTTGTTTGAAGTTCTTTATACATGACCTAAGTGTTACTGTGAAATATCTCTTTGGAATATGTTGTTTGAAGTTCCTTATACATGACAAAAGTGTTACTGCCAAATATTTATTTGGAATATGTTCCTTGAAGTTGAAGTACATAGTTTGTTTTGTGTATTCAGATAGAAAGGACATCGGAAGTAATTCAGAGCAGTTCTTGCTAAATTTCTCTTGGATTATGTCCCTTGCATCATTAGCTACCTTCTCTCTGGGACTTCACCTGACTCTAAGACTTAGTGTCGAGGTCCATAAATGTTCTTCAGCACCAAATTAAACTACTTTTGGTTGTATGTGATTCTGTATATTTTTAAAAACAAATCTGATTAAATTTACAATGAGCCTTCTGTAAATACCCATGTATATCTACAGGTAAACAAACATTGTCAGCATCATCTAGTTTCATTAAACTATTTTAAATTTCTGCTTGATGTCTGTTTAAAATATGATTTGCCTAATGAGTAGACAATGTTTGTTTACCTGTGGCAAGTGACAGCTCCCATAACTACTCAATAATGTACACAGACCACTCTTTGTCAGCATGTATTGAATGAGTGGTACTGTGTATATTGATACCAGTGGTGTTGAATCATTCTTGCGCAAAACGAATTCGTTAATTTTAGTTTTATTTCGAGACACTCATGTGAAAATTCCCTGAGCTATAGATGCAGATATCATTCACAATGCTGAGCTGAACAAACTATAGTATGCACCTTAAGAACACATAAAATGGTTAAAAAAGGTACTAGATGGTAAATATAGGAGATGTTACTATTTTTCTTTTCAAGTTTTAGTCTATCTCTCAGGTGTGTGTGCATTCTTTAAAGACAGCAACAAACTTTTCAAAATAAACTTCACATATTGCTTATTAGAGCTGTAATGAAATGATATGGCAATAGGAATTGAGAATATCACGATATTTATTGAAGTGAAATATATCATATCACCACCTGTCATCACAATATATATGATACACATATCACCACCTGGTATCACAATATATATGATACACATATTACTATGCCTTATCACAATATATATGATACACATATCACCACCTGGTACCACAATATACATAATACACATTACCACCCCATGTCACAATATACATAATACACATATCACCACCCTGCATCACAATATACATTTAAATTAAATATGTCATATCACCACCTGGTCTCACAATATACATAATACACATCTCATCACCCATTATCACAATATACATGATACACATATCATCACCCGTTATCACAATATACATGATACACATATCATTACCTGTTATCACAATATACATAATTCACATATTATCACCTGGTATCACAATATACGTAATACACATATCATCACCCGTTATCACAATATACATGATACACATATCACCAACTGGTATCACAATATACATAATACACATCACCACCCCATATCACAATATACATAATACACATATCACCAGCCTGTATCACAATATAAATGATACAGGTATCACCATGTGGTATCACAATATACATAATGCACATCACCATGTATCATAGTATACATAATACACATATAACCTCCCTGAATCACAACATACATCATACACATATCACCACCTGGTATTGCAATATACATAATACACATATCACCACCCCATATCAAAATATACATAACACTCATATCACCACCCTGTATCACAATATACATAATACACAATACATGTATTTGAATCGCTGGAGTGCAGGGACTGGATAATGAAATACACTAAACATGTATTTGAATTGTTGGAGTGCAGGGACTGGATAATGAAATACACTTTACATGTATTTGAATTGTTGGAGTGCAGGGACTGGATAAGAAAACACACTATACATGTATTTGAATTGTTGGAGTGCAGGAACTTTGATACTGAAATACACTATACAGGTATTTGAATTGTTGGAGTGCAGGGACTTGGATGGTAATAAATTTTGGTGACAAAGTCAGGCCCATTATATGTTCGTCATATTAAAATTAGCTCAAGGCAAGTATTGTATATCATATTGTGACCTTTTTATCATAATACATATCATAATATTAATGGTGATACACATGCCTACTTCCTGTCCTTCAAAACATTGTAGTATGTATTAATGGTGATGATACACAGGCCTGCTTCCTATCCTTCAGAACATCCTAGCATATATTAATGGTGATACACAGGCCCGATTCCTATCCTTCAAAACATCCTAGCATATATTAATGGTGATACACAGGCCTGCTTCCCATCCTTCAGAACATCCTAGCATATATTAATGGTGATACACAGTCCTCCTTCCTATCTTTCAGAACATCCTAGCATATATTAATGGTGATACACAGGCCCACTTCCTATCCTTCAGAACATCCTAGCATATATTAATGGTGATACACAAGCCTGCTTCCTGTCCTTCAGAACATCAATTTATCCTAGCATATATTAAAGGTGATACAAAGGCCTGCTTCCTATCCTTCAGAACATCCTAGGATATATTCATTGATAACTAGCGACCAATGGACTTATATTGCTACTATTATTATACAACATTTTTTTCCAATTTGTTGCAGTGTTTTTAGTATTTCAGAACATGAATTCACAGGGTAATTTTTGATGTAGTAGTACATTTGATCTCTTATTCATAGAAAACTGACTGATAAGCTTTTTTTTTAACCCTTGTCCAACCATCTGTCCATATGTCTGTCTGCCACACCTTGGTTAAGTTTTGCATTAAGGTCAGTTTCTCAGACACTATGAGCTCAAGAGTCATGCAACTTTGTAGATTTATCTAGGTGAGCACAACACCATTGTAGCAAAAGTAGATCACTTTGATCTACATTTAATGAATTGTGAATTTATGTTTGTTTCTTGAGTATTGTTGGCAACAAAGGCATGCAACTTTCTGTGTGGATTTCGTTAAATGAGTAAAATGCTTCCCTACTAAAATGAGGTCACAGTGACTTATATTTCACACTCCAGTGAATCTGGTTAAGTTTTGCATTTAGGTCAGTTTTTGAGACATTGTTAACCACAAAGTCACTCAGCTTTGTCCTGGTCAGTACAACACCATACTACCAAGTAGGTCACTTTAAACTATGTTTCATGCTTCATTGACTTTGGTTAAGTTTACATTTTGGTCATTTTTCCTGACTTGCCAAAAAAAAGGAAAAATGCTTTTCTGAGATAAGAGTTTAGAGTTTCAGGAAATTAAATTAAAAGAAGAATTTGATTTGATCAGCTGATCTACCTACCCTTCCTACTAAAGTATGAATTGATTGTGAATCATCTTTATACTGGAAATTAACACTGACCTTTTCCATCTGCATAAAGCATTTGTACCAGAGTTTAATATTGGTCCCAAATGACTTTAACTTAACTGTTTCCAACAATCTGGATGTTTGATTGAATAACAACTCAAAGCTCTGATAATGCATACTTAACTCTCCTGTTTTAGTTCAACAGTTATAAATAAAGTTGCAACAAGTTGCATTTGTATACAAGTGTTCTCTCTAGGGTCTTTTACCGTAGCAGTCCTGATATGCTATAATTCCAGCATGCAACACTTTAGAACCTGCCAATACACTATTCTTAAAAAATAAATCTGTTACATACACATCCTGTCACCTAACTCAAAGCCCTATCACTCAAATGACACCTGTTCTTACCTCTTCTTGGGAATGTAATTAAGATAATCCAAGATAATTACTCACACACTTAGCTATTATCTTTTGTGACCTGCCTTGGTCTGACTAACTGTGTGACCTTTTTTGCTAGTTTTGTCTTCTTGCTGACATAGTCATGTGATCTGCCAGCAATAATAGAGTCAACTGGTAGTGTGTTATATATATTTCAGTAATTTCCACTACCAGATAAAAGCGTGACACATATTACCTTTTAAGTTAAGCAAATTCTTAATGCACATTCTGAACAATGGACATACCACCTTTAAAAAAAAGTAAACTCACCCAGCACCCAGCTAGCCACATGTTGGTCTGTCTATGTGGATCAGAGGTTGGTGATTCTGATTCAGCTAGCGTGATTTCCCAAGGAAAGATAAGAAGAAAAGATAGACAGGTTTCAATTCTGAATGGAAGACTTCATATCCTTGGGTCAAAATCACTGGATCAGATGTGAAGTCTTCCATATTAGTTTGGTTAGAGCTACTTAGTTACCAACAGGTGAGATGGGTGGGTGGGGGTGGGGAGAATGGCATACAATTTTAATAGCAGCAATTACTTATCGCGTTGCTATTGTCTAGCTATTCTATTTTCATGTGGAAAATCACTGTCCGTTCGATGTGAATACATTCTGCCACAGAGTGGAGATAAGGTTAGTATGACCTTTGCATTCCAGTCTGTACATCATATGGTTCTGCGCAGAACTGTCATCTTTTTCATGGACGCCATACTGTGTAGATGTTTGCCTGAAACATCACCAGAGAAACCCCCGCTATCAAGGACCCCCATTCTCTTTCCCCAGTTCAATCTAGTGAACTTGAGGGAAGAGGTGCACACCCTTTTGCAGAAAGGGGCAGTCGAGAGAATCCTGAATGATCAGTCTTCCGCCTTCTACTCCCGAATCTTCCTGGTCACCAAGAAAAGTGTAAAATTTTGTATCATAGTCGATCTCTCCCCACTCAACCAGTTTCTTCTGGAGGAACCTTTCAAGATGGAGACAACCTCTTCGATTCAGAACGCACTTTGTCTCTCCGATTGGGTAGTGTCCATCGACCTTCAGGATGCCTTTTTGCACATCCCAATTTTTCCTCCACACAGCAGATATCTCTGGTTTTGCTTAGATCAGGAAGTTTTTCAATTCCAGGTTCTGCTGTTCAGAATCTCTTCTGCACCCAGAGTCTTCACCCGAATTATGGGAGTGGTTGCGGCCTACCTTCGATTACTGGGAACACCGATTCTCCAGTATTTCAATGACCGGCTGATCCACAATGTCCAGGTTCAGTTGCTTCATCAGGATCTGTTCTGTTTTTGGTCTGCTGTAACTCGGTTGGGTCTTTTACGAAACCTCGAGAAGTCGGAACTGATTCCATCACAGAACTTTGTTTACATGGGGATGAATTACCTAGAGGCGCTATGAGCAAAAACATCGTTATCTACAGGTCAAACCATCCTCACAGACTGGTCTCTTCACCGCTCCATAACAGAGTCCCTGTTCACACTCTGGGGAAGACCCCTGGTGGACCTGTTTGCAACCAGGCTCAACAACAGATTTCCCTCTTACGTTTCTCTGGTCACAGACCAGAAAGCATGGGCAATGGACACATTCAGCTTCCGGTGGGATCGGCTATTTGCATACGTCTTCCCACTGTTCTGACTACTTCCTCAAGTTCTGAAAAAGTCTGAACTTCTGCTGCGCAGATCATTCTCATCGCCCCACTTTGGCCCCAGCGATCATGCTTCATGATCTGCTAGACCTGTTGATCGATTGACCCAGGCTTCTACCTCAACGGATGGATCTCCTGTCTCAACACCAGGGATCCCTTCTCCACAACAGCCCACACATTCTCCACCTTCACGCTCATCTGAAGCGGTCTCTCTGCTAGAACAAGTTTTCTAATCGAGTTGCCAGTTGCATCATTCAGGCCAGGAGAGCTTCTACATCCAAGGTCGATGATGCCAGGTGCTGAATCTTCTGTGATTGGTGCGGTAGGAAACACGTTGATCCTATCTGCCCCTCTGTAACTTCGTTGCTGATTTCCTTTTGTTCCTTTTTGACCAAAAGATGTTCAGTATCCACTATCAAGGGCTATTGAACTGCCATATCCAACACACTTAAATTCTCTCAGGGCATGACAATTGGTTCAGATCTGTACCTTGCTGATCTTTTTAAGTATTTTGAGTTCCAGAGATCCGTCTCCCTCTTTCTTATGCCCAGATGGAATCTTTCTTGTGTTTTGTGGTCTATAACCAAAACCCCCTATGAACCATTGGGTGAAGCCTCCTTTCAGGACCTCACACTCAAGACTGTGTTCCTACTTACTTTCGTTTCTGTGAGACGATGAAGCAAGATTCATGCCTTGTCTATTGACACTGGCAATCTCCAGTTTAATGGGGATTACGATTATGTTTCCTCCTTTGCCAACCGGGATTTCTCACTAAAAAATCAATTACCTTTGGTGGCTCCACTACCTATAGAGATCCCCAGTCTATGTCAAATCTGTGCAGGGGATGATCCATATAGGCTCTTATGCCCCGTGAGGGCCCTCTGTTTCTATCTTAATGCCTCCAAAGGAAAAAGGAAGGGTAGGAAATGTCTCTTCCTTCCTCTTAAGGGCTCTGTAGACATTTTGGCTGCCACTATCTCCCAGTGGATTGTCACCACAATCAAAAGAGCATATAGTCCCTTACTGATCAAGACCTTTCCTTTATGAAACTAAAAGCCCATGAGGTTCGAGACGTTGCTGCCTCATGGGCCTACATTAATCGCTCCCCCTTGGAGGACATAATGAAGGCAGCTTTCTGGCATTTCCATGCCACCTTCTCCTTTTATCTCCGCTCATTAGCACAACAGAGTGTAATCATTTTTTTCTCTGGGGCCCATCGTTGCAGCACAACATGTGGCTAAGAGAGACACCAACTTTCTATAAGATGGACATCTCCCTTTATGGTGAGTACATTACATTTTCTCTATTTTTGATCAGTTTAACTAGAGCATCAACCTTACCTCCTAACTGACAAATTCATCTAAACAATAGCGACGGAATAAGTAATTGCTGCTATTAAAATGTAGTTTTTTTGGAGGGTAAAGCTAATTTTAATTACGCAATACTTACCCATCACTATTGTCAAATGCCCTCCTCCCACCCTGCTCTGATGTCTTGCATAATCGTTGTCTATGAAAAAGATGACAGTTCTGCGCAGGACTATATGACGTACAGACTGGGGTGCAAAGGTCATACTAACCTTTTTTCCACTCTGTGGGAGGATGTATTCAGACGGTGATTTTCAGCATGAAAATAGAATAGCTAGACAATAGCGATGGGTAAGTATTGCATAATTAAAATTAGTTTTACCCCCCCACCCCCAAAACTACATTTCTAGGGCACTATTTTGGTGGCACTCTACAGTTTTTCGTATTTTGCATAGGGTTAGATTTTTAAAGAAAAAGAATTTCCCAGATTTTCCTCACTGGTTATTCTGGCTATTTAAAAAAGACCTTGTATATCTTATGTATTATTAAAAGAACTTTGAATTCCCTTTATTTTGGAGTATGATTGATGGGTGCAATTTGGGTTATAGAGTATACAGCTTGGTCTTACTTCAGATGTGCACTTATCAAAATACTACTAGCTCCGCTTGGTCATTTTCACTTCCTGGACTTCATAGATAAATTGAAAAAAAAGAGCTGATAACTTTTTTTACTTTTTACATATTTTGTAATTCATTCATCGTGCTTTCAGAAGCTGGTATTGCCTACTCTGGAAAAATTTGTTTTCCCAATTTTAAAAACTGCTAAAACTAATGTACTTTGGACTAATTCAGGCAGATTTTTTTAGCACATGGGAGCGGCCATTTTTGTCAGCTGTGTGCTTAGATCATGTACAATTTCCACAAATACAATATGTAAAGAAATTTCAGCCACAGTACATGAAAATAGCATAGAGGTATGCCAACATTCTCTTCATTGTACATGTTGCAAATTCAAACAACTTCACCTTACACTCTCGCAGAAGTACATAATATCTGTAGCGTGCCTCCTATAATCAGCTATTTTGGTGTTTATAATAGTAGTGGTAGTAGTTGTCGTTGTAGTTGTGATAGAGTTGTCTTTCTTGTTATTTTCAGAAACATTTGAGTGGGAAAATTTCTGAATAAAAATGGCATCTTATCCACAAGTTTCTCTTATATTTACATATTATACTCTGAGCAGAAAAAAAAATATTAGTTTGATCAGTAAACCTTAACTTAAGCAGCAGACTTGCCATAGATGTGACTTGCACAGTACTCCTTTTGGTAGAACTACTGAACCAAACATTAGCTAGGTTCGTATGTGTGTCTCTGTTTAGTGATGTCAGCTTCAGCTGATTGTAACCCTCCCTGGAGTTGCAAGCTGGAATGCGCTCCATTGTGTATATCCTGGCAGGTCTGAGTCTGGAGGCCTAAAGGCTTGTGTGCAGCTACCATCTTGATTTCACATCATATTTTCTTCATAAATTTGAATCAGCTGAGCCTTTCTGAGAGAAGCGGGCACAATAATATTAATTTCACATATATTCTTGAGCAGTTTTCCAACTGACCAATTTTTGGTAGACTGAGAATGACCTAGCGCAATTGCTCATTGTGTAAACATTTAATTACAATGAATTCCCATGTAATATAGTTAAGAAGCCTTGTTTGAATATTAGACAAGTTTCATTCAATCAGTTGCAGTATACAGTTCCTTCAGTAATGCACAGCTTCTAAATCAGAAAATATTGGTGAAAAAAAAGAATTGTTTCTTGGTACATGTTTGTGTTTTGTTTTAATGGTTTTAATGGCACTTTTAGTACATTATTGGCTATACGCCGAGGAAATGGGAGCTAAGTGCCTTTCACAAGGACTCGCTGAGGTAGCGACCCGAGCTGGCCTGAACAAGTATTGAACCCATGACCCTTGGATTACAAGTCCAATGCTCTACCAACTGAGCTACTGTGGCTCTCCTCTTGGAACAATAAAAGCATGAAATAAAACTGAGTTTTCATCTTTTCTGTAAGTAAGACATGTTTAATATAGAAGCAGTATGTTATAAATGGCTGACATTTACAAAGATAAGAGCATTATTGTATCATTTCTTGTACCTGAATTAAAAACTAATCATTTTGACCATATTAACTCACATTTAACTTGGATTTGAACAGAACACTCATGGCCCTAACATTTAACTTGAACAGAACACTCATGGCCCTAACATTTAACTTGAACAGAACACTCATGGCCCTAACATTTAACTTGAACAGAACACTATGAAGCTTAGCAATTTAACTTGAACAGAACACTATAGGCCCTAACATTTAATTTGAACAGAATGCTATATGCCCTAATATTTAATTTGAACAGAATGCTATAGGCCCTAACATTTAATTTGAACAGAATGCTATAGGCCCTAACATTTAATTTGAACAGAATGCTATAGGCCCTAACATTTAATTTGAACAGAATGCTATAGGCCCTAACATTAAATTTGAACAGAATGCTATAGGCCCTAACATTTAATTTGAACAGAATGCTATAGGCCCTAACATTTAATTTGAACAGAATGCTATAGGCCCTAACATTTAACTTGAACAGAATGCTATAGGCCCTAACATTTAATTTGAACAGAATGCTATAGGCCCTAACATTTAATTTGAACAGAATGCTATAGGCCCTAACATTTAATTTGAACAGAATGCTATAGGCCCCAACATTTAATTTGAACAGAATGCTATAGGCCCTAACATTTAATTTGAACAGAATGCTATAGGCCCCAACATTTAATTTGAACAGAATGCTATAGGCCCTAACATTTAATTTACAGAACACTATGGGGCCTAACATTTAATTTGAAATAACACTATAGGCCCTGACATTTAATTTACAGAACACTATGGGGCCTAACATTTAATTTGAACATAATACTAAGCCCTAACATTTAATTTGAACAGAACACTTAGGGGTGTGACAATTAATAAAAATAGTTAAAGATTGGTTGAAAAAGTGAAGCAACCAAGCATTCAATTTGGTATTTGAAAGTAAATGCAAAACTTACTGGCCAGCATGACCAGTAACATTTAAAAGAAGCTGGCCTGTCACAAAACTTGTTGTCCCTAGATTTTTCTGACAAGATTTCCATGATTTGAAAGAGATGGTAATTGCAACATAAATATATTCACTAAATTATGTTAAATTTAACCATATTGGAAAGAAAAAATTAAATATATAAAACTCATTGAAATCATTGCTTTTTCATTTTCTGCCAAGTAGCCTGTAGTCACAATTGGATTAAAATCAAGATCTACCCGTAATAAGTAGATCTGACAGGCCCTGATAAAGGTTCATGTTCTGGAAAACTACGAAATTTCCGGTCCGTTTACTTTTAGTAATCTATCAGATAAAAGCATTGCATTTCATGTTAGAGGGAGTTATTGTTAGAAATGTTATGTTATGAATTATGTTTTTCATTTACATAAATGTGAAGCTGTAATTTGATTGGTGAATAGAAAGGTCAACAGAACATGACATCTTATCTATGTCTGTCAGATCTCCATTATGTCAGAGATCGTGATTTTAATCAGATTGACTGTAGCCATTGAAGCTCTTGCCGTAAGGCTCAGAATTTAGTTTCTGACAAGTAACTGGCCGCATTTTCTAGTTCATTGTTAGAGTCATCACTGTAGTTGCCAAGTAGTCAGAGTCATAATTAGTGTAATCATCATTATCATCATCATCACATTTAATTTATTGTTGTATTCATTTTCAATACTAGTAATCTTTATCTATGTTCACTCTACAAAGTGGTCTTCACATGTTTCTCCTTTAACTTATTTAGAACACCCAAGTAGGAAGAATAAACAATCTCTTTGATTTGCCTTTCTCACCTCATTGGTTTCTCTTTTTGGGGGATTAGGTGTGTTTACATTTGCAAAAAATCACAATATTGTGAAGCATCTCTGAACAGCACATGCTTTTCATCAAGAACGCATGAATGCTAGATGATCACAAATGAACACAAAGCATCCAAGCCAACCATGACTAGTTTGTGTAGTAAAGGAAAATGTGATGTGATTGGTTGTTCTTAATCAATCAAATTTCCTGGCATTTTCATTCTTGAGTAACAGCTTCTTAGGTGCTCTAAATATGTTGGATGAACAAGGGAGGACTGCTTTAACTTCTAGCTAAATAAAATAACATTATCATTACAAAGAGAAGACTTTCCTGACCCACAGACCAGGGCTTTGTGTTTAAAGCGGTGTTTTAAGCGGCTTTGTTGCACTGTGTTTACTCAAACCAGATCCCCATTAGTGACTCAATCTGATTTTAATCCAGCGAGTCAGCGTAATTAAATCAATGAAAGATACTTTACCAACATCAGTGTTGGTTTCCTTTATGAACTGATTAAATGGCAGTAATGATTCTTTCATTTTTTATTGATTATACAGATGATCAACTTTCACATGCGATGTTGTGTTTGAAGCGAAATAATTACGCTAATTAATGAGCTGTCTCTGTTCGTATTTAAAAGAGAAAATGTTTGTTATGATCACTTTAGAAGTAGTTGTCAAGCAAGCTGATATTTACTCTGTGGATAAAATGAGGTTGTTAAATTATTTTCGCAAGGAAGGTAATAAGGACGATTCGAAGAAGGAAAATTCTTGTGAAAGTGGAAGGATCAAATGTAAGACTGCTACTGAGCATGAGGATTCCTTAAACCCAGAGAGTTAAAAAATTCTAATGAACATTTCACCAAATGGACCAGAGCTTGAGGACTTTAACCCAAGTGATTACCATTTTGGGACAAGTGAAAAGTAAGGTGGGACAAGTGAATTTTCTGGACAAGTGGATGAAAGAAAAATTTGCTCAGTCCTGCCACAGACTCACAACTTTTACTTACAGTGTATACAGGCCCAATGTGATTTTAGCCAGTTTAGGGCTAACAGGCATGTGGCAGTTATAAACACTGATTTAATTATGTTTTTCTATAATCAAAATGATTAAAGTTTTCATTTTAAACTATTCAACTCTCTGGGACAAAATCTCAGTGGAAAAGTAAAATATGTGAATAAAACTTTCAGGTATAATACCTGTAGCCTTCTGTTGTGTTGGACAATCCAAGCACCAATAACATGGCAGTCAGTTAATACAGCCTTGTGTTGTGTAGGACAATCCAAGCACCAATAACATGGCAGTCAGTTAATACAGCCTTGTGTTGTGTAGGACAATCCAAGCACCAATAACATGGCAGTCAGTTAATATACATGTAGCCTTCTGTTGTGTAGGACAATCCAAGCACAAATAACATGACCATCTCTTGTGTAGGACAATTCAAGCACCAAAAACATAGCAGTCAGTTAATATAGCATTCTGTTGTGTAGGACAATCCAAGCACCAATAACATAGCAGTCAACAAATCTGCTCGTAAACCATTTGACTTTCCAGGACACAAGAAACTTGCAAAAAAGGCATTCTCCATGAATAAAATATAGAAAATATTTGCAACTTATTAAAATGTATGGTTAATATATGGTAAATATCTATTGGTTTTTGTGTGAATGCAACCTGTGGATTTTGGCCTTTGTATACAACTGGTTCTTATATACATTGTGATCACTATAGCAGGTTTGCTTTTATGTAATGAGTAATATTGAATATTATATGCAAATACAAAGTACATGAGAGGTTCTAGGTTAAAGCAAGTCAGATTTTTAAAAGTTCTTATATAGTTTAGTACATACAGTACTTTGTTTAGGCACCAAGCTGTACGCAATTATCTTTAACAAGAACAGATAAAACATTGTAAAACATCACATTTTGATTGAGTACTTATAGTAATTTGATCTGGCACCAAGCTTCAGGCAGTATCTTTAACAAATTAGTCTTCAACAAGAACAGAAGAAGCACCTTTGAAACTTTTAATTTGTACTGAGTACTTACAGTACTTTGATATGACATTTAGCTGCAAGGAAAATATCATTAGTAAATTAGTCTTCAACAAGAACAGATGAAACATTTTAAAACTTTTTATATTCATTAAGTACTTAAAGTACTTTCATCAAGCCCCTAGCTTGAGGCAGATTATCTCTAGCAAATTAATCTTGAACAAAAACAGATAAAACACATTGTAAAAATCACATTTTGATTGAGTACTTACAGTACTTTGATCTGCTTTGATCTGCTTCTGTCAATAGATTTTTATATGCTTCTGTCACTATATTTTGATTTGATTCTGTCAATAGGGTTTGATTTCCAATCAGATAATGTTTTTAAAATAACAGTCTAATTTTCTAATGGACCCTAAAACAAGGTTTACAAGCAGAGCTGCATTCTATATACTGGCCACCAAATATCGCTATCATTTCATTTGTTCGCGTATTCTTCTTTCATTAGATTGTACACAGTCTGTTATAAATGTTTTGTACAATAATTGAATTGAACTGAACTGTCAAAAGCCTGGTTAAATATTTTCACTTTCCCTCTGACGGGACCTTACATATGTTTACCATATTACACCAGATAATAACTAAACCATATTATTTCTGATAATATATTTGTTAGCCTTAACTCAGAGTCATGATAAACAACCTTATAGTAAAACTTACATTTTAACAACAATTGTCACCACCCACTTTACCCTATGTATACTTAATATAAGCCAAATTTTACAGAACTAATTGCTCAGATCAATGTTGCCATGTAATAAGTATGAAATACATAGGAAAGTTAATTAACTAATGGAACTTATCAACAATGTCATGAATAGGAAAGTTAATTAACTAATGGAACTTGTCAACAATGTCATGAATAAGAAAGTTAATTAACTAATGGAACTTGTCAACAATGTCATGAAAAGGAAAGTTAATTAACTAATGGAACTTGTCAGCAATGTCATGAATAGGAAAGTTAATTAACTAATGGAACTTGTCAACAATGTCATGAAAAGGAAAGTTAATTAACTAATGGAACTTGTCAACAATGTCATGAATAGGAAAGTTAATTAACTAATGGAACTTGTCAACAATGTCATGAATAGGAAAGTTAATTAACTAATGGAACTTGTCAACAATGTCATGAATAGGAAAGTTAATTAACTAATGGAACTTGTCAACAATGTCATGAATACAGAGTGTTAAGCTGCATATTCAGCTCCAAGTCTTTGAAAAGAAACTTGATTCTTTTGAGATTATCAATTCTTCTTGTATTTTTGTATTTTTAATTTATATGGAATTTACAGAAAGAAAATACATGCAGCATGTTAGATTGTATTTTTAATTGATATGGAATTTACAGAAAGGAAATACTTGTATCATGTTAGATTGTATTTATAATTGATATAGAATTTACAGAAAGAAAATACCTGTAGCATGTTAGATTGTATTTATAATTGATATGGAATTTACAGAAAGAAATACTTGTATCATGTTAGATTGTATTTTTAATTGATATGGAATTTACAGAAAGGAAATACATGTAGCATGTTAGATTGTATTTTTAATTGATATGGAATTTACAGAAAGGAAATACTTGTATCATGTTAGATTGTATTTTTAATTGATATGGAATTTACAGAAAGAAATACATGTAGCATGTTAGATTGTATTTTTAATTGATATGGAATTTACAGAAAGGAAATACTTGTAGCATGTTAGATTGTATTTTCAATTGATATGGAATTTACAGAAAGGAAATACCTGTATCATGTTAGATTGTATTTTTAATTGATATGGAATTTACAGAAAGAAAATACATGTAGCATGTTAGATTGTATTTTCAATTGATATGGAATTTACAGAAAGGAAATACTTGTAGCATGTTAGATTGTATTTTTAATTGATATGGAATTTACAGAAAGAAATACATGTAGCATGTTAGATTGTATTTTCAATTGATATGAATTTACAGAAAGGAAATACCTGTATCATGTTAGATTGTATTTTTAATTGATATGGAATTTACAGAAAGGAAATACTTGTATCATGTTAGATTGTATTTTTAATTGATATGGAATTTACAGAAAGAAAATACATGTAGCATTTTAGATTGTATTTTTAATTGATATGGAATTTACAGATACCTGTAGCATGTTAGATTATGTACAGATTAAAATTAATCAAGGCAGTCTGCACACAGTCTGAGATCGAATACAGTTTTTCTGTAGTCATTATTTGAAATTATTAGACTTTAGTAGAGATGTTATATCAATTCCAATCATGATTTTGATCAAAAAGAAGTGACATATGAGAATAATTAGTAATTACTCGTCCAAACAATTTTATATTTGAATCCTGATTGTATTAATTGACCTGGAAACATGCAGCATCAGTTAAAAGGAAAGCCACAATACACATATTGCTTTCTTTAATTTTCCAGTTGCATAATATTGACCAGGTTTAATTCAAGTAGAAGTTCGTAATGCCATTTTTTTAGGCTGATTCTATGCCTGTTCGTGCTAAGTTATTGAAATGCCAAAGATGACAGACTACCATTAATTACAGTTAACTTCTTTTCATTAGGAGGACTATAGATAGCTAGTAGAGAAATACAGAAGTCTCTCAGACTAATGACACTAATCAAACATTCATCATAGACATTTTTTTAGTAGCATTAATGACTCATCAGTTAGGATTATGGACTTTAAATCACAGTACTTTGAACCTTGGTGACCCATCCAAACTCTTAAGTTAAAGTTACATTTTGAACCTTCACAGAAAAAAGTATGAGTGAAAAGTCAATTATTTTGATGGAAGAAATAAAAACAAGAATACAGGTTGTGTATAAGTGATACAGAATTTTAAAATGATTGAAAATCAACCTTTTTTTGTCAGTTTTATATGTAGTTAAAATTATATATTGGGCAGCTAAGGATGTATCATGAATGTAAAAATGTTAATATTACAAATAGACTTCCAATCTTTATCATTACATTAATTTGTTTTTGTCTGTGATATCCTACCATATTCCCAGTGCTGGATTACCCAATAGGCAGACTAAGCACGTGCTTATGGCACCAGCAAAGCAGGAACAACCCAAAAAATGAGAAATTATGGGTTTTTTTTTAATTACATATGGGGGGGGGGGCACCATAATCTTTTCAGTGCTTAGGGCCTCTAAAAGTCTTAATCCAACCCTGCATATTACATCTCTTGACTCGGTAAAAATTATGCAAATTATGCCATGTACATTACTGTGACTCTTTATTTTCATTGGTATTGTTTTTGTGATTTTCTTAAATGATATTTGCTTGAGTAATTAGACTTTCATGGGGAATAGGGTCCTACAGCCTCCACATATGGATCTTTGTTGTCTTTTTATATTCATGATGTGTAACGACTTTAGAATCCACAAAAATGTATACTCCATGAACAAATGTGAATTAATCGTACTGGGAAATAAATGAAGGGTATTATAAAGCCATTTATTAACAGTTTTTTTTTTTCTTCTGAATTTCTTTGTTTCATGTGTAGGAAATAAGAATACTTTGTGTGTGGGATGGTGTTTTCTTGATAAAAAAACCCTACATTGATAGATAATCAGTCTTTTCTTGAGCAATTAATACATGATAAATAACTTTTTCCTATGGTATGTATATACTATTTCAGTTTGAATTTAATCCTGAAGTCATTGGTAAACATTACCAAGTACAGGGACTCCTCACTATCAAGTACTTTTCAGTATGGTCCTTTTTATAAGGTGGGTATAGTCATGGATTCCATTACATTATTTAACAGTAATACTGTTTATTATGTACCCCAATATAACATGGTCCTTTTTATAAGGTGGGTATGGTCATGGATTCCATTATATAATGTAATAGTAACACTTTATATTATGTACCCCAGTATAACATGGTCCTTTTTATAAGGTGGGTATGGTCATGGATTCCATTATGTACCCCAATATAACATGGTCCTTTTTATAAGGTGGGTATGGTCATGGATTCCATTATATAATGTAATAGTAACACTTTATATTATGTACCCCAGTATAACATGGTCCTTTTTATAAGGTGGGTATGGTCATGGATTCCATTATGTACCCCAATATAACATGGTCCTTTTTATAAGGTGGGTATGGTCATGGATTCCATTATATAATGTAATAGTAACACTTTATATTATGTACACCAGTATAACATGGTCCTTTTTATAAGGTGGGTATGGTCATGGATTCCATTATGTACCCCAATATAACATGGTCCTTTTTATAAGGTGGGTATGGTCATGGATTCCATTATATAATGTAATAGTAACACTTTATATTATGTACCCCAGTATAACATTGTCCTTTTTATAAGTTAAGTAATGTCATGGAGTCCATTACATTATGTAATAGTAATGTATAATGAGTATACCCCAGTATAAGGTAACCTCACATAAAACATGGTACATATTTATAGCTCTCTTTAACAGTGTTAGAGAGGAATCACTGTACTATGTATAATGTACCCCAGTATAAGGTGACCTCACTTATGACAGTACACATGGCTCCCTGGAACAGTGTTACAGTGAAAGACAATGTGATAATGTACCACAGTATAAGGTGATGTCACATATAACAGTACACATGGCTCCCTGGAACAGTGTTACAGTGAAAGACCACTGTATAATGTACCACAGTATAAGGTGACATCACATGTAACAGTACATATGGCTCCTTTGAACAGTGTTATAGTGGAAGACCACTGTATAATGTACCCCAGTATAAGATGACATCACATATAACAGTACACATGGCTCCTTTGAACAGTGTTATAGTGGAAGACCACTGTATAATGTACCCCAGTATAAGATGACATCACATATAACAGTATACATGGCTCCTTTGAACAGTGTTATAGTGGAAGACCACTGTATAATGTACCCAGTATAAGGTGATGTCACATATAACAGTACACATGGCTCCCTGTAACAGTGTTATAGTGGAAGACCACTGTATAATGTACCCTAGTATAAGGTGACATTACATATAACAGTACACATGGCTCCCTGTAACAGTGTTATAGTGGAAGACCACTATATAATGTACCCCAGTATAAGGTGATGTCACATATAACAGTACACATGGCTCCCTGTAACAGTGTTATAGTGGAAGACCACTATATAATGTACCCTAGTATAAGGTGACATTACATATAACAGTACACATGGCTACCTGTAACAGTGTTATAGTGGAAGACCACTATATAATGTACCCCAGTATAAGGTGATGTCACATATAACAGTACACATGGCTCCCTGTAACAGTGTTATAGTGGAAGACCACTGTATAATGTACCCTAGTATAAGGTGACATTACATATAACAGTACACATGGCTCCCTGTAACAGTGTTATAGTGGAAGACCACTGTATAATGTACGCTAGTATAAGGTGACATCACATATAACAGTACACATGGCTCCCTGGAACAGTGTTATAGTGGAAGACCACTGTATAATGTACCCTAGTATAAGGTGACATTACATATAACAGTACACATGGCTCCCTGTAACAGTGTTATAGTGGAAGACCACTGTATAATGTATGCTAGTATAAGGTGACATCACATATAACAGTACACATGGCTCCCTGGAACAGTGTTATAGTGGAAGACCACTGTATAATGTACCCCAGTATAAGGTGATGTCACATATAACAGTACACATGGCTCCCTGGAACAGTGTTATAGTGGAAGACCACTGTATAATGTACCCCAGTATAAGGTGATGTCACATATAACAGTACACATGGCTCCCTGTAACAGTGTTATAGTGGAAGACCACTGTATAATGTACCCCAGTATAAGGTGATGTCACATATAACAGTACACATGGCTCCTTTGAACAGTGTTATAGTGGAAGACCACTGTATAATGTACCCCAGTATAAGGTGATGTCACATATAACAGTACACATGGCTCCCTGTAACAGTGTTATAGTGGAAGACCACTATATAATGTACCCTAGTATAAGGTGACATTACATATAACAGTACACATGGCTCCCTGTAACAGTGTTATAGTGGAAGACCACTATATAATGTACCCCAGTATAAGGTGACATCACATATAACAGTACACATGGCTCCTTTCAACAGTGTTATAGTGGAAGACCACTGTATAATGTACCCCAGTACAATTTGATATGTATTAGTGTGTGTGTGTGTGTGGGGGGGGGGGCAGCACATAAACAAAATGTCAGTCAAATGTATAGTAATAATAATAATATTAATACCTGCCAATTTATATGTCGGGATTAAGATAGCCCCATGCTTGATGAAAATTAATCATTCCTGTGTAATGACATTAATCATGATATGTGAGCTGTCGGTTTCAGAAACTTAACTGAATTATTTTTATTTTTTTTGGTCAGCTTGGCTGATGATTTTTGTAGTGTCAGTGAATAAGGGGCATTGAAGACTAAAATCAGCTTGGCTGATGATTTGTGTAGTGTCAGTGAATAAGGGGCATTGAAGACTAAAATCAGCTTGGCTGATGATTTGTGTAGTGTCAGTGAATAAGGGGCATTGAAGACTAAAATCAGCTTGGCTGATGATTTGTGTAGTGTCAGTGAATAAGGGGCATTGAAGACTAAAAAATCAGCTTGGCTGATGATTTGTGTAGTGTCAGTGAATAAGGGGCATTGAAGACTAAAATATCAGCTTGGCTGATGATTTGTGTAGTGTCAGTGAATAAGGGACATTGAAGACTAAAAAATCAGCTTGGCTGATGATTTGTGTAGTGTCAGTGAATAAGGGACATTGAAGACTAAAATCAGCTTGGCTGATGATTTCTGTAGTGTCAGTGAATAAGGGACATTGAAGACTAAAAAATCAGGAGCCATGACAATACCAATATCCAAATTTGTGTTATAAAAAAGCATGTTATAGCAGGGTTCCCCTGTACTAGCAGTATTAAACCTGATTTGATGAGACAATAAATTATGACAGGTTGACAATATTTGCAATTAAATTTCTCTAATAAACAAGTGCAAAATCCACAGAATTTACTCCTGTCGCTGATTTGCCACAATCATTCTCCCAGTATTTATTCTTGTCAGTGATTGCCACAAGCATTCCACTAAGTATTTATTCCTGTCGGTAAGCATTCCACTAAATATTTATTCCTTACGGTGATTTGCCAACAGCATTCCACTAGGTATTTATTCCTGTCAGTGTTTTGCCACAAGCGTTCCACTTTTATTTATTCCTGTCATTGTATTGGCACAAGCATTCCACTAAGTATTTAATCCTGTTGGTGATTTGCCAACAGCATTCCACTAAGTATTTATTCCTGTCAGTGATTTTCCACAATCATTCAAACTAAGTATTTATTTCTGTTGATGATTTGCCACAATCATTCCACTAAGTATTTATTCCTGTTGGTGATTTGCCACAATCATTCCATTAAGTATTTATTCCTGTTGGTGATTAGCCACAATCATTCCACTAAGTATTTATTTCTGTCGGTGATTAGCCACAATCATTTCACTAAGTATTTATTCCTGTCGATGTTTTGCTGCATTTCACTAAGTATTTACTCCTGTCTGCGATTTGCCAACAGCATTCCACTATGTATTTATTCCTGTTGGTGATTTGCCACAATCATTCCACTATGTATTTATTCCTGTCGGTGATTTACCACAATCATTCCACCTGTATTTATTCCTGTCAGTGTATTGCCATAAGCATTCCACTAAGTATTCACTTCTGTCTGTGATTTACCAACATCATTCCACTAAGTATTTATTCCTGTCTGTGATTTGCCACAATCTTTCCACTAAGTATTTATTCCTGTCAGTGATTTGCAGCAAACATTCCACTAAGTATTTTACTCCTGTCAGTGATTTGCCAACAGCATTCCACCAAGTACATGTATTTATTCCTGTCGGTGATTTGCCACAATCATTCCACTAAGTATTTATTCCTGTTGGTGATTTGCAGCAATCATTCCACTAAGTATTTATTCCTGTCTGTGATTTGCCACAATCATTCCAATAAGTATTTAATCCTGTCGGTGATTTGCCACAATCATTCCACTAAGTATTTATTCCTGTCAGTGATTTGCCGCAAACATTCCACTAAGTATTTACTCCTGTCAGTGATTTGCCAACAGCATTCCACCAAGTACATGTATTTATTCCTGTTGGTGATTTGCCACAAGCATTCCACTAAGTATCATCAATTACAGACATCTAGAGAAGATTCAGAAATCAATCTGTAGGAAGGATGTTTATCAGCACCAATACAGATTTACTTATCTGTCGATATGTTTATTGCCTTATGTACTAGTTAATTAATTGTCTCACTCTGACTTGGATGTTTGTTATGATTTGCATCAGGAATTAATCAAAGTGTGAAACATCACATTTTTATTTTTTCTTTCCCATTTCTCCTTGCAATTTTTCATGTCTTTATTAATGGAAGAAATGACTGTTTCTATCTAGAAGTGGCTTTTTATGTAAAACTTTGATTTTCAATCAACTTCTTTGATCTAAATAGCAAATATGGTGTACCGTACCAATGGCATCCATTGATTGCTTATTTTTAATAAAAAATATATTCTTCCACTTTTCTGCACCCCTGAGTCTTCAAGTCTTGAAATGATTTGCCATAAACATTCTTATAGTGATTAGAGAAGTTATTGACTTCTTGACTCTCCATGTTTACCAATAATTTCCTACTGACGTCAGATATCTACATACAGAATACTGCTAGAAGACCAAAATAGGTATTGCATGAAATAATCTACTTTTCTATAACTATATGTCGGTTTCTATTATGCTGACATTGCCACTCATCGACTTATCGACTTATCCTTTTATATGCATGACAGATACAAATGTATTATTATAGCAGTAGGAATGGAAGATGTACCATATTTATTTGTGTGTAACATGCACCTAACAATTACAATACCCTGATCTGCTGTCACAATGTGCTGGCAGGACAGGGACTACTTGTTTTACTTATAATTTGATTTGAACAATGTAGACCCTGATCAGCTAGTGCATTATGGGATGGCAGATCATGATCTTCTTGTCTTACTCAAGGTTTAAAGTGAACAATGTAGACCTTGATCAGCTTGATGCATTATGGGATGGCAGATCAAGGTGTACTTGTTTAACTCGTGATTTAAAGTGAACAATGTAGACCCTGATTAGCTAGTGCATTATGGTATGGCAGATCATGATTTACTTGTTTTACTCATGATTTAGACCCTGATCAGCTGGTGCATTATGGGATGGCAGATCATGATCTTCTTGTCTTACTCAAGATTTAAAGTGAACAATGTAGACCTGGATCAGCTTGATATATTATGGAATGGCAGATCAAGGTGTACTTGTTTAACTCGTGATTTAAATTGAACAATGTAGATCCTGATCGGCTGGTGCATTATGGTATGGCAGATCATGATGTGCTTGTCTTACTCATGATTTAAAATGAACAATATTGACCTTGATCAGCTGGTGCATTATGGTATGGCAGATCTGGGTCTGTGATGTTTCAAACTTGGGAATGTGCTACATATGGAATAATATGATAATTTACATCAATGGGAGTGTTACATCTGTATCAGAGAGAGTGAAACATGTAGGTTGGCTGCTGGATATAGTCCAATCTCTCAAGATCACAGCCTAGTTCTGGCTACTGGACATAGTTTGATTTAGCCTAAACATATTTTATTTCCTGTATTATGCACTACATCATGAAAATACAAACATGAAACATTGAAACAGAAATGATTGTACAATTTATCTTCTGTTAGTTTTGACTTCATTAAACACAATGTAACGGAATACCTGTAGGACTGATTCAAATTCAGCATACTTAAAGTAAAAATGGTACTAATTGCTATAGTTGATCGAGACCCATGATAAGCTTTTTTAAAAAAATCAAAATTAAAGTTTTTCTATTGAAAATATTACCACGTATTTAAAATAAGATTTAATTTTAACATGGAAAAATTTATTAAATTTGATTCAAAGATGATAAAGTTAATTATTATATTTTAAATTTACAGAACTGTGTTATATGTCAAACCAATTTGGCCAAAGTATGCAGGTTGGTCCTTCCAGAATATCATTTTCTGGTTTGTCCATATTTCCATCCATCAGAGAGATTTTCTGATTTGTCCATATTTCCATCCATCAGAGGGATTCTCTGATTTGTCCATATTTCCATCCATCAGGGAGATTTTCTGATTTGTCCATATTTCCGTCCATCAACTTTGTCCATCCTGAGATGCTTATTAATAGGATTACACAAAATCTACTTGATGTTGTCAAATACAATTTTGTAGAGCTATTTTTAAGTACATTGTATATGTAGGTGACGTAAATAGATTTTCATGCCACTAAATCAACTTTTCCTTTGTTGTATAAATTTGTGAACTTTTGGGGCTTAGAAATTTTAGGTGAAAACCTTGTTAGCACAGTTGCAACAAAAAGCACTTAGCATGGTTTCACAAAAACCACTGGACATTGACAAATTAAATACAGCAGTTTTTGCTTTTGTTATGTTTAAACAGCACTTTTAACACATTATTGGCTGTATCATGCTGAAGAAATGGGGGCTAAGTGCCTTTCTCAAGGACACAGCAAGGCAGCTGAACTGGGTTGTCCCTGGGCAGATATTGAACCCACAACCCTTGGATTATGAGTCCGACGCTGTACAAACTGAGCTACCACAGTTCCCTAAAATACGGTAGACTTGTTTGTATGCATATGTCAATGACCTGATTAGATTTTCAGGCCACTAAAGCAGTATTTTATCTTTTTAATTTTTTTCTCACTTTTTATATGTCCACCAGAAGGCAGAGTATATTATTTTGTGATGTTGTCCACCTGGCCATCCATCTGTCTGTCTGTCTGTTACAAGTTTGTTTCTGCACAATAACTCGAGTTGTCCACCATCTAAATATACCAAACATTGTGGATGTCTTACACTAGGATTATGAAAGAACCATATTGATTTCAGGGTCAAAAACTGGTGAAAAAACCTCAGTGATCAAGATCACTATGACTGAAGTTTCTTTGTGGATAGCATGTACTTGGGTGAGGAAGAAGCTTATCGATTTTGTGGCCAAAAGGTCAAATGTCAAGGTCACTGTGTCTGAAAGAAGAAATATGATTTCCACACAGTAACATTAGTTCTACATCATATACCTGGACCAAATTTTTGGATGGCTTGCACTTGGGATAAGCCTGGTTTTTTTGGTCAAAAGGGAAAAGGTCGAGGTCACTGTGGCTGAAAGAAAAAAAAAAGATTTCTGCACAACAATAGTTCTATGTCACAGACCTGGACCAAACTCAGGGTAAGGAAGAAACCTATTGATTTTGGGGTCAAAAGATCAATTTTCAAGGTCACTGTGACTGAAAGAAGAAAATGGTTTCTGCACCAAATTTGAGTAATCTGCATAGAGGACTATAAAACATGGTGCGGGTGTATGATGTGCTGTTCACAGTGCGCTTGTTTGGACTTAGACTCTTTTGGTGAAGACCTTGTTAGCAGGATTGTGCAAAAACACTAGACTTAAATTTGGTATGCATGTTTTTAAGCATATGTTAGATCTTGAAGCCACTAAAACAATTTATAAAAAAAAAATTACCGTATATACTCACATATAAGCTATACCAAGTGCAAACTGCATAGACCCAGATCTGCCATTGCATAATGTGCCAGCAGATCTGGGTCTATGCAGTTTGTAAGGACTAATCAGTAGAAGAAACAATATAGACCCTAATCTGCCAGCACACAATGTGACGGCAGATCAGGGTCTATGTTGTTTGCATTTGGACCCGGTTTACACGTGAGTATATATGGTATACAATGTAGATCATATACCTTTTTGGGGTGAAAACCTTGTTAGCACGATTGTGCAGTATCCACAGTATCCACTGGACAAAGACAAATGAAATTTGATTGTCATATTTTGTATGCATATGTGTATGACCTTATTTTTATTTTTATGTTGCTAAGGCAATTGTTTTCAATTTTTTTCATACATTTTTTAACTCACTCAGCTTTTTTTAAGGGCTGCAATGGTCAAAAAGTTGACGTAAAAAATTAGGTCATAATAAAATAAATGTCAGTGGCATTCGTGGAAGAATATTTTAATGACATGCATATTGACTCATTAGAAAACTAAATAAAATTACTTTGAAAAATCCTGCCATGAAAGATGCTGACAATATGCTTGAGAAAACTGCACATACTTAAAGAGTATAACTCTCTGTCTTTAAATATTTGCACTCAAATACAGTAAATACATTTGTAATGAACCTCTTTCCCCCCCCCCCCTTCTTTGGTAGATCCATAATTCATTATACCCAAATTTACTTTGTACTAACTGTAAATTCATTGTGTCCATGATGTTCAGTCTTTGTATCCATGTTCATACTAACCATAAATCCATTGTATCCATGATTATGCTAAACATAAATCCATTGTATCCATGTTCATACTAACCATAACTCCATTGTATCCATGTTCGTACTAATAATAAATCCATTGTATCCATGATTATGCTAACCATAAATCCATTGTATCCATGTTCATGCTGGCCTTAAATCCATTGTATCCATATTCATACTAATCATAAATCCATTGTATCCATGATTATGCTAACCATAAATCCATTGTATCCATGTTCATACTAGCCATAAATCCATTGTATCCATGATTATGCTAGCCATAAATCCATTGTATCCATGATTATGCTAACCATAAATCCATTGTATCCATATTAATACTAATCATAAATCCATTGTATCCATGATTATGCTAGCCATAAATCCATTGTATCCATATTCATACTAACCATAAATCCATTGTATCCATATTCATACTAATCATAAATCCATTATATCCATGATTATGCTAACCATAAATCCATTGTATCCATATTCATACTAACCATACATCCATTGTATCCATATTCATATGTTCATACTAACCATAAATCCATTGTATTCATGTTCATACTAATCATAAATCCATTGTATCCATGATTATGCTAACCATAAATCCATTGTATCCATGTTCATACTAACCATACATCTTTGTATTTCCATTTTCAGGGGAAAAAAAAACATAATTACAGGTGATTTTTGACAATTTTAATGCAATAATGCATTAACTGACAATAGTAAACTAGAGCACAAAAGGGAGAAGTTACTGTTGAATGGGTATAACAAACTGCTAATGCTCAATTCTTGTCATCATCTGATTAAATTATACATATTTGAATTCGGTAGAAATAATAAGAAAACAAAGAAAAAAAAAATATTTATTGACTTTTCAAACAAATTATAATAATATATAACATTTCCATGTAATATTTCATAGTGAGAGTCCCTTAAGAACCACGAAGTCATGTTTATTTTACATGAGGTTACGATCGATAAATTACGCTGATCGATCAGTAGAAGAAAAAAAATGTTTTAGGTGTCCCAAGACTTATAGTACATGAAGAAATTGCTTTAACTTTGTGTCCCAACTTTTATTGGTCATAAAAAAATATTACTTTTGAAAATAATTAAGGGTGTTATACTGGACTTGAAATTGCCCCTGAATATTAAGGTTATACTGGACTTGAAATTGCCCCTGAATATCAAGGTTATACTGGACTCAAAATTTTGGGCAAAGTGACTTCCTCCTCTTATCAAAATGGAGCAAAGAGATGGGAGAATGGAGTTAGAGGCCCAAATTTATAATATCAAAATAATTCTGCTTACAATAGGTGTTTAACTGGCCTACAACAGGTGTTTAACTGGCTTACAACAGGTGTTTAACAGTATTAATACAAAAAAATGCTCATTACACGTTATAAAAATATCAACTAGAGATGGAAATCATATAAAATATCTGTTTTATTGCATGTTCACATTTTTTTTAAAGTGTGTTTGAGTCTTCATATTTAACAGTAACTATAGTAATAAAGATATGCTAATCGAGAGGTGCAAAGTACAGGTTTCATTACCTTCCTAAATTTACCACAATATAATTAAATAATTATTCACAAAAATGTAAAATTTATCTCCAAGAATCAGCCAAATTTAAAACTGCTGAAACATTTTTTTGTTACAAATTTAAATGCATCACATGTTAGCACCATTAAATTAATCAGTGTTTATGGCATCTTAATAACTTTTTTGGCTTGAGAGAAGTGGCAGCATTTTATTTCTGTTATAAAATTACCAGATTTTAGACAATAATTACAAAGTAGCACTTATTCTAATAGTTAAAGGTTTATGATAGCAATACCTATAACAATTTGATGAGGATTAAATTGGACTAGTAAGTAGGTGTGAAATGAACACCTGTGCACGTATTGATACGATTAACGATACACAGCCTACGATACGATACATTATCGATTCTCAGTTTAAAGAATAAGAAGGCAAACGACTAATTTATTCATGATTGCTGAAGATTAAAGTATCTTATATAGGGTAGATATCATTTTGTATCGATTCTTCACCTCTTGTATCGATACGTGTATCGATATGGCAAAAGTATCAATGCATCGATATATCGATGAATCGTGTCACCCCTACTAGTAAGTATCGACTTGGACTTTGCCTATTAAAAAATGTTTAAAAAACCCAACAATCATCGCATTAAAAAGCTATTTGGATAAACAGAATTTCATTTCTGTCATAAAATTACTATATTTTTTAAATCAGTTTTTCTCATGTAATATACTGGCAAATCTGGTTGATGAGTGTCACTATTTAAATATTTTTAACTAATCATGTTGTTATGAAATTTATTTGCAATAAAGGGGTCCCGGGTGGCCGAGTGGTCAAAGGCACTCACCTTTACAGATCACTCTCACATCTCACCTCTGTCAGCGTGAGTTTGAGTCTCAGTTCAACCAGTGTGGGTATGTGAGAAAGCTTGCCAGTAGCTTCCCGTGGATCGGTGGTTCTTCCCAGGTTTTTCCGCCACCAAATATACTGGCTGCCATGTATAGCCTATCATGTACTGAAAATTGGTGTTCAACCCCACAAAACTAAACAATTACTCTCAATAAGAGTGTAAAAAAAATAAAATCATACCACCTTTACAAAATAAGTGTATAATTTTATTATCTATAATGGACAGTATTCATAATAGTACTCTCTCTAATTATGTGTATAATATTATTATCCACATTGGACAGTATTCATAATAGTACTCTCTCTAATTAGGTGTATAATATTATTATCCACATTGGACAGTATTCATAATAGTACTCTCTCTAATTAGGTGTATAATATTATTATCCACATTGGACAGTATTCATAATAGTACTCTCTCTAATTAGGTATATAATATTATTATTCACATTGGACAGTATTCATAATAGTTCTCTCTCTAATTAGGTGTATAATATTATTATCCACATTGGACAGTATTCATAATAGTTCTCTCTCCAATTATGTGTATAATATTA
The DNA here is from genome assembly GCA_029931535.1 of Margaritifera margaritifera. NCBI lineage: Eukaryota > Metazoa > Mollusca > Bivalvia > Unionida > Margaritiferidae > Margaritifera > Margaritifera margaritifera. The sequence continues at coordinate 3,384,846 of JAQPZY010001578.1, forward strand.
TTATCCACATTGGACAGTATTCATAATAGTACTCTCTAATTAGGTGTATAATATTATTATCCACATTGGACAGTATTCATAATAGTACTCTCTCTAATTAGGTGTATAATTTTAATATCCACATTGGACAGTATTCATAATAGTTCTCTCTCTAATTAGGTGTATAATATTATTATCCACATTGGACAGTATTCATAATAGTACTCTCTCTAATTAGGTGTATAATTTTAATATCCACATTGGACAGTATTCATAATAGTTCTCTCTCTAATTAGGTGTATAATATTATTATCCACATTGGACAGTATTAATAATAGTACTCTCTAATTAGGTGTATAATATTATTATCCACATTGGACAGTATTCATAATATAGTACTCTCACTAATTAGGTGTATAATTTTATTATTGACAATTGACAGTATTCATAATAGCACTCTCTCTAATTAAAATATTTAGATTATGAACAAATCAGTTTAGATTTGTTTTTCACTACCTGATTTAATTTTTATTTCTGATATTATCAAATCTGAATCAGTGAAAGTAACCCTTCCTGAGTAAAGGTCTGCATGTGTGTAATTCATTAGTCAGAACCTATCTTACAGATGTACTATGCGTTTTCTATCAATCCACTTACATCTTGTGTTATGAGATGAGTATTAAAGAAAGTGATGAGAAAATGGGTTTGGACCAATATTTTATCAATCCATTGGCTTCAGAAGAGCTGTTGATATACCTGAAATAGCCTTTTATTTGGTCACCATCTTCTATAATAAATTAAATTGTCTACAAACCTAATGAATGGAAGTTTTAATATCTGCAATCAAATCATGACTTGGTTGGGCTTACGGTATACAGGCAATTTAAACTAAGATGTGAAATGCAGGAAGGAAACCATTTATGCTACTTTATCTCCAGAGTCTGTTTTTGTCTCCCCTGAAGCAGTGAATTTTTCAAAAGGCAACACCCAGCAGTCAAAATGTCTGTATATCTGTCCATCCCTCTGCTGTTAACTTTCTGGTTAAAAGTGTTTTAGTTCACCTGACCATAAGGCCAAATGAGCTTATGGTGTGACCCTGCATTTGTTGTGAATCATCTGTCCGACCATCAACAACTGCTTGTTACCACTTTGGAGTCCATATTTCTGATCCAATTTCAATCAAACTTGGAATATGTGCTTATATCTTGAGTTCGATAATGAGTGAGATGCACACATATTAATAAGGTGATCTTGCATCTGATTGGCTGATCTTGTTACCACCCTGAAGGTCATATTTCTGATCGAATTCTGATAAAAATATGACCACTGTTACCAAAAATATAAAAACCTGTTCATCATCCTTTAACAATTACTATTTTCAACTTCTTCTAACAAACCATGAGACCAATTTAAACCAAACTTAACACAGAACATTCTGGGACAAAGGCCTTTAAAGTTGTACAGTTGATGCTGATCTGCCATTAAATATGGCCACGATTACTAAAAAAAAAACAACAACTTTAAATGGATTTTTTGAATAAATACTGAACAGAATTTTGTCAAGTTTGACAGAAAGCATTCTGGCATGGAGACCTTTTAAAATGCCAATCTGCCATCAAATATAGCCACTGTTACTAAAAATAGGAAAGCCTTTAAATGATTTTTTCTCCAAAACTGCTTAATAGAATTTGACCAAACTTGTTAGAAAGCATCTTGGTATGAAGATCTTTAAATATTATACAAATCATGCTGATCCACCTGCCATTTTTAGAAATAGAGAACCTTTTAAGGACTTTATCTCCAAAACTGCCCAATAGAATTTGACTATACCTGGCATAAAGCATCCTTGCGTGAAGACCTTTCAGTTTCATACATCGAGGCTGATACATTGTCAGATATGGCCACCATTACCAGGGTTGCATCTAGGATGCACGATCATGAAAATCCCCCCATAAATTTAAGATTTCCTGCAAAATGTTCAATTCTATGCAGGCAAAGTCGCACAAAAAATAAGAATTGTGCACATTTTTTCATGAAGAATGCACTAGTTCTTTTTTATATATATTTTTTTTCAATGAAAAATCCTGGTTGTCACTCTCAGCGGATATGATGTCCTTGTGTAGTTGTGAATCATGTCACGTATTTACTGTGTGTCATGCGCTCAATTCTGATTGGTTGCAAAGAAAGGTCAGGAGAGCACATTTTTGGTGCTGAGGCTAGCTTGGTGGGACAATGCATTAAACGGCAAAACAAGTTAAAACTTTGAAACTTTTTCATTAATACTTCTAATAACAGTCAGAGTGCAGATGTTTCTGTCAGTAGGCACATTGATAATGAACAAACAAATTCTCAGGCTAATCATGTAGCTAGTGATGATGTGCGCTAAAACTGAGGGTCCATCCAATGTCAAGAAGAAAAAAAAATACTCTTTCAATTCAAACTGGAAAAAAATAGACCATGGCAGGAAATGAATGAAAAAAAATGAGATCCTTTGCAGTTGGTGTGTAAAAACTGGCAAAGAAAATTTCTTCATACTCTGAGATAATAATTTCAGGACAGCAACCCTTGACAAACACGTTGAATTACCAGCTCACAAACATGCGATTCAGGATTTGAAGCTACATTTTAAAACTATTTGCATGACAACTATCATGTGACACACAGGAAATACATTACACTGTTTTTCAAGATATAAGAATGGACAGAGGAGTGACATGATTTGCAGCCCATGGTTTGATTTTTTAATGGTAAGTGTGTAGAGAAATTACTGTTATTAGAAAACACAAGACTGATTTCAGTTTTAAGTGTTATACTGTAATATACAGAACACATGATATGTATTTAGTGTTATACTGTAATATACAGAACACATGATATGTATTTAGTGTTATACTGTAATATACAGAACACATGATATGCATTTAGTGTTATATTATAATATATGGAACACATGATATGCATTTAGTGTTATGTTATAATATACAGAACACATGATATGCATTAAGTGTTATATTATAATATAAAGAACACATGATATACATTAAGTGTTATATTATAATATACAGAACACATGATATGCATTAAGTGTTATACTGTAATATACAGAACACATGATATGCATTTAGTGTTATATTATAATATACAGAACACATGATATGCATTTAATACACTTATTATACTTGTTATTGCTCTGTTAGAATCTGTTGAAGTTTGTTTTTTCACACCATACTGGGAGACCCCCCTTATCACTATGTTGGCCCTTTTTTCAGATTCAGTGGGGCCAAGTGCCCACATTTACCAAATCCTAGATGCAAGCCTGCAATACTAAATGATGCCAGTCTGCCATCAAATATGGCTGCTGTTATTAAAAGTAGAAAAACATTTACACAACTTTATCTCTAAGAAAAACTGAACGGAATTTGACCAATTTTGACACAAAACATCCTATATTGGACAAATTATGCTAATGTACAATTAAATATATATGAAGATAAAAAAAACTTGAGAAACCTGGAAAAATATGCAATCAACAGCATTTGAGAAATTTCAAATGAAGCAGATGACAAGCCAAACCACATCATGTCTGATGAGTGCCCTGCATACCAGTAACATGTGACCTGTGTTTTTAAAACTGAGACAGAAACTCCAGGAGAGGATAAAACTGATGACAAACCAAACCACATCATGTCTGATGATGTGCCCTGCATATCTCTCACATGTGACCTGTGTTCTTAAACTAAGCCAGAAACTCAATCTCAAGTTCATTGGAGCATATTTGGATGAGTGAAATTTAGATTCCTGATAGAGGAACTTAGATGGTCCTGAAAGTGCCTTGATTCTAACTGTATTCTTTTTGATTGTCATATTACCTGTGAGCTTGAACTTGAGTTTCATGCTGTATATATTATGTGACTTCTAGGCCTGATGTTGTAATGTGTATCCTGACAAGCTAGTCAATCAAATTTAAGGATTTGCTGTTAGTATTGTTATCATGCTTATTAAACAATTGCTCTTCATTGGTAATGATAAGATGTTGCATATAAGGTATGTCTCAGAAGTTCATTACAAGCTGGTTGCTTGGTTTTTAACTTCAACACATTATTGGCAATATCATGCTGAGGAAATGGGAGCTAAGTGCCTTTCCCAAGGCAGCTGATGCAGGCTGGTCTGGGAGGGTATCAAACCTGTGACCATTGCATTACAAGTCCAACTCTCTACCAACTGAGCTTCTCAGTTACAAGTGGTCCAATAATTGACTTTGTAGATAGTTTTAATTTTGGTAAACAGCTTTTGTATTTTTTGATTCAATAAGATAGGACCATACATGCTAACCATTGAGGCATGTATTGTGAATTCTATAATAAGGACCCTACACGGCCAACCATTGAGGCATGTATTGTGAATTCAATAATAAGGACCCTACACGGCCAACCATTGAGGCATGTATTGTGAATTCTATAATAAGGACCCTACACGGCCAACCATTGAGGCATGTATTGTGAATTCTATAATAAGGACCCTACACGGCCAACCATTGAGTCATGTATTGTGAATTCAATAATAAGGACCCTACACGGCCAACCATTGAGGCATGTATTGTGAATTCAATAATAAGGACCCTACACGGCCAACCATTGAGGCATGTATTGTGAATTCTATAATAAGGACCATACACGGCCAACCATTGAGGTACATACTGTGAATTCTATAAGGAAGGACCAAGCATGTCCAACCATTGAGGTACATACTGTGAATTCTATAAGATAGGACCAGACATGTCCAACCATTGAGGTACATCTGGTGAATTCTATAAGATAGGACCTGACACGGAGAACACGGTCAACCATTGAGATACATACTGTGAATTCTATAAGATAGGACCAGACATGTCAAACCATTGAGGTACATACTGTGAATTCTATAAGATAGGACCAGACATGTCCAACCATTGAGGTACATACGGTGAATTCTATAAGATAGGACCCGACACGGAGTACACGGCCAACCATTGAGATACATACTGTGAATTCTATAAGATAGGACCAGACATGTCCAACCATTGAGATACATACTGTGAATTCTATAAGGTAGGACTCTACAAAGAGTACATGGCCAACCATTGAGGCACATACTTTGAATTCTATAAGATAGGATCATACATGGCCAACCATTGAGGCATACCAGTATACTGTGAATTCATGAGGATAGGATGCATACACGGCCAACCATTGAGGCACATACTGTGAATTCCTTTATTGTCTGATCTGTAAATAGTAAGACATATGTATCACCTTGCCAATGTTAAGCACTGTCTTAAAGTTTTTAATAGTCATGTATCTGTATTCAACTGCAGCTTTAATAGAATGTTTCTATATGTCTCTAAACTTAACTTTGTTCTGTGATACATATATGCTAATAGCTTTCTAACCTGTGCTAGCAGATAAACGTGTTTTACAGGTGAACACAACATTCTGTGGATCTTTTGTTTATATTTGGATAACTTTGTGTGGTTTTGCATATGTGACACATTTGTTGGGACTTGAATAGCTGGAAATGCCATTGATGTAGAAAAGGGAAAGTGTCCTCAAAAGACAGATCATTATTTGTTTATTCTTTAAATTTGTGGCGAGCATGAAATGCATGAAAATTGGTATCCCCCAAAAGCAGGCAAATTTAAAGTACCATGGTCCCTCACTATAAACAACTTAGTATATCACTTCCCCCTTTTATAATATGGGTATGGTCCCTCACTATAACAACTCTAGTATACCACATCCCCTTTTATAACATGGGTATGGTATACAGTGGTCCCTCACTATAATACCTCTAGTATACCACTTCCCCTTTTATAACATGGGTATGGTATACAGTGGTCCCTCACTATAATACCTCTAGTATACCACTTCCCCTTTTATAACATTGGTATGGTATACAGTGGTCCCTCACTATAACAACTATAGTATGCCATTTCCCCTTTTATAACATAGGTATGGTATACAGTGGTCCCTCACTATAACAACTATAGCATGCCACTTCCCCTTTTATAACATAGGTATGGTATACGGTGGTCCCTCACTATAACAACTCTAGTATACCACTTTCCCTTTTAAAACATGGGTATGGTATACAGTGGTCCCTCACTATAACAACTCTAGTATACCACTTCCCCTTTTAAAACATGGGTATGGTATACAGTGGTCCCTCACTATAACAACTCTAGTATACCACTTTCCCTTTTAAAACATGGGTATGGTATACAGTGGTCCCTCACTATAACAACTCTAGTATACCACTTTCCCTTTTAAAACATGGGTATGGTATACAGTGGTCCCTCACTATAACAACTCTAGTATACCACTTCCTTTTTTAAAACATGGGTATGGTATACAGTGGTCCCTCACTATAACAACTCTAGTATACCACTTTCCCTTTTAAAACATGGGTATGGTATACAGTGGTTCTTCAGTATAAAACCTCAACCCTTTTATAACATGAGTATGATCATTGTCCCCACTAAATTGTTTGAATTTATTTTATGCTGATGCAATTATTTCACTTAATTTTAGATCATGGCTTTTTGAGAATCAATTATAATTTGATTTCACATCATTAAATAACCTATATTTATGTTTGTATGCACTGTAATGGGACAACCTTATCAGAACATCCTTCATTATAAACTCCCTCACTTATAATGCAGCTCACTTTTATGACTCACATCAACAGTGTTACAAAGAGGGAACAGTGTGTTACTAACATAAAGTTTCCTATGACTTCAAATAAAGAGAAATAACATTAATATTGAACAAATTTAGGAAGATATTACAAGCAATCATGTTTACCATATATACTCGTGTAATCCGATACCAACTGCAAATTGCATAGACCCAGATCTGCCATTGCATAATGGACCGGCAGATCTGGGTCTATGCAGTTTGTAAGGACTAATTAGTAGAACAAACAAAATAGACCCTGATCTGCCGGCACATTATGCGCCGGCAGATCAGGGTCTGTGTTGTTTGCATTTTGACCCGGCTTATACGCGAGTATATATGCTAATTCCCACCCAAAGATCTAAAAAAAAATATTTGACATTAATAAGTGTTTTGTTGCTTTAGTATGTAATAATTACATATCTGTAGTTATAAAGAATGGTAATGGATTGAAATAAAATTATTCTACATATATAAATTCAGTTGTCTACCAGCTAAATCAATGGAAAGGTCACTGTCAGTATTGACGGTGCTGATTAATTAATCACAAGTATTCATAATACGTGACTATCAAACTTAGAAATTCAAGCTTGTAACCTCGTAGTTCTGAGTTCTGATTAATTAATGACAAAAATATTGATGATGACTTTGAGAAATTCAAACAGCCATCTCTTAGCCACAAAGCTGAGCAGATGTTTTGCTGATATTTATTGTTTTAGGGAATCCACCAGTTCTAAGATTTAACTTTGGCAACTTACAAGGTTTACTGAAATTTTTGTACCGATGTGGAGCTTTTAGCATTATATTTTCAAGTATCAGTATTTTATGATAAAGCCTAGTTGTTGAGGATCTGAGGATCATGACAAATTCTAGTTGTGGAGGATCTGAGGATCATGACAAATTCTGTTTGTGGAGGATCTGAGGATCATGACAAATTCTAGTTGTGGAGGATCTGAGGATCATGACAAAGTCTTTATTACCCATGTAATTACTCTTCCACTCTTTACATTAAATTATTATTATTGGTGTTATTATTATTTATTTTTTTTTCATTATCCTGCTGCATCATTCTTTTGGTACATTTACTTTACTACCTTCTACATGCATAACGTTACTAATATATAATTGTAAGTACTTATGCTAGGTTTTGCCCATGGGAAATTTGAGCTTGTCCCATACATAATATCCCAACATGAGTATTAAAAAACCCATAAGATAAAAAATGGGATATTTGAAGGAAATTCCTTTTTTTTGCCTAGATAAGATAGCAGACTTATCTCATCAACTACATCAACAATAATGAAAGCCAGACTGTTTGTAATGATTTATTGATACTCACAACTGAAGGATTTGTGAACACTTATTTAATCCATTTACTTAACAATTATCATCTAGTCACCTTGAAATCAGCAACATCAAAATGTTTGACAAGATGCCTTTTAAAATTGAGAACACTTATTTGTTATCCATTGAATTGTTTGCAAAGCAATTAATATGTATTGGTCTCCTGTAATTATCACGTAAACAACAACTCATTAACACTACTTGTAGGTGCTACATTTTTGGTACATCAATCATGCTTTGAACAAAGTCCTGCTGGTGGTTAATCGTTAGAGACAAATGCCTTTTATTTCCCAATAAAGAGTTATATTATTAACATTTAACACCTACTCACCTTAAAATCAGCGACATGCATCAAAACAATTTTTGAAATAAAGCCGATTGTTTCTAGTTGGCAAACCCACAAACTGCCCAAGGCTAGATTCATGGGGGTGGGGGGCAAGGGGGGTGCAGTTGTCCCAAAAGTTTAAGCAATCAAAAAGTAAAAAAGGTGTCAGATGACAGTGTGCTCAGGCATGAGGTGCTCCATGATATGCCAGTAGTTAAATCTGTATTTAGGAACTAATTTTAGGGGAAAAACAGATTTTTAGCAGATTTGCATTAGAAATTTAGGAAAGAAAATATATTTCTGCAGGTTTACTGTTATTATTAGAGGAACAAATATTTATGAAGATTTTTCAGCATATTTGAAGTGGAAATCAAGTCTAAGAATAAAGATTTTTCAGTGGATTTGCAGTAGGAGAACATCACCTTAAGGAATCATCTGTAACTACTTGAATAATTTTACTAGTATTGAATGAATGATGTTTTTCATGGTGCTGGAACTACAAAATTGGGCTGGGGTGGGGTGATGTTGACTCTATTACAAAATGATATGAATGTTTGCAGACAATTGGGTTCACCCATGGATCAGAAGTGGGGGTAGGTTTTTTTGGTAGAGAACAGGTCTTTAACAAGTTTCTCAAAGTGGGGGCTGTTCTTACTTTTGAGTATAGGTATATCATTGGAGAAATATGGTAAATAGACTTTGATTAAAATACTTATCCCTTCTGCCAGGGGAGGCTTGTCAGCATGAATAGGCCATAAGCAGTCTGGATAATAAGACATTACATGACATTAAGTATATAGAAACATACCTGATCGGACCATTTACTATTTTTGTAGCAAAAGTTATGCCTACAGCATATAATTTACTCTTCTAACAACTGTTCTATTCCTGTTTAAGAGATTATCATGGCAGTCTATCCATGTTTTATGTTCCATTCTTTTTCATGTGGGCTGTCATTTTGTTTCTTTAATCAAACATCTTTGTAGTAGTACAGTAAAATGTAGATTGTCCACTTGCTGGTTATCTGGACTTATCAATGATACGGATTAATGGATTAATGGAGTGTCCTATGGACATACTATTTATTGTGTATACAATTATAAGTTATTAATCTGGATAATCAATTATGTGGATAAAATCTTTGTCTCCCAATGGTCTGGGAATCAAGGTTTTACTGTGTGTCTGTGTCTGTGTGCACACACACACACACACACACACACACACACACACACACACACACACACACACACACACACACACACATCAGAGATCCTGAAATGTGTATATTTGCCAGACAGGTCAGGTGAATCAAAGGTATTTGACTGGTGCATCCTCTGAGCAACTGGATGTTGGTCATGGGAGTTTTCAAAAATCATTATATTAACTTGTCTTTGATTTTTTTATCCATTAAGCTGCAAAATAAACACCTTATTGAAGTAAAATTCAGTGGTCACTATATCTAGTTTACAGATTGATTCTATGTTGGACAATCAATAAAGATGTTGCTAACTAAGCTTAATTCAGAGGTGACTAGATCTACTTTACACATTGTTTCTTTTTGGACAATTAATAATAGTGTTGCCAACTAAGCTTCTTTGGTTTTGTTTTTCCAATTATTTAAACACTCTACAGCCACAAAAACACAAGACAAAAGAGGTGGTAAAGCTCATCTCCTGGACTTATTAAAAAAAAACTATAATTAAACAATTGCCCCAATGTCTGTACTATAGACCTACAGTAACATCTGTCCCTCACACCATGTGATTTGTGGCTCAGTGTGCCAGCACATGCTACCTTTAGAACAAAACATGTGAAGCCTAGGCTTGAATTAAGAAAAAAAGATACTAGCAACAACAACTAACTTTTATTAACAAGCTTCAAGACTTTTTTGGGGACCTGATCAAATAAAACTTCACTATCCAACATGAACAGAAATGCCTGTAAATTTGGTGTTACATACTTTTGAGGCAGTAAGTCAGCTTGTTGTTAGTTAATAATTAATTTTTAATACAGAGGAGTGGAATAAAATGCTGTTGTTGGGTGAAATTCTGTAGTTTTCTGAATTTTTATAAATAATTAATTTGAGAAGAAACCAGTTAATCATGAAAGGATAATACTAATACTAAAGCAGCAGCAAACCTGGAACCAAAAATGACACATTTTTCTAGTACATTTTATACTTAATTATATCAGTGGGTTGTTTTGGCCAGAACTTGTTATATCTCCTTTGAATAGTTATATCTCATTTGAATGTTTTCGTATTAAATTTCACAAATATATGCCCGCCACATTAATTTTCAAGAAAAAGTTCTGGCAAGAGCCATGAAAATTTAAGGATCAATGATACACTGTATATTTTAAACTCTGGTTGATAAGTATAAATACGGACATTTTATTAATAACTATTGTGATTCAGTGCACTATATGTCCTTTGGGAATACATTTCTTTTATTTATATGTTCATCATTTATCCAGTTAATCATTTATCAGGAAAAAAGTTTATGTGTCCAAGGGAGTCAGCATAATCAATGAAAGAGTGTATACAGTCGTAGCAACCATTTAAACAAGTCAAAAAATAATCCAATGACAGAAAATCACTAAAAGTATAAATAGTGGTAATGTCTTTGTTAAGTCCCCAGTACATACCTGGCTCAATCCTCCAGGTTCTCCAGTTAACTTCACCTAAAAGACCACTTAATGTCTACATTATGAGCCATCAAGAATACAGCATACAAATTTTACAATTTCTACAAGGTTTGCATTGGCAATCAGCTGCCATTTTTGCTGTGTTACAGACTGGTTCATAATTCTCATGCACTTTGTAAAGAAAATTAAAAACTTGGTTCCAGTCTAACTGTATGTATGGAACCAGTCAAAGAAGAATGACACTGCAAAAATGGCAACTAATTTCCATTGTAAAATCACAGAGACTGTTTAATGCTGTTTTGTGCACTAAACTTAGCATCTACACCGCTGTTACTTCCTGAATTGAAAATGGTAACCTGTCTGATTGATGTTTGTCTTGTTTATTACTCAGACATTACCATATGAATGAAATTATCACATACAAATTCCAGTAGTAGCTAATCTTGAGCACACTGTACTTATAAATGACTTGTCATTCAGAAGTGGTTTTCATTGAAAAAGACTTTATTTTGGTTAATATTAAAATAAATTTGCCCCTAATAAATAATGCCCTTAAGTAAAAGCAGCTTTCTTTGGATGTCCTTTCTTTTTGTTATTGTTACACCACTGTAGAGTTAACTTGGATGTCCTTTCTTTTTGTTATTGTTACACCACTGTAGAGTTAACTTGGATGTCTTTTCTTTTTGTTATTGTTACACCACTGTAGAGTCAACTTGGATGTCCTTTCTTTTTGTCATTGTTGCACCACTGTAGAGGTCACTTCGATGTCCTTTCTTTTTGTTATTGTTGCACCACTGTAGAATTAACTGATGGCTTCAGAATAAAGGTGGTTTTTCAGATGGTGAAAGATAAAATTAATATAACCATTGATGCTGTTAACTGTTCTTAAAGAAAGGTAAAATTACTTCTTTTTTTGGAAATGTCTGTTATTTGAAGTAATTTCTAAATAAAAGTAGATCTTTAAAAGAAAGCATTCATTATTTTGCATATGAAAAATATTGTCCCTTGCCCTTTGCTGTAGTAAACTCCTTCGAACACTTGAACAGGTATCACACATGAATAAAGATTAAAATATGTCTGAATTTCCTAATATGTTTAAATGGTTTTGGGTGGTTAATGCAGAAAATTGTGTATTTCTTATAGCTAACTCTTTATAACATGGGCTGTCATAACAGCCAAAGCGTCATGGACCATCATAACAACCAAAGCATCATGGGCTGTCATAACAGCCAAAGCATCATGGGCTCTCATAATGGCCAAAGCATCATTGACTCTCATAACAGCCAAAGCATCATGGGCTCTTATAGCAGCCAAAGCATTATGGGCTCTTATAACAGCCAAAGCATTATGGGCTCTCTTAACAGCCAAAGCATCATGGGATTCCTACTACATGTATACCTAATAGATTGTTTCTAGAAACAAAATTGGCTTAGCATATCTGAGAAGTTGATTATTTCAGGTAATACTTAAAAACTTCAAGTTATTATGTACACAATAATCCATGATAAGAATGGTGCATTATGGTTAATCTGTTATTACCCCATGTTTCTTCTTCATTCCTTTAAATGACCCCAAAATACCATATCACATCTAAATAGACTTGTGGAGGGAAAATGCATTTTGTGAAAGCATGCACATGACCCATCAGTCAATATAAGACTGACTTTTCAGCGCTGTATAATGTTATAAATACAGTATATATTCACTTATATGTTTACCGTACTCCAACTGCAAACAACATGCTTATTTAATACTCAGTATACATTAATGTAACCTTAAAGTTTGAAATATGTCTTCTTTCATGCAGTCTCAATTATTTTCTGAAATGCATGCTGGAAAATTTCAATTTATTTCATTGATCACATATTCCCAAGAAAATAACCTAATGTGACTGGTGTAGTTTTATTTAAATATATATAAATTTTTCTACCTCAACCGTGGGGCTACAGTTAATAAAAGAATACAATTTTAGGGCAGTTTGATTTTAAAAAAGCCTCTATTTGTCCACACTAAATCTACAATAAAACCTACCTTTAAGGACACTTCAGTATAATGGCCTGTCCATATAGGACAATTTCAGGCATCTCCAGGAGAAATTCTTTTATAGGGGTCCAGTATTTAAAGGACACCTATCTAACCTAGATAGAGATGTTTATATTTGTTAATATATATATATATATATATATATATATATATATATATATATATATATATATATATATATATATTTGTTTTTCTATGCATATAAAGGACAGTGCACCTCCTAACTCAGTTAAGTATCAAATACAGTTGATTTCATTGTGTACCTGTTTATATTTTTGCATTAATATAGTTTTCGGACATGAATGATGTTATTAAAGTATATGGATAAAGACCATAAAGTCTGACATCCACAGCAGCCATCTTGGAAATCTTGTTATTTTTACTCTTCTAGGTAGAAAGTCATATCAACATTGGGTTTTCACCAGAAGACTTCTTATGATGTTTAGTTGGTCCAAAATGGAAATGTTGCTTATCTGATATCCATTACAGCCACCATGGCAACCATCTTGAAAATCTTTTTATAGCTATTCTTCCTAAATGGAAAGTCATATCAACATGGGGTTTCACCAGAAGAATAATTATGATATTTAGTTGATTCAAAATGAAAATGGTGCTAACTTGACCTCAAATATAGCTGCCATGACAGCCATTTTCATAATGTTGTTTTTGCTACTTGTCTAAATGGGAAGTCATATCGACATGGGGTTTTCACTAGATGACTTCTTATGGTGTCTGGTTGGTTGTAAATGAAAATGATGCCAATCTGACATCCAGTATAGCCACAATGATGGCCATCTTGAAGAGCTTGTTAATGCTTCTCTAAAAGAATTCATGGTCATATCAACATAGGGTTTTCATCAAAAGACTTCATATGATATCTAGATGGTCCTAAATGCAAATGGTGCCAATCTTATATCAAATATGTCTGCCACAATGTCAATCTTGAAAATCTTGTTATAGCTGCTCCTCTTGAATGGCTGGTCATATTGATGTGGGGTTTTCACCAAAAGTCTTCTATTGATGTCTAGTTGGTCCTAAATCAAAATGGTGCCATTGTTGCATTCAATATGGCTACCACTGTGACTAATTTTAAAATCCTATTGCTTAAGAATATCATAGATGGTTTTATCTTGAATTCCTGGAAATTCTTTGTAGACAGTAGTGCATCAGTCTCTTTGAGAGATTATGGTTTAGATTAATTTAGTTAATATGTCCTAAGTTTTGCTATGCACTTAATGATTATTTCATTGTCTGAATATATCTGATATATGGGATAATTGACTTTTTACTGTATATGAAACTGCATCACCACCGGTATTTATTACCACAACCATTGATACCAGTTTCATTTGCAAAGAATATTGCATTAGCACAAGTGTCTTTTTCCCAAAGTGCAGACAGTCTTGTTGCAAAAATGGGTCTCAAGTAGCCTTTTATCTTAGTGTTTGGTTTAAAAATCTCAGGAATGGAAAAGGTAGAAGGATTATTAAACCACTAAAGGAAAAGACAAGTAAAAATTACTGCCAATTGTTTGGTCTAAATCAATAGGTGCTCATTTCATTTATGAACAACAGACTAGTTTTATCAACTTTTAAAGGTGTCTAGCTGACTGTATTAGAATATATTTGTTTTATTTAAATGCACTTGGGAAATTTGTTTTTCATTTCCATTTATAAATAAGTAATTGTTGGCATGACACATCAACCACAACATTTTTCTTATTTTTATACAGTGATCTCCCCAGACATTTTCGATAGCATCGGGGTAAGCGCATTAGGGTCATAAAATGTTTTAAAAAGCGAGTGCGAATGTCATAAAAGTGAAACAAATTAATATCAATGAAATAAAAAAGTGCATATATTTACATAGTATTCTTTATTTACCTAGGTTATAACAAGGCTTAATGTATATCTCATTTGTTTATTAATTTAATAAATGATATACGTCTTTTCTTCTTTTTGCCATATATAGTGACTTCCACATCAAAATTAAAGTCTTTTAAGGATTGTCCTTCAGTGCTGATTGTCATCAGGTAGTTCAGTACCCTCTGTGTCAACCTGTTCCTTAAAACACTCTTAATTCTATTCATTGAGGAGAATGACTTTTCACAATCTGAAAAAAAAGGAACATACAATTTATTAATGGATGTACAAAAAAAGAGACAAAACTACCTGAATCCTAATTAAGTGAATTACCTAGGACAAATTCTTCAAGAGTCAAGATAGTGGTGTGTTTTCAAATAATCATCACAGAATAAGATAATACATATTCCTTTTCATTAAGAACAATATATCAAAGTGTTTGCTATTGTTTAATTTCTTTACTGAATCAATGTCGGAGAGCTTAAATATTGTTCAAAAGTTTAAATTAAATTAAAAATTACTTTACTGAATAATTAGTAAGCATATGGATGAAACTGATTTAAGTTATATTTAAGAAGGAATACTTTTTATTTATATATCTTTCCAAAGAGGTAAAACTGGAAGATAAAGATTGTTCCGTTTATTACTTGGATAGACAGAAGAGAGAAATGAGAAATCAATATGGCAGCACCCACTTAAGTTAAGGTTTACTGACCAAACTATATTTCTCTTGCTGAGAGTAAACTATGTAAACATAATAAGAACTCGTGAATAAATGCAACTTTCATTCCTCGTCACAACTTAATAAGAACGACAACAATTGCAACTACAACTACTGGTTACTACTATAAAAATATATATTACAACACCCCCACCCCCAGTAGATCTGAACCAAAATTTAGCATATGGAAAACTTACCATCCAATCCAGCAATTTCCACCCAAGGGTATAACGTCTTCCATTCATTGTTAAATCCCGTCCTTCATTTCTTGATCTCTTTCTTTGTGGAAATCATGCTGATGCTATCGGAATCAGAATCACTGCCACTATTGGTCACGCCAATTTCTGATTTTCGTAACCAGGCTAACATGGGGCTAGCCGGGCGCTGGGTAATTTTAGGTTTCTTGGAAGGTGGTGTTGTTATATTTCACAAGAATTTTTAATGTAATATGTGTAACTGCTTTGGCTGGTGGTGAAAATGCCTTAAATATATATATATATATATATATATATATATATATATATATATATATATATATATATATATATATATATATATATATATATATATATATATATTGTCGTTCAGCCACCCGATGTCGTTTGGATCCTTCCATCGTGCGCCATGTTTCTTGTGATCTAACACGCTTGTTTCAAGATAATGCTGTCATCAGCTGTGTCACCCGCGTTCTTCAACATTGAGAGCATTTAATTATATAGTAAAATCAGATCAAATGAGATTCAAAAAGGTAATTTGATATAATTTTAAAAAATCACAATGAAAATTTATATTTTCACTAATGCCTTATTTTGGCCTTGAATTTTCCATTATATGCTAAAGATAGCACCGCCGATCACATGATGGCTTTGTTTACATATCTTGAACAGGAAAACCAAATTTGGGAATTTATACAACGTGATAGCCAATGTAAATATTTGGTTTAAATCATGTGAGGTTCTTATACAACGTAAGAAAAATTTACACTCGAAATGTATATTCACAATGGAGTTTTTCGTTTCTACATCAAAAGACATTGAATCTATTATAATAAAATGTGTGTCCGTTCACCAGTGTCTATTTTTAAATTTCTCTTTGCCTCTGTCTGTCTGTCTGTCTCTGTTTATTGAGTCATGTATTTATATGAGAAAGAACAACCAATCAGTAATGTAAGTGCACAAACTGCATATAGAATTAACAGATTTTTTTTTCATATTTAATTTTTTTTTTTTAATTTCAAAAACATGGAATTATTCCTCATTCCATATATGGTTTTCACTTTTACTGTCTATCTTTGAGGTCCTGGAAATTTATTTTTAGGCCCCGGAAAGTCCTGGAAAAGTCCTTGAATTTCACTTGACTGGAAGTGTATGGACCCTGTTTATAATATTATCGGTCAGGCTGAAATCAAATCAAACAACACTCAGAATGTGCACAGATTTATACATAGTAATTGAATTTGAAGCATTAAGACTGCTAGGTCAACTCTCATTTTACTGAGTAGATTTAACATTCAATAAAAAAACAGTCTAATCTCCATACATGTGAACCTCCTGGCCGGGAAGGTTTTCTTCCCGAGACGAGGGGTGTCTCCTGTCATTCACTGAAATCTCCTGCATATGCAAAATTATTATTGAAACATTTAAAGTTTTTCAATTTTTTCACCTCTTGCTTCCAGTGTACATTATTTATGGTAATACTGCCAGTGATCATGTGACTGTTAACTGGCTTAAGCAGGCAAAACAATTTATTTGTTAATTTCAAACAACATAAACAGTTAACGTCCCTTAGATTCTGTCAGCAGGTCGGTTGGCTTCAGTGTTTGAAGTTTGTCGACATGGATTATATTACCCGGTACATGTGATCAGAAGCAATTCCGAAAGGATTGAAGCCATTAATTGATTATGGTTATATTACTAAAGAGCTCAATCAGCATAAAACAATTAATATTACTTTGATTCTTTCCACATAGAAGGTTCTGCTTCGGTGCTTAGAGTTGTCAAGATGGATTAGAGTCTATACTATGTGTGATCAAAAGTAATTCGGACAGGATTAAAAATGCTAATTGATTATGGTTGGATTACTAAAGAGCTCAAGTGTCATAAAATGATTTGTTTGGTTTTGGTGTTTAAAGTTTGTTGAGATGTCTAAGCATGCGTTATCTCTCATTGCTAAAATGCCAAAATCTAAGCAACCAAAATATCACAAATATCACATGAAATTCAGTGATGGATGGAAATGGGAATTTCAGTGGTTGGAATCAAGTTGAAAGTACATCAGTATGCAGTCTGCTCTTCCTGTAAAGCTGATTTTAAAATCTGCTATTGTGGCAAGAATGACATTATGTGTCATGCAGAAACCTCCATCTCATGAAAGCATATTAAACGTAACAACAAATATGCCATCACTGAAATCCATGTTTGCAGAATCTGCATCAAATGTTGATAAAGATATATGTGCCAAGACACTGTTGCCATCTTTATAGCCAAACATAATCTCCCATTTATGGTAGAAGATCATTTTTCAGATCTAGTCAAAATAACATTCCCTGACTCGGAAAACACACAAAAGTTCTCATACAAATGGATGAAAACTACTCACATACTGACCCAAGCTTTGGGTCTTCATTGGGATAAGAAAGTTGAAGACATTTGGCGCAGTGAAAAATTTGCCATTCTCATTGAAAATCCTCCCTCTTTTGAAGTCAAAACTCCTGACGGAATTTTGAAAATCTCCTGATTTGTCCTAAACTGACTTCTCTGTTCTGTCACATGTATGGATCTCAGTACCATTAAGTGTATATTGACCTAGGCACCATATAGCCATTAAGTGTATATTGAATTAGGCACTATATAGCCATTAAGTGTATATTGACCTAGGCACCATATAGCCATTAAGTGTATATTGAATTAGGCACCATATAGCCATTAAGTGTATATTGACCTAGGCACCATATAGCCATTAAGTGTATATTGACCTAGGCACCATATAGCCATTAAGTGTATATTGACCTAGGCACCATATAGCCATTAAGTGTATATTGACCTAGGCACCATATAGCCATTAAGTGTATATTGACCTAGGCACCATATAGCCTATATTGACCTGGGCACCATATAGCCATTAAGTGTATATTGACATTGGCACCATATAGCCATTAAGTGTATATTGACCTAGGCACCATATAGCCATTAAGTGCATATTGACCTAGGCACCATATAGCCTATATTGACCTGGGCACCATATAGCCATTATTGTGCTGAGTAATGTTCTATTAAACACTAATACATATTGACCTGAGACAGTATTTAAGCAATATTTAAGACATCAGTGTAGAAAGTAAAATGAAATAAAACAAACTATCTAATGCAGTAGAATCAAATTTAAACACAATTTACATTTGACTTTAAATTCATAACATTGTTAGACTTAAGACAGAGACTGTTAATTTACTGTAATATTTTGTTCACTTTTTCATTATTTTATTTTTATTAATTATGTATATTTTAATAATTATTTACTTTTTATTTATTTATTATTTTCTAGGTGCACAAATAATTCTAGTGAAACAAATAATTTTCATTTTCTTACATACTTAACATTTGCAAAATCTTTATATAGAACATGGTTCTCTGTAACAAAAATTAGAGGACAAAAATACTTTTCAATTTTGTGTTTTTCTTTGTGTATAAAACTTACAGATATTACTGTAAATGAAACTTACAGATATTACTGTAAATGAACTTATAGATATTGCTGTAAATGAAACTTGTAGATTTAATATCTTCAAAGCTTTTGTTGATATATTCATGACAATTTTAGCTTTTGTGCCATGAATATAGTCCCACAAACTTTGGAAGCTTGTATAAAACTAAAAATTCAATGATTAGGTTTTATTTTGTTTATTGGTTTTATTGGCACTTTTAACACTTTATTGGCTGTATCATGCCGAGGATATGGGAGCTAAGTGCCTTCCCCAAGATCACAGTGAGGCAGCCAACCCTGGCTGGCCTGGGCAGGTATCAAACCCATGACCATTGGATTACGAGTTAGATGCTGTACCAACCGAGTTACCATGGCTCCATACAAAAATCTGCAGCTTGAAATGTTCTATGAATTCCAGGACAGAATAAATCCTAGTAGACAATAATTTGGAGGAGAAAGGGTCATTTAATAAATGAATTGCTTCATCAAAAAATTTACCTAGATGATGACCATCTGCAAGAGGGGTATGGTATATGGGCCTCTCCTCTGGGATCCCTGTGAGGGTGTCAAAAGGTCAGGAATACAAAAATTGCAGTTACAGTGACATTTTAAAATATTTGTTAACTCAACTTCATACATGCATTTGCAGGAGAAGGACACATAATATATGTAATTGATTTTGAGTTGTGATGCCTGGGTCATTTCTAGTCTGAGTGAGAGCCAAAATTCTTCAGTAGCAGATCTGTGTGCATTTAATTCACATGCATAGTGCAGACAATCAAGCCACTGCACAATTCTAACGAAACTGGCTACATTCATTATCATGAGCTGATGTGAAAGTGGTTTGGACTAATCTTTATTCACTTAGTAACAGAAAAGTTATGTGTGTGCCTGAAACCAGTCTGTCATGTTGATATCACCTTCAGTTATAAATTCAATTGTCTAGGAACCTTAAGAGACCAAAGATCAATATCTGAACAAAAATATGGTGGTTAGACTGGGCTGAAATTTTCTGGTTTAAACTGAAAACTTGGGAACTGAAATCCTGGACTGGATTTCACTAACAGAACTTAAGTTTGGAATAGAGGACTCTGATTGGCTAAAAAGAAAGTCTGACCTAAATTTGACCAATGAGATGTTTTGACTTAAAATTTGATACATGAAATTTGGGGCCTTGGATTCAAGAACTCTACTTAGAGTCTGTAATACTTCATACTGCAATCTCGGCATCCTACATCATCAACATTTGGATTACTTGGGACTTTCTGCATTTTCTGCCTTAGATTTTAATCTCAGCTGATTGAAACCATTGGCTGAAATGTTTGAAAAAATCAACTGCTTAGATAAGAAAACTGCGTGAAATAAATAGCTGCTACTTGAATGTCTTACTTGTAAAATATTGCTTATAACAAATATCGTAGTGCAAAAACTTACTTTTAATCAAATATTTTTTTCAAGATAGCGGCATTCAATTCGAAGCAGATTTATGTCTGTAATTTTACTCTAAGGAATGGTTCAAGAAAATGATGTTCTGCACCAAAGAGACTGAAGTGGTCGCTATTTACAATAGCTGCTTTTGTTGTTTGAACAGTTCCATTTTTCAAAGATTTCTAACAGTTGTTGTGATTGGCGGAGATATAAAGCCACTAGCTGCCATGAAGTTCAAAGTATTCTGCATGTTTGTGATGTTGGATCGTCAGATTGTGCTAGGGAAACTTACTCAGAATGTCAATCATAATTTCTGCAGGTATTTAATGCAGCAAAACCTGTCTATAATGGACACTTAAGGGACAACAAAATTATTTCCTTCATGAACAAATGTTGAAATGCAGGTTAACTTTTTAGGAAAATTCAGAAAAGGGGTTCATAACAAATCCTATATGAACTGTTATTAAGATCCCTTATGTGAAGGTGTCTGCTAAAGCAGGTTTGACTTACTGTCTATACTCGTGTATAAGCCGAGTCCAAATGCAAACAACATAGACCATGATCTGTTGTCACATAATGCGCTGGCAGATCAGGGTCTATGTTGTTTGTTCTACTGATTAGTCCTTACAAAACTGGATAGACCCAGATCTGCCAGCGCATTATGTGATGGCAAATCTGGGTCTATGCAGTTTGCAGTTGGTATAGGATTATACATGAGTAAATACGGTATACAGTAACTTTCTCTTTGTAAACTCTACATTCTGTGGAATGTAGAACATAATTTGTGTGTGGGGGGGGGTGGGGGGTGGGGGAGTTTCCCCATGCTTGTCTCAGTTATGGTTAGCAACACTTATGGCAAAAGTGTCCTAAATCCCCAAGATTCACTCTAATTGGATTGATCATAATTCTAAAACAGTTCTGCATGTCTACAGACCACTACCATTCATATTCCAAGGTTTAAAGTCTATATCATGAACCATGTAGAGAGAGGTGCGTGACATTACAATTGGTTGGATGGGCAGTATCACATAATGTTATCCTTTTTTCATTGAAAAAGCAAGATGATGAAAAACCATCAGGTAAACAAGAAACTGGGATTGACTTTGATAATTAATATAGCCATTTATATAGGAATCTAAGGTATATGATTCTGGATGTAAATGAATGCTACCAAGTGTTTGGAGAGACTCATCAGGATTGCATGAGCAAATATATATCTCTGAATATGTTACCACAATGGATTTTTCAGTACAGAAAGTTAAAATGTTATGCAAATGCATTAATTTGAACCAGCATATTAAAATATCTTGCAAAATAGTTTGTATGCCACTTCATGCAAAATCTTATTAGTATAATATCAGAAATATTTGTGGAGGATTTAATTTATTTGGATTTAATTTATTTGTGGAGGATTTAATTTAATTGTCTTCACATCATCAAATATCAATGAAAAATAATGTGTAGAATGGGCATTCAGGTAAACAGTATGATCTTTCAAAATGTTATCCCCCACAAAATCCTCTGTTCACTCCCATACAATAAAATTGTATCCCCATGAATATTTAAGATTTTACAGTATTTTCTTCAAAACATCAATCTGTTAGTTCTGGCAGGATATTCTGTGAGAGTTTAGTTATATCTGTAAGATTCAAGTTTTTTTTGTGTGTTTTTTTAAAAGTTCTTAGGAGTGCATTGATTTAAGATGCAGATTAACTGTTACTTTGGTTCACCAATACCATATGTAAAGTTACAGATTGCATGGTGTATGCCTACAATAATAACTGAAATAAGCATTATTATTATCTTTATATTTATCTATATTTACAGGTTATCTAGTCTCTGTAGGTAATCTGTTATATATATATATATATATATATATATATATAGGTAATGTAGTATATACATAGGTAACGTAGTATATATATAGGTAATCTAGTATATATATATATAGGTAATCTAGTATATATATACCTATAGGTAATCTAGTATATATATATATATATATATATATATATATATATATATATATATATATATATATATATATATATATATATATATATATATATATATATATATATATATATATATATATAGGTAATCTAGTATATATATATATATATAGGTAATCTAGTATATATATAGGTAATCTAGTATATATATAGGTACTCTAGTATATATATATAGGTAATCTAGTATATATATATATATATATATATAGGTAATCTAGTATATATATATATATATGTAATCTAGTATATATATATATATATATAGGTAATCTAGTATATATATAGGTAATCTAGTATATATGTAGGGAATCTAGTATATATATATATAGAGGTAATCTCGTATATATATATATATATATATATATATATATATATATATATATATATATATATATAATCTAGTATATATATAGGTAATCTAGCATATATATAGGTAATCTAGTATATATATATAGGTAATCTAGTATATATATATATATATATATATATATATATATATATATAATCTAGTATATATATAGGTAATCTAGTATATATATAGGTAATCTAGTATATATGTAGGTAATCTAGTGTATATATATATATAGGATATATATAGGTAATCTGGTATATATATAGGTAATCTAGTATATGTATATATATAGGTAATCTAGTATATATGTAGGTAATCTAGTATATATATAGGTAATCTAGTATATATATATATATATATATATATATATATATATATATATATATATATAGGTAATCTAGTATATGTATAGGCTATCTAGTATATATATATATAGGTAATCTAGTATATATATATAGGTAATCTAGTATATATATAGGTAATCTAGTATATATATATATATATATATATATATATATATATATATATATATATATATATATAGGTAATCTAGTATATATATAGGTAATCTAGTATATATATATATAGGTAATCTAGTATATATATAGGTAATCTAGTATATGTATATATATATATATATATATATATATATATATATATATATATATATATATATATATATATATATATAGGTAATCTAGTATATATATAGGTAATCTAGTATATATATAGGTAATCTAGTATATATATATATAGGTAATCTAATATATATATAGGTAATCTAGTATATATATATATATAGGTAATCTAGTATATATATAGGTAATCTAGTATATATATAGGTAATCTAATATATATATATATATATATATATATATATATATATATATATATATATATATATATATAGGTAACCTAGTATATATATATATATATATATATATATATATATATATATATATATATATATATATATATATATATATATATATATATATATATATAGGTAATCTAGTATATATATATATATATATATAATCTAGTATATATATAGGTAATCTAGTATATATATATATATATAGGTAATCTAGTATATATATATATAGGTAATCTAGTATATATATATATATATATAGTGTGTATGTATATATATATATATATATATATATATAGGTAATCTAGTATATATATATATATAGGTAATCTAGTATATATATAGGTAATCTAGTATATATATATATATAGGTAATCTAGTATATATAAGTAATCTAGTATATATATAGGTCATGCAGTATATATAGATAATGTAGTATATATATAGGTAACATTATATATATAGGTAATCTAGTATATATATAGGTAGTATAATATATATATATATATATATATATATATATATATATATATATATATAATATATATATATAATATATATATATATATATATATATATTATACTACCTATATATATATACTAGATTACCTATATATATATAAGTAATGTATATATATAGGTAATCTAGTATATATATATGTAATGTAGTATATATCTATGTCATGTAGTATATATAGGTACATGTAATCTAATATATATATATATATAGGTATTCTAGTATATATAGATAATGTAGTATATATATATATATAGGTAATGTAGTATGTATAGGTAATATAGTGTGTATGTATATATATATATATATATATATATATATATATATATAGGTAATGTAGTATATATATAGGCAATGTAATATATATATATATATATATATATATATATATATATATATATATATATATATATATATATATATATATATATATATATATATATAGGTAATGTAGTGTCTGCAGGTAAATTACTTATACATTAATCAAGATGCAACTTATTATTGGTTTTCACATAGATTTATGCCAATTTACTATGAATCTCAAAAAATACCATCAGGAACAGTCTGATGATAAGAAATATATTTTTCTTTGACAAATGACACTTACAGTGTGAAGACTTATTTTACCCATAATTCCACATGATTCTACTTCACTCTGAGATCTCAGTATGAGTGTTTTATAAGTCAGTCACTGTTTTAGCAGCCAGAAGTCCAGAAAAGGTTTAAATTAAGCTGTAAGTTAGTAATAAGCTGTAAATGTTTTGAAAATGCAACCTATCATTAATATATATGTCTATTGAGGAGTCAATTTTAAATAGATATATCTGTCGAGGACTCAATATTCAATAGATATGTCCGTTGCAGAGTCAGTATTCAGTGTGATCCAAAGATTTATAATAGTCACAAAGAAACTGGTTGAGAAAATTTCTGCAGTTTTCAACAAATCTATGTGTACAACATGACATCATCCTTAAGATAGAAGTATACTGATGAATTCACGACCAGTTTACAGCATGTTATACGATATCAATGAAATGGGAAAAACTACTTTTTAACCATAAAATTGCTGACAGAAAATAGTTGACAGACACATTAATAAATTAGATATTATTCTCTATTAAGTGTGACTTTTAGTCAAGTAAGTCATTGTATGACATTCTGTCAAATGCTCAATACAATTAATTCAGGCAAGTTGTACATTTTTTAAGTAAAATTGCTTACATGAGTTATGTATTACTGGGGAAATAAGAAAAAAGTCTGACCTGCATATTACTACCTTTGTAACTGTGAGTTCTTGCATGTTAGTACCTCTGTTACTTTGAGTACCAGCATATTAGTACCTCTGTTACTTTGAGTACCTGCATGTTAGTACCTCTGTTACTTTGACTACCTGCATATAGTACATCCGTTACTTTGAGTACCTGCATATTAGTACCTCCATCACTTTGAGTACATGTACCTGCATATTAATACCTCCATTACTTTGAGTACCTGCATATTAGTACCTCCATCACTTTGAGTACCTGCATATTATTACCACCATTACTTTGAGTACCTGCATATTAGTACCACCATTACTTTGAGTACCTGCATATTAGTTCCTCTATTACTTTTGGTACCTGCATATTAGTACCTTTGTTACTTTGAATACCTGTATATTAGTATCTCCATTACTCTGAGTACCAGGGCCCTGGGTGGCTCAGTGGTCTAAGGTGCTCGCCTTTACAGATCACTGACATCTCACCTCTGTCCGCATGGGTTCGAGTCTCGGGCTTGGCCAACATGGGTTTGTGAGAAAGCTTGCCAGTAGCTTCCTGTAGGTCGGTGGTTCTTTCCGGGGTTTTCTCTGGTTCTTCCTCCACCAGGTTTACTTGCCACCATGTATAGCCTATCATGTGCTGAAAAATGGTGTTAAACCCATAACAACCAACCAACTTTGAGTACCTGCATATTAGTACCTCCATTACTTTTAGTACCTACATATTTGTACCTTTGTTACTTTGAGTACCTGTGTATTAGTACCTCTGTTTCTTTGAGTACACTTTCATTCATCTTCTGCGGAAGAAATATTGCTGCAGTTTTATTTCAATTACGGTGCCTTATGAATTTTACTTTGTATCTCAGAAGTTGATGCCATTCGAGATATCTTATTGCAAAGCATTTAAAATTCTGGATGTAAAAAATAGATAAAATGTTGTACAAATATCTCATCCAGGGCAAAATTCCAATTGAATCCTATGTTGAGAGGGTCAGATTATAATGTTGCCCATAGTGACAACACTAGTAAGGTAGTTTCCCTCCTCCTTTGTTTAATTTTGATATACTTATATGATCCAATCATTTTAGTACAGATAATTTCTGGATGGAAGTAATTTTGAGTAGATTGCTACCTTAATTATATACAGTGACCTCTCACAGACTGCTACCTTAATTATTTACAGTGACCTCTCACAGACTGCTACCTAAATTATTTACAGTGACCTCTCACAGACTGCTACCTTAATTATATACAGTGACCTCTCACAGACTGCTACCTTAATTATTTACAGTGACCTCTCACAGACTGCTACCTTAATTATATACAATGACCACTCACAGACTGCTACCTTAATTATATGCAATGACCTCTCACAGACTGCTACCTTAGTTATATACAGTGACCTCTCACAGGCTGCTACCTTAATTATTTACAGTGACCTCTCACAGACTGCTACCCTAATTATATACAGTGACCTCTCACAGACTGCTACCTTAGTTATATACAGTGACCTCTCACAGGCTGCTACCTTAATTATTTACAGTGACCTCTCACAGACTGCTACCCTAATTATATACAGTGACCTCTCACAGACTGCTACCTTAATTATTTACAGTGACCTCTCACAGACTGCTACCTTAATTATATACAGTGACCTCTCACAGACTGCTACCCTAATTATATACAGTGACCTCTCACAGACTGCTACCTTAATTATATACAATGACCTCTCACTATAGTGCCCCTCAATATACTTCTTCCTGTCTTATAATGGATGTATGGTCAATGATCCCATTATATTGGTTACATTTGTTTCATCATTGCTACTTAATTTCACTTAATTTTAGTTCTTGGCTTATGAGAACTAATTATATTGTGACCATACTATATTTTGTGTTTTTATGTACTATTACAACATGAATTGTTGGAAAATATCTCATTATAATGTGACCTGACTTACAATATGGAGCACTGCTCCCATGAAGTGTTATAACGATGGAGCAGTGTATACTGTATTTAATTAATGTGACCTTACTTATAATGTGGAGCACTGCTCCCATGAAGTGTTATAACGATGGAGCAGTGTATACTGTATTTAATTAATGTGACCTGACTTATAATGTGGAGCACTGCTCCCATGAAGTGTTATAAAGATGGAACAGTGTATACTGTATTTAATTAATGTGACCTGACTTATAATGTGGAGCACTGCTCCCATGGAGTGTTATAAAGAGGAAGCATTGTATACTGTATTTAATTAATGTGACCAGACTTATAATGTGGAGCACTACCACTGCTCCCATGAAGTGTTTTAAAGAGGGAGCAGTGTATACTGTATTTTATTAATGTGACCTGACTTATAATGTGGAGCACTGCTCCCATGAAGTGTTATAACGATGGAGCAGTGTATACTGTATTTAATTAATGTGACCTTACTTATAATGTGGAGCACTGCTCCCATGAAGGGTTATAAAGATGGAACAGTGTATACTGTATTTAATTAATGTGACCTGACTTATAATGTGGAGCACTGCTCCCATGGAGTGTTATAAAGAGGAAGCATTGTATACTGTATTTAATTAATGTGACCAGACTTATAATGTGGAGCACTACCACTGCTCCCATGAAGTGTTTTAAAGAGGGAGCAGTGTATACTGTATTTTATTAATGTGACCTGACTTATAATGTGGAGCACTGCTCCCATGAAGTGTTATAAAGATGTAGCAGTGTATACTGTATTTTAATAATGAATGTGACCTGGCTTAGAATGTGGAGCGCTATCACTGCTTCCGTGAATTAGTATAAAGAGGGAGCAGTGTATACTGTATTTTAATAATGTGACCTGACTTATAATGTGGAGCACTACCACTGCTCACATGCAGTGTTTTAAAGAGGGAGCAGTGTATACTGTATTTTAATAATGGATCTGACCTGGCTTATAATGTGGAGCACTATTACTTCTTCCATAAATTATTATAAAGAGGGAGCAGTGTATACTATATTTTATTAACGTGACCTGACATAATGTGGAGCACTACCACTCCACCCATGAATTGTTAGAAATAGGCAGCAGTGTATGCTGTATTTTATTAATTATCAATCCATGTGTGCAAATATTTATGATTAAAAAAAATCTTTTCTCAGGTACCTACAATTTAAAAAATGTTAATAAGAAAAAAAAATACTATGTACCAAACATTAGTGGTAAAAAATAGTTATAATTTTTATGGATTGATGGTATATGAAAAATTTGAGTGTATGGAAAATTACAAGCAATATGGTATCTACTTTGTAGCTTATAGTCAAGATATTAAACTTTGACCTTACATTAGTGTCAAAACTTTCCATCTTTCCAATTGATGAGTATTGTATATACTCGCTTACAAATCAAGTCCAACTGCAAAACTGCACAGACTTATTTTTAAGTTTTCTTAGCAAACTTTATAGTAGCAGTCATAGCTGGAAGATACATCACAGATTTTGCATTATGACCCTGGGGGGTGGGAGGGAATATCCGGTGCATATGAAGGGGGTGGGGGGTGGGTGGGTTGGAATATGCAGTAAACACCATGGGGATTTGTGATGGCCAGCTTGTGGTTGCTTTAGTTTATGTATTTTAATTTGTATTTCTTACTCAGATCATGTCGGTCAGTTGGAAAAGATCATTAGGTAAAATTAATTACCACCAAGAAGAGAGCTTCAAATATGCAGGCTTGCTTGTTCCTCAATCCTAGGGGAGCTATGGTAGGTCAGTTGGTAGAGCATCAGACTCATAATCCAAGGGTCTCAGGTTTGATACCCACTTGGGTCAGCTCCCTCGGTGTGTCCATGCTTGACATGATATAACTCATAA
Source organism: Margaritifera margaritifera (assembly GCA_029931535.1). Classification (NCBI taxonomy): domain Eukaryota; kingdom Metazoa; phylum Mollusca; class Bivalvia; order Unionida; family Margaritiferidae; genus Margaritifera; species Margaritifera margaritifera. Next base: position 3,414,475 of record JAQPZY010001578.1, read on the forward strand.
TGTGTTACAGTGCCATTAAAACCCACAAAAACTAAAAAACAAAAGTCAGTCCTAGATGTAACTGTGCTCCGATTATGGATGCATTTCATGACAGTGGCCTGAAAATAGTGCTTAAACCTTACCAACAGCAATCCCAGAAAGTGTATGGCAAGGTTAATATGTTGTGGGTGCAAATTTCTGACATTTAGGACATTTCAGTATCATCTTTTTTAATGTTACATATACAGACTCCATTACATAACAGACACCTTTAACAAAGAGACTAGCCCTATATTCACCGTTAATCCATTTCTTTCCTGCATTTTTTAAAAGTATCTTGATGCTTTTTTAAAAGCCTTGGGGATGTTGTGATATCCTCTGTCAGTCCATTACTGTATCTCTTTCTAAACCCGCCTGGGGGGTATTGCACAAAACTTTGTGGTTATGTCACTCCTGTGGTAACCTTATGTGGGACGGATGTCATCATTGGCTCCTCCCTTTCAGTCACCGGAGGTCAAAGGTCAGATATAAAAAAAATTGCAATTGCAATGATATTTTCAAATATTTTCTAATTATATATTTGACAGATATGCATTATGATCCCTGGGTCACTGGCAAGGGGTGAGGGTGAGTGCCGGGGTGGGAGGTGGGATGGTTGGTTTGGTATTGGAATATGCAGTGGAAAGTATGGAGATTTGTGATGACAAGCCATTGCAGTTGCTTTAATTTCATTTGGATGTACAAATAATCATATATAAAATATTAATCATAATTTGCAGTGGGTTCTTTAGTTAAAACATTTTCCATTTTTTTTAAGAAAACAAAGTTCTCTTTGAAAATTAAAGTACAAATATAATTTTCATGGCATGAAAATGAATAAAAAATTTGAGGGTTTGAAAAATTACAGACATTAAGGTATATTAAATGTTTGACTACTTCTAGGTCATTAATCTTTGTTTCATCCATAATTCTCACCAAGATTAACTTTTGTATCATAGCTGTCTGAACGATCAGATATGTGTAATAGCTGTCTGATGAACTGGATATGTATCATAGCTGTCTGAACAACCTGATATGTATCATAGCTGTGTGAACAACAGGATTTGTTCCATAGCTGTCTGAACAACTGGATATGTATCATAGCTGTCTGAACAACTGGATATTATCATAACTGTCTTAACAACTGGATAGTATCATAGCTGTCTGAACAGCTGGATATGTATCACAGTTGTCTGAAGAACTGGATATGTATCAGCTCTCAGAACATCTGGATATGTATCATAGCTGTCTCAACAACTGGATATGTATCATAGCTGTCTGAACAACTAGATATGTATCATAGCTGAATGAACAAATATGTATCATAGCTGTCTGAACAACTGGTTATTATCATAGCTGTCTGAACAACTGGATATGTATCATGGCCAATTCAACAACTGGATATGTATCATAGCTGAATGAACAAATATGTATCATAGCTGTCTGAACAACTGGGTATTATTATAGCTGTCTGAACAACTGGATATGTATCATGACCAATTCAACAACTGGATATGTATCATAGCTGTCTGAACAACTGGATATATATCATAACTGAATGAACAGATATGTATCATAGCTGTCTGAACAAATTTATATGTTTAATAGCTCTCTCAACAACTGGATATGTATCATAGCTGTCTCAACAACTGGATATATATCTCAACAACTGCAAAAAAATATCATAGCTGTCTGAACAACTTGATATGTATCATAGATGTCTGAACAACCAGATATGTATAATAGCTGTCTGAACAACCTGATTTATATCATAGCTGTGTGAACAACTGGATATGTTTCATAGCTGTCTGAACAACTGGATATGTATCACAGCTGTAAGAATGACTAGACATGTATCATAACTGTCTGAACAGCTGGATATGTATCACAGCTGTCAGAACAACTGGATATGTATTATATATGTCTTAACAACTGGATATGTATCATAGATGTCTAAATGACCTGATATGTATCATAGTTGTCTGAACAAATGGATATGTATAACAGCAGTCTGTACAACTGGATATGTATCATATCTGCCTGAACAACTGGCTCTCAGAAGAACTGAAGATGTATCATATATGTCTGAACAACCGGATATGTATCATAGCTGCCTGAACAGTTGGAAATGTTCCATAGCTGTCATAGCAACTGGATATGTATCATAGCTATCTGAACAACTGGATATGTATCATATCTGCCTGAACAACTGGATATGTATCATATTTGTCTGAAGAACCTGATATTTATCATAGCTGGCTGGACAACCTGATATGTATCATAGCTGTCTCAACAACTGGATATGCATCATGGCTGCCTGAACAGCTTGATATGTTTCATAACTGTCTGAACAGCAATATATGTTTCATAGCTGTCTGAACAAAAAAATGGGATATGTATCATAGCTGTCTGAACAAATGGATATATATCATAGCTGTCTGAACAACTGGATATGTATCAGATAGCCTTCAACAAGTTTAATGTGAGATTTTTGCCATATAAACTATTCTTAATACAATTATTACTTTAAATACCAATGTGGCATGACCCCTGTGGTCATTTTAAATACCAGTGTGGCATGACCCTTGTCATTATACACACAGACAGTTTAACAAAAGAAACACATAAACACAGAAAAGGTTATATTATGCAGAGGCAATTAAAGTAAAGAGTCTTACCCAGAGACACATCATGGCAACTGACCTAGCTTGGTCTGGCCAGGTTCTGAACCTGGATCCTTCTGATTGGGAGTCCTGCAAACTAACCTCTGAGCCATCCCAACTCTTGGAAAAGAAAAAAATGATGACATCTTGTTCTTACTCAAGTTTTTTGATTTACAATTGCTAGAAATATATTACAGATCATGTGACCAATGATCATGTTAGAAATTGTTGCCTGCCAGGTGGCCCATAAACAGCCAATTTCAGAGCAGACCAGTAAGTTTTTAGAAGGTTTTGCTATTTATGGCTCTGTTTGTTGAAGTCAGTAGAGCCAAACGGTAATCATGGTTGTCTGTTCATCAGTCTGTCCTGATCTGCCCAGCTAATAATAATTTGTTTTCTGCACAATAAGTTTACTACGGATAATTTGATTTAAAATAAATTTGATATGCAGCTTGATATTGATGAGACTGCATTAGTAGAGTGATGACCCTGGATTGTCCATGTTTTCCAACTTTGGTTTCTACAGTGTAACAATACCAGGTGTCATTAGACTTAACAATATCTAGTTAGTGTCCAGGTTTATATTGATAACCAGATTTAGTGTGCAGGTTTATATTGATAACTATATTTAGTTAGTGTACTGCTTTATATTGATAAACTCTGGCATGAGTTTGATTGCCAGCATTTGACATTGTCATTATTAGAGTTATGGCCTATACTTGTTGGGTACAGCTACTACATTAGCAAAGTTTCTCAGTTATTTAGGCCCTGCCAAGCAAATTTTAGCAAGCGTTGCCCTTTCTGATGCATTTGTCATTAAATTGTAGCAGCAGATGCAGTAGCTGCAGACCTGCAGTTCAATCAGATTCTTAAAGTTAATTTCAAACACTGCCCATGATATAATAATGGTAGGGATATACCTGATAGACATGAGCTTTCTGCAAAGGCCATGGTAATTGTAAATATATATTTCCTTTTGCCTGCTTGTACTTTTGAGAATATTTTGTGTAATAATTCTGTTATACCATGAATATTATATAACATAGTGGTGATATAATTTCTCTAAAAGCCTACGCATCCATTGATTTTTACAGTTTTTGGAAAGAAATTGCTGTATTACAGGATCTCTTATCTTAAGTGCAGACAGTCCTACTGTCCAAAGTGACATGCAAGTGACATACAGTAGCCTAGTGTTTTATCTTAAAAGCACAAGAATGGAAAAGGAAGAAACAGGTTTGTGCAATAATCAGGAGTATTTAGAACTTTTATTGTCAATCATTTTGTCTAAGTCAGTGGGTGTCAGTTTCATTTCTATAGGGCAGACTAAATTGATGAACCTTTTATAGCTGTCATGCTATGCAGCTAACCTCATTTATTCCTTCATACTGCATTGGAATAAGTTGTTACTTCTCTTAAACTAAGAGAAATATGGTGAATATTGTCAGACCGTGTTATTCCTCCAACCAAAGGTGCGGGGTGGATATAATGATTGCGGTGTTCATCTCTCCATCAGTAGATAGGTGTTTTCCACAACATAACTTTGGTTTGCTGTGGTCTTTTTTTTTATCAAACCTCCTATGTGCATTACTAATGGGTAGAGGCAGAAACTTGTCGATTTGGGGGTAGTCAGGTCTAAGGTCAAGGTTGCTGGAGCTGAAAATGGGATTTTCCTTTCCGCATGATATGTCAAGTTTCCTTGGCCTAATTTTCATTAAATTTTATAGGTAGACCACATTTGGGCAGGGACATCTTGATATTGATTCTGTGGCTGAGAGGTGAAAGGTCGAGGTCACTGGTACAGACATTGTAATTTGTTTAATTTCTGCTTAATAAGTTAAGTTTTCTGTATCCAGTTTTCATCAAACTTCATAAATAGTCTAAACTTGGGCAGAGGTACCTCTCTGTTGATTTTTGGGCCCAGAGATCTAAGGTCAAGGTTACAGGAGCTAAAATTTTAATTTGGGTTCCACATGATAAGTCCACTTTCCTCAAGTTAACTGCACCCAATTTTTTATCAACCTTGTAGTTGCATTATACTTGAGGAATGGCAGCTTCCTATTAAGTCTGTGTTAGATAGTTGATGTCAAGGTCACTGGATGTGAAATTGCATTCTTGTTTTCTGCATAAGAACTCAAAATACATGAATCCATATTTCATCAGAATTGATAGGTATACAACACTTGGACAGTAGCAGCTCCAAATCAATTTTGGGAGCTGATACATTTAAGGTTAAGGAGGTGATATTATGTACTTCTGAGAGCATGACAGGTGTAAAGTGAAGTTGTTTGAATTTGCAACATGTACAGTGTAGAGAATGTTGGCATACCTCTATGCTATGTTCATGTACTGTGGCTGAAATTTCTTTACATATTGTACTTGTGGAAATTGTACATGATCTAATCTAATCACACAGCTGACAAAAATGGCTGTTCCCATGTGCTCGAAAAATCAGCCTGAATTAGTCCAAAGTTCACTATTTTTTAGCAGTTATTAAAAAAAGGGAAAGCAAATTTTTCCAGAGTAGGCAATGCCAGCTTCTGAAAGTGCAATGAATGAATTACAAAATATGTAAAAAGTAAAAAAAGTTATCACCTTTTTGTTAAAATTTACCTTTGAAGTCCAGGAAGTGAAAATGACCAAGTGGAGCTAGCAGTTTTTTTATAGGTGCACATCTGAAGTAAGACCGAGCTGTATACTCTATAATCCAAATTGCACCCATCAATCATACACCAAAATAAAGAAAATTAAAAGTTCTTTTAATAATACCTAAAATATAGATAGTCTTTTTTAAATAGCCTGGATAACCAGTGATGAAAAGCTGGGAAATTCTTTTTCTTTAAAAATCTAACCGAAACTGTAGAGCGCCACCTAAGGTTGTTGGCACTGAAATTGCAGTTGTTGTTTTAAACATATACACATACATGCACACACGGAGCTGAAGAGGAGGGAAAGTTTTCCATTTCACAGAGGGAAAAATATTCACACCTCTACAATAGCAAGTCAAATAATTATATGTCAGGGTCATTTGAGATAAATTTAGGTTAGTTTTACACTTGCAATAGCTACGATCATCCATTCTACTAAGGTGAAACATATTGACCCAGCTTTTGAACTGTAGTCACCTTTATGGCAGTAGTATTAGTTATTTGGGAGTCAGTGGATGGAATTCCCTTCAGTTATGTGATAGGACTGCACATACTGCATTTTCACACAGTAGGATAAAATTTCCACAATACTGATTGCAATCTTATCTGCCAAATTTTGTTTAGGTAACAGAAGCAAGATGCTAAAATTACCAAGGTGATTAATTTTTCAGATAAAAAGTTTATTTTGATGGAAACTGAGAGAGACAGAGACAGAGAAAGAAAATAAAGAGAGGGAGAGAGAGAGATATAAGGAACTTGAACAGGATTCAAACTTGATACCTCTGAAACATTGACCAGTCACTCTAACTACTAAGCAAATTAGCATTTTTTGTTTGTTTAAATGTAACTTTAAGGTCTAGAGCACAGTCATATCACTCAGTACCTCCATAGTCACTTTAAGGTCAAGAGCACAGTCATATCACTCAGTACCTCCATAGTCACTTTAAGGTCAAGAGCACAGTCATATCACTCAGTACCTCCATAGTCACTTTAAGGTCAAGAGCACACACATATCACTCAGTACCTCCATAGTCACTTTAAGGTCAAGAGCATAGCCTGATCACTTAGTACCTCCATATTAACTTTAAGGTCTAGAGCTCAGCCTAATCACTCAGTACCTCCATAGTCAGTTTAAGGTCTAGAGCACAGCATTATCATGCAGTACCTTCATAGTAACTTTAAGGTCTATAATACAACCTAATCACTCAGTACTCCATAGTAACATTAAGGTCTAGAGCACAGAAGAATCACTCAGTACTCCATAGTAACATTAAGGTCCAGAGCACAAAAGAATCACTCAGTACTCCATAGTAACATTAAGGTCCAGAGCACAGAAGAATCACTCAGTACTCCATAGTAATATTAAGGTCTAGAGCACAGAAGAATCACTCAGTACTCCATAGTAATATTAAGGTCTAGAGCACAGAAGAATCACTCAGTACTCCATAGTAACAATAAGGTCTAGAGCACAGAAGAATCACTCAGTACTCCATAGTAACATTAAGGTCTAGAGCACAGAAGAATCACTCAGTACTCCATAGTAATATTAAGGTCTAGAGCACAGAAGAATCACTCAGTACTCCATAGTAACAATAAGGTCTAGAGCACAGAAGAATCACTCAGTACCTCAATAAAATTAATTAAAAATTTAAAGTCTTTAATTATTAGATTCTTTCGAACAAAAATTGGGAAGGTATTCCCTTGTGCTCTAAACAATATTATTAAGTTGACTGCACCCCCCCCCCAAAAAAAATAAAGACCATTGAACAGAATAACTTTTTACTTGATGTTTATTTGAGTCTAAAAAGTTGCAGTCTTTCTCTCATGTGGCCTATTTCAATCACTGAGAAACAATTGATGCAAAAAATCCCAAAAGATTTTGTCTTCTTTAATTTTAATTTTTTGAGTAAGAAACCAGCCTCTTTTGGGGACAAATGCCCATTAAATTTGGCCTTGTTATTTATGAATTTTCATTATTCCAAGAACCTTATATAGGGTTCTACTGCAATTAAATTTTTGCACTATTCCGAGTACCATACACATTTATAGGGTTCTACTGCAATTCAATTATTTCATTATTCCAAGTACCATATATAGGGTTCTACTGCAATTAAATTATTGCATTATTCCATGTACCGTATATAGGGTTCTACTGCCATTAAATCATTGCATTATTCCAAGTACCATATATAGGGTTCTACTGCAATTAAATCATTGCATTATTTCATGTACCATATATAGGATTCAGCTGCCATTAAATCATTGCATTATTACAAGTACCGTATATAGGATTCAACTGCAATGAAATTATTGCATTATTCCAAGTACCGTATATAGGGTTCTGCTGCAATTAAATTATTGCATTATTCTAGTTACTGTATCTTGGGTTATACTACAAGTAAATCATTGCATTGTTCCATGTACAGTATATAGGGTTCTGCTGCAGTTAAATCATTGCATTATTGCAAGTACCGTGTATAGGATTTTACTGCAAATAAATCATTGCATTATTCAAGTTACCGTATCTAGGGTTATACTACAATTAAATCATTGTATTATTCCATGTACCGTATATAGGGTTCTACTGCAATTAAATAGTTGCATTATTCCAAGTACCATATATAGGGTTTTACTGCAGTTATATAGTTGCATTATTCCAAGTACCATATTTAGGTTCTGCCGCAATTAAACCATTGAATTATTCCATGTACTGTATATAGGGTTCTACTGCAATTAAATTATTACATTATTCCATGAACTGTATATAGGGTTAAATGGCAATTAAATCATTGGATTATTCCATGAACTGTATATAGGGTTCTACTGCAATTAAATTATTACATTATTCCATGTACTGTATATAGGGTTATATGGCAATTAAATCATTGGATTTTTCCATGTACTGTATATAGGGTTCTACTGTAGTTAAATCATTGGATTATTCCATGAACTGTATATAGGGTTCTACTGCAATTAAATTATTACATTATTCCAAGTACTATATATAGGGTTCTACTGCAATTAAATTATTACATTATTCCAAGTACTATATATAGGGTTCTACTGCAATTAAATTATTACATTATTCCATGTACTATATATAGGGTTCTACTGCAATTAAATTATTACATTATTCCATGTACTATATATAGGGTTCTACTGCAATTAAATTATTACATTATTCCATGTACTGTATATAGGGTTCTACTGCAATTAAATCATTGGATTATTCCAAGTACTATATATAGGGTTCTACTGCAATTAAATTATTACATTATTCCATGTACTGTATATAGGGTTCTACTGCAATTAAATTATTACATTATTCCATGTACTATATATAGGGTTCTACTGCAATTAAATTATTACATTATTCCATGTACTGTATATAGGGTTCTACTGTAGTTAAATCATTGGATTATTCCAAGTACCATATATAGGGTTCTATGGCAATTAAATCATTGGATTATTCCATGTACTATAATACAGTGACCATAACTGATTTATGCAGGTTATGCCAGTGACCAGTGCACATTTCAGATAATATCTACATAGTATTACCCTCTCCATTAATGTCCACAGCTAACAGTGCAGAGGGTGCTAAAACTTTCATTAAATATAAATATTCCTCATCATTCTTCATAACATGTCCATTTCATTGAGTTGTCCATTTCATAGAGTTGTCCATTTCCGCCCCAGCACTTTTCTTCCTATCAGGAAATTCATTAGTATTTCATGACAGTCCATATCAGGCTTACTGTACATGTTGTTCACATTGCTGAGTAGAAATAACATTAGGATTTCAAGTCAGTTATTGGGCTCTAAAATTAGTACTATTGGATGCTGTCATTATGTGCCAGGGTTATTTATTACACATCACGTTGTTGTCAAATGATTGGAAGTCATTTTCTTTCTTTAATTACTTTTACTATGGGGTAAAACCTGTTGTGATAAACCCCCCATTAAGGGCAGTAGTTTTTAAAAAGTTTCTTGCTACTTTTCTTTGGGTGCCCAATAACCCAATTAAATGATTTTCACAGATCCTTAGGGGTCTCATTATGGAAGGAAATCCATTTAAATCCTGGTTGGGTTCAGGTGTGTGTGTATATTTTTGCGGATATCAATTTTCACGATTTCACACACAATTCATTTTCGTCAGCACTTAAATTTATGGATTGGGGAAGGGGTCCCTGTTCACAGAAGGATTAAGGAAGGGGTCCTATTGTTTCCATAGAAAGATGATAGTTCATTGTTTCATCTAGGATTATCTGTGCACCAACAGTGATAAAATTAAAATCATTGTAGTTTCCAGTCTCCTATTGTGTAAAAGTTACCTACTGGAAGGTTATTAAAAAAAGAACTTCCTGTTCATATTTTTCAGTCAATCAGCAGGCTTCATTCTCATACATCTAACATGTAACATATCAGTTTAGACCGGTTCTGTAGCTGAATAGTTGATGAATCCCTTGTAACCACCAGCTGTCAGTAAATTGTTGTTTATTCAAATTTAAATGAGCAGCTATCCAATATTGTCCTGGGCAATGAGTAATCTATTAATTATAATGTCACCTGTTGTGCCAAGTGTGTCTGACCAAGAGGATGTCAGCTACCTTGATGGTTAGACACCTGGATAGTTTGCACAATATGACATGTGTAAATCAATATTCAATAACTTCATTATATTTCATCAAAATTACTATAAATTTTCACTATCAACCAAAAATGTATTGGTAATAAAACTCTAACAAATTTAAAAGAAAATCATTGGTTTTACAGAAAATTCTATGCTTATTAGATGGCATGGTAATCTGGGTTCTGGCAATTCCTCAGTTAGTTATCTGTGACCTTTTCAGAAGATGTCTCTGGTTTTGCAGTCTTCATAATTGCCAGTGGAATACAAAGTTTAATTTATATTTAACTTTTATTTATCACATATTCGAAAATCACATAAAGTCAAACTACATATATATTTTTTTAAAAAATTATTTGAAATGTAGTATCTGAAATGCAATAGTAGTAGTAGTAGTTTGTTCAGCAGTAAACATAAATTTGTTCTGAAAAATGAACTCAGAACTTACTGACACAGGGAGAACGCATTATTTACAGTTCCAGATGTACCAAAGTATGCATTCTAAAAATGAAATCTCACAGAACTCTTTCTGGGAACAGTGTTTCAAATCCCTGTCAAGGAGGTGTTATATACAGAACTTGTTTTATAACAGCATGGCAGTGGATGAGAATAGATTCACGTAGTTTCAATACGTTGAGTGTTGGAATAAATTTTTGACATAAAACTCTTAAATTAGACATTCATATATCACATATGGTAAGGAAATCCCAAACTTAACAGTTACAAAAGGTTGCAGATTTCATAATTTAAATTTTAAAGTGGGGAGAACACTAAATCAAATGCTTGGGAATATTGCACAAACTTAATTTAATCTTTAGGCAATTTGCCAGAGTTCTGAAACTCTTTAGCGAACTCTAAATCAAGTTTGACTACAAGGAAATGATACCATCGATAATAAAACATGTATTTGGTGTCATAACATTTTTGAAAAATCCTAAAATGAGTCATATTTTATTAAATGTTTGTATACCAATGATTTACTGAATATATACTTCCTTGTATCATAGTATCAGGCTAAATTTTCCATACTTTTTATGTTCACTAAAATTTTGTGATATATTGCATGTCTTTTTTTTGTGTTGCTTTTGGAGGTAGGGAAAAAATGGGTTGAAAACTGTATGTATGAAAATAGTTTAAGATACAAAACCTGGAGAGTTGAGAAAAAAAATGGTATCTAGAGAAGCCATATTTACGTTAAGTCATAAATTTTAATACAGTTTATATGTATTTAGCTATCCGTTTATGTCACTGAATTAATTGCTTTAGCACATTTAATAATTAGTTTTCCCCAAGTCCATAAATGAAAATTTAGCCTTGAAAATTGCCCTGGAATCTTTGTTGCTGCAGTAATTTAGTGCAAGACTAATTTAAGTGCTTTTCACACTGATCTATCTTCAGTTTAAGGTGATGCTGTAAAAGTTGCACTAAATGCAAAGGTCGAAACAGTATTTGTATTTCTGTCTGAGTGCACCAAAAGTGGTTGCAAAATATTATTTATGTGCTGCCATTTGAGTTAATTATAAGTACTATATTTATCAATGTGAATGTTTATCATTATGTAAACAGCATAGACCCAGGTCTGTTTGTTCTACTGAGAATGATTTCAAGCAGACAGCGTAGACCCTAATTTATAGCCACTGTATGTGACAGCATATCTGGGTCTATGCTGTTCTAGTGAGAATGATTTCAAGCAGACAATGTAGACCCTAATTTAGAGTCACTAAATGTGACAGCATATCTGGGTCTATGCTGTTCTACTGAGAATGATTTCAAGCAGACAGTGTAGACCCTAATTTATAGCCACTGTATGTGACAGCATATCTGGGTCTATGCTGTTCTACTGAGAATGATTTCAAGCAGACAATGTAGACCCTAATTTATAGTCACTGTATGTGACAGCATATCTGGGTCTATGCTGTTTGTTCTACTGAGAATGATTTCAAGCAGACAATGTTGACCCTAATTTAGAGTCACTGAATGTGACAGCATATTTGGGCCTATACTGTTTGTACTTTGACAGGTGTTATACATATATAGTACACATACTATAATTTTAAAGAGGGGAATAAAGTTCACGATTGGATCAAAGTTTTTTTCAGGAAATGTATGTGGTCAAAGGTTGTTGCATTAAAACTCCAGTTTTCATATTAATATGGCTAAAAAACCTTGCACATATCTGAGATTAAATTTTAATTCATTTGTTTCATTTAAGATTATATTTTTATATTATTTTTTATATAGATGTTATTTAATATGTCATTAGTATTCAGCAAGAATTTAAAGCTCACCTTTGACCTTTTACCAGTGAACAGTATTATAAATGTGTCAACTAGAAAACTGTGTCTTATATTTTATAACATGCTGTAAATTTCAATATTGCATTAATTCATTATTTTTGCAGAATTATTTAAATTTTATTTGATGCCATAACTTAATATATAAGATGCTACTGGAATAAGGGGTGGGGGTGGGGGTGGGGGTGAGGTGGTACTGAAACACATAAAACATCACTTACTATTCTTTACTTATTGCTTTTACTTACATATGAAATGTCAATGTGATAAGTTTTCAAGCTTATAATAAATAGCATATTCTTTATATAATTTGATATTTCATTTCTAGAAGCTCCAAGGCATCAACTGTTTAATTAAGTAGAGAGTGGGTGGTGGTGGTGGGGAGGGGCAGAAATTTTCCTTCTATCCAGCATTATTCATTTTTGATATTAATAAGGAGAAATATTTTTTCATCTGATAATATAAGAAAATTGTGCACAAAAGACACCCTTACTTTTATCTGTTTTTTTTTGGAAAATCAATCGGCACTTGAAGGAGATTAATATGGACATTGGTAAGATGTATCAAATATTGAGGTTAGTGTACCTATTATTGGAGAGTTATTTTCCGATAATTCACTCCTCAGCATGCAGTATTTCCAATTATGTTATATTTTAAAAGAAAATATGAAGAGTAGATACAGAAATATGAAATAAATAGCAAGTTTAGTAATGCAGTTTTGATCATGACTAAAACCTGAATCTTTGATTATTCATCTGCATATCTAAAGAAAAATGTCAAACATTTGAAGAAGTCCACACTTGTGGTTAGTCTGTTTCAGTCTGTTACATGAATTATAATATTCTTCAATTCAATTGTTACATTTGAGTTTTCTTGCAAGGGTTTTATATTTTATCCTTAGCTTTTCAGATATTCAAAGCTTTAATATCAATTGCAAAAACCCTGATAATTTAAAACCCACCATCTCATTTTCTTGAAAATCGGCAATAATTACAGGCCTGCGTTGCATACATATATTTTCCATAACCACTCTGAGGTGATACTTGGCTTAGAATGACCTTCAGTGGTATCAGGGGTGGATTTCAATTGTATTCAAGGGGTTCAGTCACTCCTGCCCCCCCTCTTTTGTTTCTAGTCAGAATAATATATTTTGCAGTGTAGAAATGAAGAAATTTAATCATTTCATGCAATGGGAACAACTCCATCTAAACTCTAATACCTTTAGAGAAAATACTGGATCCACCCCAGGGTACAGTATGTGAGTACCTGCATTATGCATTTATCCAGTTTAAAACCAAACTTATTTGATTAAAAAATCCACAAAAAAACATTTTTTTGGTATTATATGTAGTTCCAGTCTTTAAATCCTACCATACTAGTCAAAATTTCAAATGCAAATACCATGCATCTTAATGAGACTTGACTTTGGCAGTCTCTCATCCATCCTTTTGACTTCTTCCTGTGATTATTGTTTGAAGAAATCAGTTTTAATATTCAGACCCTGCAAAATATCCATATACATTAGTGTATATGCTTGGTATACCTTGCAAAATATCCATATACATTAGTGTGCATGCTTGGTATACCTTGCAAAATATCCATATACATTAGTGTGCATGCTTGGTATACCTTGCAAAATATCCATATACATTAGTGTATATGCTTGGTATACCTTGCAAAATATCCATATACATTAGAGTGTATGCTTGGTATACCTTGCAAAATATCCATATACATTAGTGTGTATGCTTGGTATACCTTGCAAAATATCCATATACATTAGTGTATATGCTTGGTATACCTTGCAAAATATCCATATACATTAGTGTATATGCTTGGTATACCTTGCAAAATATCCATATACATTAGTGTATATGCTTGGTATACTTTGCAAAATATCCATATACATTAGAGTGTATGCTTGGTATACCTTGCAAAATATCCATATACATTAGTGTGTATGCTTGGTATACCTTGCAAAATATCCAATAACATTAGTGTGTATGCTTGGTATACCTTGCAAAATATCCATTTACATTAGTGTGTATACTTGATATATACTGCAAAAAATCCATATACATTAGTGTGTACACTTGGTGTACACTGCAAAAAATCCATATACATTAGTGTGTATGCTTGGTATACACTGCAAAAAATCCATATACATTAGTGTATATTCTTGGTATACACTGCAAAAAATCCATATACATTAGTGTGTATGCTTGGTATACACTGCAAAAAAATCCATATACATTAGTGTGTATACTTTGTATACCTGGCAAAATATCCATATACATTAGTGTGTATGCTTGGTATACACTGCAAAAAATCCATATACATTAGTGTGTATGCTTTGTATACCTTGCAAAAAATCCATATACATTAGTGTATATGCTTGGTATACCTTGCAAAAAATCCATATACATGATAGTATATGCTTGGTATACCTTGCAAAAAATCCATATACATTAGTGTGTATGCTTGGTATACCTTGCAAAATATCCATATACATTAGTGTGTATGCTTGGTATACACTGCAAAAAATCCATATACATTAGTGTATACACTTGGTATACACTGCAAAATATCCATATACATTATAGTATATGCTTGGTATACCTTGCAAAATATCCATATACATTAGTGTGTATACTTGGTATACACTGCAAAAAATCCATATACATTAGTGTACATCCTTGGTTTACCTTGCAAAAAAAAACATATACATTAGTGTGTATACTTGGTATACACTGCAAAATATCCATATACATTAGTGTAAATGCTTGGTATACAGAACAGAAGGTGGGCAGAAGCTGGGCACAGTAACAAGCTTCAAGTACCTAGGTGCTATCGCCTCTGATGAAGGTTCAAAACCGGAGGTTCTTTCCAGGATTGCGCAGACAACAGCTGCTCTGGCTAGACTGAAGCCTATTTGGAAAGACAGGAACATCACGCTTGGGTCCAAGATCAAGCTTATGAGCTCCCTTGTCATGTCCATTTTCCTATATGCATGTGAGACATGGACCCTAACAGCAGAATTAGAGAGAAGAATCCATGCCTTAAAGATAATATGTTTTCAAAGGATCCTGAAAATCTCATACTTAGACCACGTCTCTAATGCGGAGGTGCACACTAAAATCCAAGGTGCAATTGGACCTTATGAAGATCTGCTCACCACTGTAAAGAAATGCAAACTAAGATGGTATGGTCACGTCTCACGCTCAACTGGCCTGTCAAAGACAATCCTACAGGGCACAGTGAGAGGAAAGAGAAAACGAGGCAGACAGAAGAAGATATGGGAAGACAATATCAAAGAGTGGACTGGTATGGACTTTGCAAAGTCCCAAAGAGCAATGCAAAATGGAGAGAGATTGTCGCAAAGTCATCAGTGGCGCCCCTACCACCAGCAAGGTTATGGGAGAAATGAAAAAAAAAAATGAATGCTTGGTATTTATCATCTTTAAATTAACAAACAATTAAATAACACGTTTTTTTTTCTTTTTTGCTTTTTCTCATCTTTCATTATATTGATTTGACAGTGACTTGGTATGTTGTTGATTTTTTTGGAAGAGTATTTTTAGTAAAGGACCTAATTTATTGTGATTAGAACTCCATTTGCCCTTGTGCGCCCAACAATTTTAGTGGAAAGGGCTCCACATTTTTTACAATAAAGAAAAAAATAAAAGCGATCTTTTATCTTTTAGAGAAATATTCCACATTTTAATCAGCTTATTTAGAAGTTATCCACTTTGAGAATTATAAGCTGACGCAGAAATTGAAAAAAATAAGCAAATAAAATTCCTCAGCTTATTAGTTTTTTAAATGCAAGCTTCACGTGACAACCAGTGCAACTATGAAAAGAATAGTAAAACCGGTACGAACTTGATACATGTATAATCTACAAATATCATAAATAATAATAATAATAATAATAATAATAATAATTAAACTCTCACGACAGTTTAACTATCATCATCATAATCATCATTTATTATTATTATTATTATTATTATTATTTTATAGTATAGGCATATTAAGAAACCAAAAGTAAAACTGGAAATTTTGCACTAATTGTGTCATAAACTTTACAATAGACATAATTCAAATGCTTGAATGTTAAATAGTAAGAATCAACACACACTATGGTGATGTATATATGTAGCTATCACATGAATTTTGTGTAATATATTATGTATTCTACACAACAGTATTAGTCTATACCACTGATGTCAAAATCTAAAATTGACATTTCACTTCAATTGAGAACCTTAAAGATCTTTTTATATGTTAAAGATACAGACATTAGACACAATGATATGTCATTTGTTTTCAATTAAAACTCATAATAATGTACACTCTGAATGGTCAGCCATATTTTTCTGACCTTGACCTACTTTTCAAGACTATTTTTAGCCTTGAAAATAGAAGCATCCATTCCAAAAATAGTTTTGTTTAAGTTCAAACTTTCCTCTTCAAAATGGGTGTCAAATTACCCATTTGTACCTATATTAAAAAAATGGTGTCAAATTACCCATTTGTACCCATATTAAAAAAATGGTGTCAAATTACCCATTTGTACACATATTAAAAATATGGTGTCAAATTACCCATTTGTACCCATATTAAAAAAAATGATCTATCACCTGACTCTTACAGTTCATCCCCCTTTTAAAGTGAAAGGTCATCCATGAAGGATATTTCTAAGTAACATGCATTCTAGGAAGTTAGGATTTCATCAAATTAAGGGCTAAGAAAGAATTTTTAAAAACAATGCACCAATTCCTCTTGTGCTGTTCTTATTAATTGATTTGCTTGACCATTGGTCACTTTAAATGGCATGACCAATTAATCCATTATGATTTCTTTTATTGATTTTGGTCAGAATTCAGTTTTGGACCAAGCCCACTATTTCATACCTCAGACTATGTTAAAAAAAAAAGGCCCTGGTTCTGGCAAGACATCATGTAGATGAATTGAATATTAATCAGTTTGTAGAAACAAATGATGGTTTATCGGATTCCCAACACTAAATGTCCTAAAAGGGAGTACAATGTATCATTCAAAATATCATCTTTGGAGCATGGTAGATTACTTTACTTCTTTGCTTGATAAATAAAAGGCTTTCCATGTTAGCTGCATTCCATTTATCACTTAAAGATAGTTTGTGTTTTGCATTTGAATTTATGAGGTACATCTTGTATTTCAAATGATTGATTAACTTTTCTCAAGTGTTCAGAATAATCAGATATTTCACTGGTAGTCTTGAGACATGAGTGGTCTGAGGATGTCTGGTTTTCTGAATTTTCTATTTTCTCTTCACATATTTACATTTTTAATTTGACTGACAATAAATAATTAAATAGTCCTCAGTTCAACTTTGATAGAAAATTAATTTACCATTCAGAAATAATAATGATAATATGAATTTAAAAAAATTAACAATTACAGCAATGACTTTTGTTTTACTTAAAATTGGACTAAAGAAGCAGTACATGTAGCTAGGTTGATCAGTGCAAAATGTCCTGTTTGCGGGACACTGAACTTCAACCACTGCCCATTTTAGTATGTAAATGTGTTGCAATTAATGTTTATATTGATTATTGTGAAAAATGTTCATGGTCAAAATAGTCCACGAGTCAGGATAAAGGTCACGCGTGAGGTACGATAGAGCTATCTTGCACTAGTGTTCTACACTGGAAAACATGATCATACACATCTCGGAAAAATGTGAAAAATAGCATTCTGCAGAATTCTTGTATTTATTTTTCTTCCATTCATGCCTCAGCTTGCAATATTTTCATTTACCAGAGATATATATCTTAAAAAAAGCAGTAGATGCAGTTAAAATTTGATGGAAATTGTATATGAAATTTTGATCAGTAATAAACTCCACAATTTTAAATGAATATCTCTCCATATATCATTAATTGTGACAAAAAATCCATATAATGATGACAAATTTGTACATGTTGTCAGCCTGAAATATCACTTTTGAACTGAAACAATGTTCATCATGTTTGTATGGCATACTTATAGATAATCTATCGGAGATTAAATTCTATTTTTGTTTTAGATGAGTTTATTGGTGATGACTTTGAAGCTAATAAGAGTTGCTGCATTTTTGACAACTAGCAGAATGCTTATAGAGGTTATTGCATGTCTGACTGGGCATTATTTTGTCTTGGCAGCATATAATGGAAATGGATTGTTTCATCTCCTATTTGATAACAAATAAATTGATAATATGAAGAAATTTGACTTTTTTCTGTAATATTCTAGTGCTCATTTTTCAGTTACTATCGTAAATAAATCAGCAATTCTAAGTTTATGTCTTATTGCATTGTAATGAAACATTATTAATATGGACTTTATTTAATCAAACATCTGGAATCCAAATAATAATTATTGGAAACACTAGTCTGATTCTCTTGATGATTCATCAGGAATATAGAATAGATCCTAGCGATTCTTTTAGAGAACAAAAGATGTTCAGTATCGACTATCAAGGGCCATAGAGCTGCCATTTCTAACACAATTCTTTAAGGGCATGGCATTTGGTTTGGATTCACACCTGGCCAATCTAATTAAGTATTTTGAGCTGTAGAGACCTGTCTCCTGCTCTCTTATGCCCAAATGGAATCTGTCTTGTGTTTTTTGGTCTTTAACCAAAACTGCATATGAACCATTGAGTGAGGCTTCCTTTCAGGACCTCACACTTAAGACTGTGCTTTTACTTGCCTTAACATCTGGAAGAAGATGGAGAGAGCTTCTTGCCTTGTCTATCAACACTGGCTGTCCCCAGTTTAATAGGACTTACGAATCCATTTCTCTCCTTTGTCATCTGGGATTTTTCCAGGACCTCACACACAAGACTGTGCTTTTACTTGCCTTAACATCTGCAAGAAGATGGAGAGAGCTTCTTTCCTTGTCTATCGACATTGGCTGTCTCCAGTTTAATAGGTCTTATGAATCCATTTTCCTCCTTTGTCATCTGGGATTTTTTAAGAAAAAATCAATACCTTTGGTAGCTCCAAGGCCTATAAAGATTTCCCAGTCTAAGTCAAATCTGTGCTGGAGATAATCAAGATAGTCTGTTATGTTCTGCTAGGGCACTATATTTCTATCTTAATGCCTCCAAAGGGAAAAGGAAGGGTTGGAAACTTCTCTTCCTTCCTCTTAAGGATTCTGTTAATATTTCAGCTTGCACCATCTCATGGTGGATTGTCACTACCTTCAAAAGAGCTTATCAGTCCCTTTCCAATAGAGACCTTTCTTTTATGAAAGTAAAAGCCTATGAGGTTCAAGCCATCACTGCCTCATGGGCTTATTTAAATCATTCTTCCTTGGAGGATGTCATGAAGGCAGCATTTTGGCAACCACATACTACCCTCTCCTCCTTCTACCTCTGCTCTTTAACACAACAGAGCACAGGCATTTTTTCTCTGGGACCCATAGTTGTGGCACAACATGTGGCCCAGAGAGCTGCCAACATTTAGTAAAATGGATCTCACCTCTAAAGGTGACTACATTCCATTTTTCTATGTTTTTGATCAGTTTTAACATATCAGCCTACCCATCTAACTGACAAATTCAGCTATGCAATAGCGATGGGTTATATATTACTGCTATTAAAATGTAGTTTTGGGTGTGTGTGTGTGTGTGTGTGCGTGTGGTGCATTAAAACTAATTTTAATTATGTAATACTTACCCATCGCTATTACCAAATGCCCTCCTCCCACCCAGCTCTGATGTCCTAGCCTAATCGTCGTCTATGAAAAAGATGACTGTTCTGTGCATGGGCATATGAGCTGCATGAGTGGACCGTGTCTTATTGATGATTCTCCACTCAATGGGAGGATGTATTCACATCAAATGGACAAGGTTTTTGGCACCAAAAAAGAGTAAGCTATGCAATAGCGATGGGTAAGTATGACATAATTAAATATAGTAAATACCCCCCCCCCCCCCCAAAAAAAAAGACACATTTTAATGTAGCAGTTCCGTTTTGGTTAATCCAGATAATTTTGGCACATTGATAAATAAATCTATACCTTTAATCCCAGCAAATATTGGAAAACAGGAAGCAGTTATATTCCTCTGACTTTATATTTTCTTTCTAAAGTGACATTTTCATCATTGCTGAAGGTCAGAAGGTGAAAATAATTATACAAGTCAAGGATACAAGGCTTGTAACTGGTGTGGATGATGATTGATGGATTCAAAGTTCTTTATTATTGGAGACTGGACAGAAGGCTTTAAATTATAAAAACAAGATATGTAGGATTTATAGCTGATATAGGAAGTGTTTTGATGTGACCTTCTTGATTCAATGGTACACCCTCCCCCATCAGATTGTAGCTCAAAAGCATGACTGGTATTAGCACCTGGTTACTTGGCTTGAACTTGCATGCTTTGTTGAAATAAAAATGCATGTTATTGTCAAATAAATTAGTATATTTACTTTCAGGGGCTCAGTGTGTATCTCAGCATGGTATGGATTGCTGGATACAGAATAAAATTGGTTTATGTTTATGTGTTACATTGATTGCAGTAAGTGAATGGTGGCAATTTTTATACCAGTCCATTTCACTTACTATACAATCTCTATTTTCAGTAATCTGAAAAATGAATGAGCTAAATTCATCCCCATATTAGCCCGCACAATACCATTTTTAAAAGAGTTTTGTGTCTTAGTTGACAGTACATGTTCTGTATAGAGTGAGTTCCAACTTCTAGGACCTCCAGTTTCCAGTTCAGGACTCATCTTTATAAATTGTTGTCTTTCTTTTTAATGGACTTCAGTTTATGAGCTGTATGCAGCGGAACATCCATATTTAGAAATCATACAGAGGGCACTGGTCTGACTAGCTGAAAACATAGCACTCGCTTAAAGACTTTTTAATGACTACTGTTGTTTGATTATGGGAAATAAATAAGTGGTAGTAACTAAAGGACTCACAGTACTAATTATAGGGTTGAATGGGAACCAGTCTAGACATGGGTGAAGATAAAATGGAGTATATATAGGTTTGGCTGGCAAGGATTGGTTGATAATGAAAGTAAAAGAATCTTTTGACAGCTTATTCTAGTTGTAACTGAAAAAAATAGAGACCATGTTTTACTGATGAAATTTCAGTCCTTTTTCAAACCTGAGTTTGGAAAACTCATTTCTGAAATTAGCACCTGACTCTTTGGTGCGGAATTGAAAGCACATGTTTCAAACACATGTAGATCCAGAAAATACTGTGGCTCATATTGTTTTCTCCATAGAGAAGCTTGCATCAAGGATATGTCTATACTGATAAATATAGGTTTGATCATGAGTATTCAGAAATGTAAAGTTATTGAATTTTTAATATCATGGTATTTGCATAGGTTTACTATGGGAACTGAATTAGTACCGTGAGTCCTATAGAGAACAACAGCCCTACAGTGGTTCCACATATGTATGTACAATTAACTTTACTACAAATGCAAAATTATGGTTCTATTTGTATATAACAATCAAAATGAATACCCTTTGTCTACCTCATAGTGATTTTAAATGGGATATTAAACACACTTTCAGATATGACAACTGTTGCCATAAGTGAGGGGGGGGGGGTGCAGTGCTATCGAGTGTGTAGATTTGACTACCGTTATGCAAGGTGGGGTGTTTTGCACATAGGTTAATATCTGTGGAATGCTATATATAAAATTTAGACAATTTAACATTTATAGAGTAATTATGGTCACCAATTTGATATTTCTGAGTTGTGTTTTGAAACATTATTCTTCAGATATGATCACTTAGGTTTCTATCACCATGCTTAATGGTGATGATGACTCATGATTTTGTGTCCCACCAATTTCATTCAGTGAATGATTTTGGAACTTCATATTTTGTACTTTAATTAGCTTATGCCCACCTTACTTTAGTTTAAAATTATATGTGTTCTGGAGGAATTTTAAGCAATTTCTGTCATTTAAATCTCCTTTTCTGAAGTAATACATGAAAATATAGATGGTCACAGTGACATTTTACTCATTTATTGCATAATATAACAAGGCTGATAATATATTTAAATCTTAAATTGAAGAGAGATAAATGGTGATAGCAAATAATGTAACTCTTGACAAGACAGATTTATTTTACTATTTGTTCTGATTTTCTGAAATGAAGCTCAGATACTTCAATGTTGCCTGAAATACACCATTGCTATTGTTGGTAGGCATGAACTTGGTATATGATTTAATATACACTAATATAAAATCTTTGACAAACAGAACTATGTGCACTCTTTACTTATACATTCTACTACCATACATAAGTCTGTCAAGTAAATCAAGGGTGGCTATAGGACTCATGGGACTAATTATAGGGAAGAATGGGAACCAGTCTTGACATGGGTGAAGATAAAATGGAGTATATATATGTTTGGCTGGCCAGGAATGGTTGATAATAAAAGTAAAAGTTTAGTGAAAAGAATCTTTTGAGAATTTATTCTAGTTGTAACTGAAAAAAATAGAGACCATGTTTTATTGATGGAATTTCAGTCCTTTTACATACCTGAGTTTGGAAAACTCATTTCTAAAATTAGCACCTGACTCTTTGGTGCAGAATTGAAAGCACATGTTTCAAACAAATATAGATCCAGAAAATGCCATGGCTCATATTGTTTTCTCCACAGAGAAGCTTGCATCAAAGATATGTCTATACTGATAAATATAGGTTTGATCATGAATATTCAGAAATGTAAAGTTATTGAATTTTTAATATCATGGTATTTGCATATTTTTACTTAGGGGGCTGAATTAGTAGAGTGAGTCCTATAGTTGATAAGTATTGGTTTTATTGTGGAACCAATCACCAGCACAGTTTCTCAAGCAGTTTTGTCCACTCTCTGGTATTTTCGTGACTTCTCTTAGATATTTTGTTTCTGGCCTTATAGCGATGAAATGTCTTGAAGCACACTTAAAATCATATTAAAAATGTAAAATATTTGATTTCCCAATAATTTTCTTCAAGATAAAACTAAACTTAACAAAATTTCAGAAGTAATTGAACTTCGTTAGCTCTACATACTTGAAAATTTCACTGATGTTAACACTCTCACAATATTCATTCTTGTTGGGACCAGTTATAGTCCTGAGTTCTTTTCTTTTTTATTTTTGTGCTCCAACAACTTTGTGGTTTCAGGGCTGAATCTCTAATAGGCATGCTTTGCTTCTCTAATTAAAAGATACTGTAGATCTTGTATGGTGTTTAATATCACAGACACGTCTGGCTGTCAGCCGGATTTAATGAGGTGACACCAAGGCAGGGATTAGTTGATTGCTAACACTCTTACTACTTTTTTCCCCACAGTACACATGTAAACATGTTTAGGCAATACACATTCAGCATTTAATTGCAAAGTTGGATTGTACAGGTTTCATTCCATTAGGCCCGAAACCATCAAGTCATAAATCAACCCTCATTGGACAGCCATTTTTGAATAATACCTACACATTGGGTAAGATATCTGGAGTATGATGTTGCAATGGAAGATTCTGTTATTGAAATATGAGGAAAACAATTGCTGCTTAAATCTTAGAAAGTAGATAAAATATGCAAAAAATGACATGGTATTTTTGAATCTGTGGAAGTAAATGAATCATAAAAAAAAATAACATTCTGTTTTTACATAAATCACCTATTTGCACAATAAAGGGGTACTTTGTTAAAAATTGCAGTCAGATTCTCTTGTGTACTTATTGGCCACCACCTTTTCAAACAAAAACTGGGGACATAGTATCCATACTTTCCTCCATCCCACTTTCTCTTCCATTCTATAGCTTAAAGCTGTTTGAGATTAAGGGATGAAACTTTGTATACTTATACTTCATCACTTGAGGGTGTGTCACATACCACATTCTAGATCCTATCTTCAAAGTCAAGGTCACGACTCAATATTTTGTTTTCTATCACACTTTTTTTCTGCTCTATAATTTTAAAAATAGGGAGCCAGTAATGTATTAAAAGTGTCTTTAAACTAGCAAAAACAAAAAACAAACAAACTTTAAATCCATTTGACAATAAGGGGTGAACTGTTGGAAATACTTATACACCATCACTTGAAAGTGTGTTGTGTATCACATTCAGGGTCCATCTCAATATTTTACATTTCCATAACACTTTCCTTTCCACCTAATAACTTTGAAGCTGTTTGAGATTAGGCAACATAACTTGGTATATATCATCGTGCTCAGGTCAGTGGTTGTGTTATATGTTGAGTTTTGTATTATACTTTCCTTTCCACTGCATAATTTTAGAGCCATTTGAGATGAATGGATGAAACTTGGTATAACTATATATTATCACTAAAAGGTCATGTCTTTAAGGTCAGTTTCACAGGTTAATAGTTTAGTTTTCAGTCACATTTGCCTTTTGGCTTTTAACTTAACAGATGCTTAAGATAAATGGATGAAGCTTGGTATACTTCTGTATTATCACTAGAAGACATGTTGTATGGCACATTTGAGGTCTTATCCACAAGGTCAAGGTCACAGCTCAAAATCATAAGGTTTCTTTTGTTTCTACTTTATATCATAAAGCTGTTTGAGATACAGGGATCAACCATGGTATACTTATGCTTCTTAGTTTGATGACATCTCATATATCACAGTCAAGCTTTTATCTCCAAGGTCAAGGTCACTGATAAATATTTTTAAGCCCTTTTCTACACTTTTTCTCTAATGCTCTTTACTTCTGATGTATGTTCAGTAACTTTACAGCTCTGCCTCAAAGGTCATAGTCGAACCCAATGATTGTGAACTTCTATGACCTCACCATCTTAGGTGGGGGACAAAATCTTTTATGACCTCTCCATTGTAGGCGAGGGACAAACTTCTATGACCTCACCATGGTAGGTGGGGGACAAAACTTCAGAGAAGTTGTTTGTTTACAATGGAATTGTCCTGTGTGATGTCATACTCAAGATACTATATTGATGATATTTTCCATGGATGTAAAATTTAGCGATTTTGTCCAAAAAAGCATATTAAAATTTTTGAGATTTTAGAGATTGCAGCTGTTGGGAGGCTACAGTATATACAGTGATACATTTTGATGGAATTTATATTCACAGTCTCGTTGTAAAACAAAATTCTTATAATATGTAAGATTTGTTTTTTTCTGGTGCACATGATGGATCCGTATATAACACGTGATCTGATCTGATGTACAATGTGCTCTGTATATGACATGTGATCTGATGCACAGTGTGATCTGTATATAACATGGGATCTGATCAGATGCACAATGTGATCTGTATATAACATGTGATCTGATCTGATGCACGGTGTACTCTGTATATAACATGCGACCTGATGCACACTGTAATCTGTATATAACACATGATCTAATCAGATGCACAATGTGATCTGTATATAACATGTGATCTGATGCACAGTGTGATCTGTATATAACATGTGATCTGATGCACAATGTAATCTGTATATAACATGTGATCTGATGCACAATGTGATCAGTATATAACGTGATCTGATGCACAGTGTGATCTGTATATAACATGTGATCTGATGCATAGTGTGATCTGTATATAACATGTGATCTGATGCACAATGTGATCTGTATATAATATGATCTGATGCACAATGTAATCTGTATATACCATGTGATCTGATGCACAATGTAATCTGTATATACCATGTGATCTGATGCACAATGTAATCTGTATATACCATGTGATCTGATGCACAATGTAATCTGTATATAATATGTGATCGGATCTGATGCACAATGTGATCTGTATATAACATGTGATCTGATGCATAGTGTGATCTGTATAAAACATGTGATCTGATGCACAATGTGATCTGTATATAACATGTGATCTGATGCATAGTGTGATCTGTATATAACATGTGATCTGATCTGATGCACAATGTGATCTGTATATAACTAATCTGATCTGATGCACACTGTGATCTGTATATAACATGTGATGTGATGCACAATAGAATTTGTATATAACATGTGATCTGATCTGATGCACAGTGTGATCTTTATATAACATGTGATCTGATCTAATGCACAGTGTGATCTGTATATAACATGTGATCTGATCTGATGCACAATGTGATCTGTATATAACATGTAATCTGATCTGATGAACAATGTGATCTGTATATAACATGTTATCTGATCTGATGCAGTGTGATCTGTATATAACATATGATCTGATCTGTGATGCACAGTGTGATCTGTGTATAACATTTGATCTGATCAGATGCACATGTGTAATCTGTATATAACATGTGATCTGATCTGATGCATAGTGTAATCTGTATATAACATGTGATCTGATCTGATACACAATGTGATCTCTATAACATGTGATCTGATCTGATGCACAGAGTGATCTGTATATAACATGGGATCTGATCTGATGCACAGTGTGATCTGTATAACATGGGATCTGATCTGATGCAGTGTGATCAGAATATAACATGTTATCAGATCTGATGCATAGTGTGATCTGTATATAACTAATCTGATCTGATGCACATTGTAATCTGTATATAACATGTGATCTGATCTGATGCATAGTGTGATCTGTATAATGCATGTGATCTGCTCTGATGCACAATGTAATCTGTATATAACATATGATCTGATCTGATGCACAGTGTAATCTGTATATAACATGTGATCTGATGTGATGCACATTGTAATCTGTATATAACATATGATCTGATCTGATGCATAATGTAATCTGTGTATAACATGTGATCTGATCTGATGCATAATGTAATCTGTGTATAACGTGATCTGATCTGATGTACATTGTAATCTGTATATAACATGTGATCTGATCTGATGCACATTGTAATCTGTATATAACATAGTTTGCAAACAAAATGAAGAAATTAATAAGCTTATCAAAATTGTTATTTCCTATAAAATTATATTTCGTGAAAATTTAGGTCATAAGTTTGGATCCATTGCATAAATTATTTCCAAAAATGTTCAGTACTGGACAGTGATAGAATAAATGCTGATTATGTTGTGCTCCCTCCTTACAAAAACCGGGTTGTGACAGTATTTCTATGAAGAAATCTAAAATTAAAACTAATCATTTTCATATATTTTGTACAAAGTGCAGCCAAACCAAAAGAATTTGTCTATCTTCACATATTGCACACTCTAATGACCTGAACCAAATTTCAAGTTTGCCATTTGTATGTCAGTTCTTATCAAGTCTTTGTAAATAAATTTATTATTTTCCATTCCATTAGGAATGAAGTTTTGTTGAAGATTACATGAAGACTATTTCCACTTTCAAAAAGCTTTTAATTTTCTTTTTCCACTTCACTGATATCTTTGAGATAAGAACAAAGTACTGTATGCAATTATTAGATTGTTTTTTGTTTTATTTCATAAAAACTTAATAGAAATCCTTGTGCATCACAGAGGTGTTGAATAGGTACAACACCATTTGTACTGCATCTTTTGTATGATTTGAAATTATATTACTGGCAATTTAATTCAAAATACCTCAAGGCAAGTGTTCTTGTTTCATCAAAACTTAATAGAGTTCCTTGTACATCAAAGAGATGTTGAACAAATACAACACCATTTGTTATGCATATTGTGTATGATTTGAAATTATCGATATTACTGGAAATGTAATTAAAAATACCTTGAGACATGTGTTCTCGTGGAAAAATAATGGTTTATTTTTCCATAGTGATAAAGCATAGATAACATCATGCCAAAATGTATTTTTAATGGACTTAAAAAACTATATAGCTCCAAATTCTCCAAATATTTGTTAAAAAACCAATTTATAGCTCACCTGGCCATGAGGTAAAGTTAGCTTATGGTATGGCGATGCATCCGTCGGGCATCATGTTTATCATGTGCCCATTAACAATTGCTTGTTACAACCATGGAGTCCATATTTCTGATCCGATTTCAGTCAACTTGGAATATGGGTTTATATCATCAAAATATGGATGAGTTTGATAATGAGCAAATCCTTGCATACCGGTATCAATGAGGTGATCTTGCATCTGATTGGTTAACCTTGTTACCACTCTGGAGGCCATACTTCAAATCTGAATTTGGTCAAACTTGGAATATATGTTTATATCATTCAGATCCCAGGTGAGTTCAATAATGAGTGAGGTGATCATGCAGGTGATTGGCTGAGCTTGTTACCACTCTGAAGGCCACATTTCTGATCTGATTTGGAACAAACTTGAATATATGCTTATATCAGTAAGATCTCAGATAAGTTCAGTAATTTTGCATCTGATAGGTTGAGCTTGTTACCCCTTTGGAAGCCATATTTTTTTTATCTGATTTTGATCAAACTTGAAATATGGGCATATGATAATAAGTGAGATCTACACATATTAAGGAGGTAATCTTGCATCCGATTCACTGACATTATTACCACTCTGGAGACTGTGTTTCTGATACAGTTTTGATCAAACTTGGAATATATGCTTACATCATCAAGATCTCGGACAGATTTGATAAATGAGTGAGATTCATGCGTACTAAGGAGATGATTTAGTATCTGATTGGTTGAGCTTGTTGCCACTCTGGAAGCCATATGTCTGATCCGATTTTGATCAAACTTGAAATATGGGCTTATATCATTGAGATCGTGGATGGGTTCAGTAATGAGTAAGATCCATGCATATTAATGATGTAATCTTACATGTGATTGACTGAGCTTGTTACCACTCTGGAAGTCATATTTGTGATCCAAATTAGACCAAACTTGGAGGGAGACGTGGTGGCTCAGTGGTTAGCATGCTGGACTCATGACTGAAAGTGTGCGTTTTTGAATCCTACCATCAGACCAGCCTGGGTCAGCTACCATGGTGTGTCCTTGAGCAAGGCACTTTACCCAATTGCCTCAGCACTTAATAACCTACATATGTTGCAGTGCCATAAAGCACAATAACCAAGCCAAACCAAACTTTGAATATATGCTTATACCATCAGGATTTTGGACAAAATCTATAATGAGTGAGATCCATGCATATTAATGAGGTGATCTTGCAAGTGTTTGACTGAGCTTGCTGCCACTCTGGAAGCCATATTTCTGATCCTATTTTTATCAAACTTGAAATATGGGTTTATATCATTGAGGTCATGGATGGGTTCAATAAAGAATGAGATCCATGCATATTAATGATGCAATCTTGCATCTGATTGACTGAGCTTGGTACCACTCTGGAAGTCATATTTGCGATCTGATTTTGACCAAACTTGAAATGTATGCTTATATTATCAAGATCTAGGATACTTTTGATAACGAGCAAGATCCATGAATATTAATAAGGTGATCTTGTATGTATTTGACTGAGCTTATTACCATTCTGGAAGCCATAATTATGATTCAGTTTTGGCTTATATCTTCAAGACATATAATGCTTTTTATTATGAGGAAGATCTATATGTATAAAAGATGTGACCGGTACATAGATTTAGATCTATCACTGTCACATAGATTTAGATCTATCACTGTCACATAGATTTAGATCTATCACTGTCACATAGATTTAGATCTATCACTGTCACATAGATTTAGATCTGTCACTGGCACATAGATTTAGATCAACAAATAGCACATAGATTTAGATCTGCGACTGGCACATAGATTTAGATCTACCACTGGCACATAGATTTAGATCTGCCACTGGCACATATATTTGGATCTGCGACTGGCACATAGATTTATATCTACCACTGGCACACAGGTTTAGATCTGCCACTAGCACATTGATTTAGATCTGCCACTAGCACATAGATTTAGATCTGCCACAAGGAAATAGATTTAGATCTGTCACTGGCACATAGATTTAGATCTGCCACTGGGACATAGATTCAGATCTACCACTGACACATAGATTTAGATCTGCCACTGGCACATAGATTTAGATCTACCACTAGCACATAGATTTAGATCTACCACTAGAACATAGATTTAGATCTACCACTAGCACATAGATTTAGATCTGCCACTAGCACATAGATTTAGATCTGCCACTGGCACATAGATTTAGATCTGCCACTGGCACATGGATTCAGATCTACCACTGGCACATTGATTTAGATCTGCCACTGGCACATAATACGCAAACTTTACTACTTCTACACTGTCATTCTACTTTTGATTTCAACTGAGCAGCATTCACATGGCTCAAAATGCTTCCCAGGTGGCACTTTTGCTTATCTCAAAATACTACTGCCACCACAAGTTGAAATCAGTAAATTTCTTGCAGAAATGCCTGCTTATGTTTTTACCTTATTTTTCAAGGGATTATCAAAAAGTAGTAGAAGATGTTGAAATTTAAGACTTTAGCCAGCAACTCTAGCATTGTTATTGTTACCTTTTCATCTTTTTTCACCAAAATTCGACGCAAAAATGATTGAAATGACAACCGAAAAGAAGGCTGAATTTGGGGTCAAATGGTCTGTGCAGGCAGTGACATTTTTTTTTACCTACATCACAGGAGAGTGGTTTGAGACAAAACCTGGAAATCATAAAACTCTTGAACTTGAGATTTTGTTTCAACCAATCATAAATGACATTACTTTTAAAGGGTCTTTTTTGATTGGCTGATAGTGCAAGCTCAAGCTCAGAGTTTTGTGATCTCCAGGCCTGATTAGCAAATGCATTATGTGCCGGTAGTGCTGGCTCAGTGCAATGCTGTGTAAGTCAAAATAAAGAACATAACACAGAAACACACACATACAAAGAGTGACAGGTGTATAACAATAAATATTTACATTATGGCAAAGAGAAGGAACACATTCCATTTATATACAGTAATACTGTTAATGTAATGAATACACAAAGCACAAAAAGGCAGTATCCTATATTTGGATTTATGTCTGTGATTGAAAGAGCATCCAGGATTTGATTCTTTGTTTATTTCAAACCAGATATGTAAATACTTATATTTAAATAGTGACATTTGAATTTGCATAGAAAGTCAGGATAACTTTATTGAAAAACAAATTTTGGTTTAAATTCTCAGACTTTCTTCTTATTTGTATGGGTTTGAATAAATAGTTATCATCTGACAACATTTCATAAGCTGGCTATCCCCGAATTTCTCCATGTATAATCATGAATTTCTCTATGTACTGTCATGAATTTCTCCATGTATAAATAATGAATTTCTCCATGTATAATCATGAATTTCTCCTTGTATAAGCATGAATTTCTCCAGGTACTGTCACAAATTTCTCCATGTATAAATCATTAATTTCTCCATGTATAATCATGAATTTCTCCATGTACTATCATGAATTTCTCCATGTATAATTATTGCTCAGACATGTTAAATAAACTTACAATATCATCGTCTTAGACGGGTTCTGTAATAATAGATATCTTTAAAAATTAGAGAGGTGATCTTATGTCTGATTGTACGAGGTTGTATCTCTCTAGTGACTATATTTTCTGTCCAGTTTTGATAAAACTTGATATACATAGCTTGATATTATCAAGATATTGGATGAATTTAGTTAGGAGCAAGATCTTTACATATCTATTATGTCTTTATTTTAGGAAAGAATTTTATTACACTGGTAAAACAGATAAAATTGACATAGTTTAAAGGTTGAGAGAGAGTAGACATAGGGTTGCATTCTTGCAGTACTACATACTGATAAGCCTGCTTAGTGAAATGGTCAACTATTTAGTTATGTAATCTGGGTGGGCAATATCATGCCCACATGGGCCTCTTGTTGTTTATAATCATTGATTTCTAGAGAGACCGCACACATTGTAATATATGAAAATTTAGGAAAAAAACGAATGTGCAAGTGCACTGCTACCATAGTATTGCAGTATGTGTTAGTTACAGAGATTATCATTTTACAGTCACTAGATTTCTATGAATAATGTTATTTTGATGAAGATTTCATTAAGTTTTACATGTATGCAAAATATAAGACTATTTTGAAGGTTAAGTATTTTATGAACAGTTTACAATCAGACCATACCATACATGAGATTACCAGACAATTAAGTGATGCCAATGCATGCATGATTTAATTTAATTAACAGACAATTAAGTGATGCCAATGCATGCATGATTTGATTTAATTAACAGAGAATTAAGTGATGCCAATGCATGCATGATTTGATTTAATTAACAGACAATTAAGTGATGCCAATGCATGCATGATTTGATTTAATTAAGATATAATAAGTGATGCCAATGCATGCATGATTTGATTTAATTAACAGACAATTAAGTGATGCCAATGCATGCATGATTTGATTTAATTAACAGACAAGTAAGTTATGCCAATGCATGCATGATTTGATTAAATTAACCGACAATTAAGTTATGCCAATGCATGCATGATTTGATTTAATTAACAGACAATTAATTGGTGCTAATGCATACATGATTTAATTTAATTACCAGACATTTAAGTGATGCCAATGCATGCATGATTTGATTTAATTATTTCATTTATTCAGATGATTCATTGTAATGTTATTTGATTACTTTTTAAACATCCATTTGTGCATAAAATAATCAAATTTCATCACATGACTTCACTGATTTTATGCATCATTAACTTGTCACAAACGTGTCACACATTAACTTGACATAACACATTTGCTATGAGTCTTACTGTCACTTGTATTGCTGTGTCGTGACATAACACAATAGGTATGAGCCTTACAGTAACTTGCATATTGCTGTGTTATGACATAACACATTAGGTATTACCCTAACAGTAACTTGTATATTGCTGTGTCATGACACTGACACAACACATTAGATATCACCCTTGCAGTAACTTGTATATTGCATTGTCATGACATAACACAGTAACTTGTATATTGCTGTGTCATGACATAACACATTAGGTATCATCCTAACTTCTGAAGCAGGTCCCACAAATCTTGCACTCAGAGCCCAGGGGGTACCAGAATGCTGAGTCTGGGTATTGAATTCATGTTGGTACATGTAGCTGGTAAGGTGAATTCATGATACAATGACTTTTAACTCGTTTTACATTTTTTCAAAACATAACTACACAGATGTATCACAAAGAAGAATTATACATTAATCTCTATCTTAAAAAGAAACAACAAGAGAAGTCCTAAATCTAACAAGAGAAGTCCTAAATCTAACAAGAGAAGTCCTAAATCTATTCATTTCATGTTAATGTACCATTTCAGGACTTATAAATTTAAGCTAGATTAAAAGTTTTTTTTCTGTAAGCTCGTCAGGGTTCCATATTTAATTTTAAACTTGGTTGGACCCTTCTGAATTGTCATTATGCAATACAAGACTTATCATTTAAAATTTATTATTGCATGTCATTGGACAAAAGGAAGATTCAGCAAAGGCCAAATATTGATAACGCAAAATGAAAAGCCAAGAAATATTAATCACTTTGCTCCCAAAGGAGTACCTTTCATTTACAGTGTAATTAAAAGATACAAATGTAGCAGAGAGTGTGGAATACAGTATTGATTATTGAATAACTTATTGAAAAAGTGTATAAGTTTATTAGTCATTGCCATTGATGAATCTGTTTTATTTCTGCTCTGTGTTGTCATGTTACAAGTTGGATCGTAGATTTATGTGCTTACTTCAAATACAGTGTGTGAAGTGTGTGCTGATGTAATATCCTTCATATCTTAAAACAACAACAACAAAATCTTATGACAAAAATAAGTAAATACATTTTTGTAATGTATTGCTTTTACTTTGATGAGGTATTTTCTATTCTTGCATACTTCAGTGAATATTTAATGTATTTACAAAAAATTCAAATAAAAATAAAAAATTCCTCATGGTACTGTATGTATCAGACAATAAGCCTATGTCTCAGATGATAAGCCCACCCCTGATTGTACAAAATGTTAGCAAATATTTACAAAGGATATCTTTGTCTGTTAATAAACCCACCTCTTACTTTTTTGACAAATTTATTATGCTGGCCTCCTTGTTTTATAATGGGATATCTTTGTCTGATAATAAACCAACCGCTTTCTTTTGACAAATGTATTATGCTGGCCTAATTGTGTTATAATGGGATATCTTTGTCTGTTAATAAACCCACCTCTTACTTTTTTGACAAATTTATTATGCTGGCCTCCTTGTTTTATAATTGCATATTCTTTTCTCATAATAAACCCACCCCCTACTTTTTGACATATTTATTTTGCTGGCCCCCTTGTGTTATAATGGGATATCTTTGTCTGATAATAAACCAGCCGCTTACTTTTGACAAATGTATTATGCTGGCCTACTTGTGTTATAATGGGATATCTTTGTCTGATAATAAACCCGCTGCCTACTTTTTGACAAATTTATTATGCTGGCCCCCTTGTGTTATAATGGGATATCTTTGTCATATAATAAACCCACCTCCTACTTTTCAACAAATTTATTATGCTGGCCTCCTTGTGTTATAATGGCATATCTTTGATAATAAACCCACCACCTACTTTTTGACAAATTTATTATGCTGGCCCCCTTGTGTTATAATGGGATATCTTTGTCATATAACAAAACCCACCTCCTACTTTTTGACAAATTTATTATGCTGGCCCCCTTGTGTTATAATGGGATATCTTTGTCATATAATAAACCCACCTCCTACTTTTTGACAAATTTATTATGCTGGCCCCCTTGTGTTATAATGGGATATCTTTGTCATATAACAAAACCCACCTCCTACTTTTTGACAAATTTATTATGCTGGCCCCCTTGTGTTATAATGGGATATCTTTGTCATATAATAAACCCACCTCCTACTTTTTGACAAATATATTATGCTGGCCCCCTTGTGTTATAATGGGATATCTTTGTCATATAATAAACCCACCCCCTACTTTTTTGACAAATTTATTGTGCTGGCCCCCTTGTGTTATAATGGGATATCTTTGATAATAAACCCGCCACCTACTTTTGACAAATTTAATAATGGGATATCTTTGTTATATAATTAACCCACACCTACTTTTTTGACAAATTTATTACGCTGGCCCAACTGTGTTTTAATGGGATATCTTTGATAATAAACCTGCCACCTACTTTTTGACAAATTTATTATGCTGGCCTACTTGTGTTATAATGGGATATCTTTGCCTGATAATAAACCCACCCCCTACTTTTTTGACAAATTTATTATGCTGGCCCCCTTGTGTTATAATGGGATACTTTGTCTGATAATAAACCCACCACCTACTTTTTGACAAATTTATTATGCTGGCCCCCTTGTGTTATAATGGAATACTTTTGTCTGATAATAAACCCACCACCTACTGTTTTGACAAATTTATTGTGCTGACCTCCTTGTGTTCTAATGGGATACTTTGTCTGATAATAAACCCACCACCTACTTTTTTGAAAAATTTATTATGCTGGCCCCCTTGTGTTATAATGGGATACTTTGTCTGATAATAAACCCACCACCTACTGTTTTGAAAAATTTATTATGCTGGCCTCCTTGTGTTCTAATGGGATATATTTGTCTGATAATAAACCCACCACCTACTTTTTTTGACAAATTTATTATGCTGGCCCCCTTGTGTTATAATGGGATATATTTGTCTGATAATAAACCTGCCACCTACTTTTTGACAAATTATTATGCTGGCCTACTTGTGTTATAATGGGATATCTTTGTCTGATAATAAACCCACCACATACTTATTTTACATATTTACTATGCTGGACTACTTGTGTTATAATGGGAAAAGTACTGAAAATAATACTATGTTCAAGTACATCTGTCAAGTACAGTTCTCCCTCGTTATAATGCTGTTCATTGGAGCCATGAAAGTGACCTGTGTTATAAGTGAGGGTATCTCATACTGAGGGATGTTGTAACAAGGTTGTGTCTTGATAGTACATTAAAACACAAAATAGAGTATTAAATGATTTGAAGTCACAATATATTTGGTTTTTAGGAGCCACGAACTGAAATAAAGTGAAATAAATAAGTAGCAATCATAAAAACAAAATTTAATCAGTTCCATGACCATACATGGTTGTGGGGAGGCAGGTAGAGGCATACTGAGGTGTTTTATAGTGATGGACCACTGTATGTGGTCTATATTGATCTCCATGCACCTCTATATATCCATCTGACTCTGTCTTTTCCCATCTCCACTTTAGTCGCTGGATGGAATTCCATGAAACTTTACTTAACCCTATGGTAACCATATGCATGATGGGTAATATTTTCAGTTTCCTTCCCAGAGGTGTCTCCTAGGGGGTCACAGGGCCAGAGGTACACAAATTTTAATTATAGTGACATTTTTGAATATTTTAGACCAAACTTTACATATACAGTCATAGCCTGAGACACATAATATATAAGATAAATTTTTACTTCTGGGTCATGTTGGGTGGGTGGATGGGTGGGGGGTGAGGACCCCAGGGGGATAGAGAATATAATTATGGCTAAAAACAAAAATCATGGGAAGACATTAAAGTTGTCCTAGTTTATATATTGACTTAAGTGTGTTATAGTATATACTATTTTTGCATGCTTTAGTTTTATGTGAAAAAATTGCTTACAAATTAAATGAAGAAAAAAAAATCCCATGATAACCCTAGACCCAATTACATCTGATGAATACATGTTCTAAATTTTGACCTCATTGGTTCTAAATATCTACTTTCTATCTTATTGATTATTAGATGAATTTTGTGTCAATCAAGAGGTACAGCCTTTTCTTTCTCTTTATGTGAAGAGTGTCAAAGATTCTACTGTGATGGATGGATGGTAAATAGTTTATAAGGGTAGTTGCTGTGAGAGAGTTTTTGATCAATTTATTTCATCTATTATGCATGATGTCTTCCACAATCTCTGATCAAACTATGATTGAATACATTGTATACTGAATACAGACTAATGGCAGCAGAACATATACTTACACCATTCAATGTCTTCGTGTTACTTTTCATTTTTAGTAGATTAAGTTGTACAGTGCATATGCTTTTTCCTTGAGTAAAATGTGGCCTTTGCCATTTATCATTTCAATATTTGAATATCTATCTATCTGATTATATATATATATATATATATATATATATATATATATATATATATATATATATATATATATATATATATATATATATATATATATATACATAATTATTGGTGAAGTATTTTTCATATTTGTTAAATTTGTATATTTTTACATGTGGAAATACAATATTTTCCATCATGACATTTGATGCTTGATTGTGTGTGCTTACAAAAGTTATACATCTAGTAAGAAATATGAGCATTTGTGACTAGAGCAATAAATGGAAACTGCATTACCTTTCAGGTATGCACATTTTTTTTTAATGAAGATATTTGACTCCCCACCATTTGCTTCTCAATGAAGTTATGTTTCCTATACTGCCTTGACAACAATGTTGAAAAACTGGTGTGCTCAATTGCTAAATCGGACATGCGTTGTGGTTGGGGACTGGAGACTAGTGAATATGATTTAAACTGAGGTGAACTGATGCAAGTTTTGTATACATTTTAAAAAAAAAACGTTTCCTGCATAAATATTGGATATATTTCATCTTGCACTACAAAAAAGCAATATATTTTAACATGTCACTTCACTGCTAAAAATATCATTTTCTTTATACCGTACAATGAATCTGATATTTAATGTAGGAAAAGAAAATATTGTATAAACATGTATGTGTATACTGTAAAACCTGATTTAAGCAACTTCTGCTATGAGCAACGACCTGTCATTTACGACCAAAGAATCATACATGAATCGGTTTTATTATATAAATACTCTGATGTGAGTAAAAACCCTCTAAATGCTAACAGTGTTGGTGACACGATTTTTTTTTGCAAACTATGTGTTTCAATACTGTTATAAACGACCATATCACAAAAGCAGATATAAACACCACAGATCTTTTTTGTTTTATCCTTGTTAAACATGATTACCAGTACTGAGTTGAGTCTTCAGGCAGAGTGCAGATTGTTTTGAACCAAGATGCAAAATAAAAATGATGAGAAACATTCAGTCTGTAACAGTTTCCTTAAATTTACATGGTAGGGTCGTATGCATTGCACCATAAACCAGAAATAAATGCATGTGTCACAAAACGCCACTTTAGTGCCATAGTTAACTAAATTCCCTGTTAGGATTAACCATGCCGACTCTAAAGGATTAGCAATCGTGGATGCACATAGTTCAGAAGTTCATATTTTTTATTTATTTGGTGTGAAAATGCACACAATTCTGATAATGTCATAATGAGATAACCTGATCCTGCTTTCGCTGTTGTGTAAAAGGTACTGCAATGAATCAGTGGGCTGAATGAAGTCCGTCTTTCTCTCTTAGTATGTTGTGTAACGGGTACTGCAATGAATCAGTGGGGTGAATGAAGTCCGTTTTTCTCTCTTAGTATGTTGTGTAACAGGTACTGCAATGAATCAGTGGGCTGAATGAAGTCCGTTTTTCTCTCTTAGTATGTTGTGTAACAGGTACTGCAATGAATCAGTGGGCTGAATGAAGTCCGTCTTTCTCTCTTAGTATGTTGTGTAACAGGTACTGCAATGAATCAGTGGGCTGAATGAAGTCCGTCTTTCTCTCTTAGTATGTTGTGTAACAGGTACTGCAATGAATCAGTGGGCTGAATGAAGTCCGTCTTTCTCTCTTAGTATGTTGTGTAACAGGTACTGCAATGAATCAGTGGGCTGAATGAAGTCCGTCTTTCTCTCTTAGTATGTTGTGTAACAGGTACTGCAATGAATCAGTGGTATTTTCAGGATGAGTTAATACAGTACTATAGTTATTATAAAGATTCTCATTCTTTGTTGCTTTATCAATGTTACTGTTATTAAAACTCAAACAAAACACCAAATCTTCCATGGTCAGAACTCTTGTCATCTGTTATTAAAAATCAAACACAACACCAAACCTGCCATGGTCAGAAGTCTTGTCATCTGTTTACTTAGTGCATCTGTTGTTTCCTTTTGTTTATCAAGTTGGTCCATATATTATTTATACTATGGGTGACTTTTATTTATCAAGTTGGTGTATATATTATTTATACTATGGGTGACTTTTATTTATCAAGTTGGTGTATATATTATTTATACTGTGGGTGACTTTTATTTATCAAGTTGGTGTATATATTATTTATACTGTGGGTGACTTTTATTTATCAAGTTGGTGTATATATTATTTATACTGTGGGTGACTTTTATTTATCAAGTTGGTGTATATATTATTTATACTGTGGGTGACTTTTGTTTATCAAGTTGGTCCATATATTATTTATACTGTGGGTGACTTTTATTTATCAAGTTGGTCCATATATTATTTATACTATGGGTGACTTTTATTTATCAAGTTGGTGTATATATTATTTATACTGTGGGTGACTTTTATTTATCAAGTTGGTGTATATATTATTTATACTGTGGGTGACTTTTATTTATCAAGTTGGTGTATATATTATTT
Organism: Margaritifera margaritifera; assembly: GCA_029931535.1. Lineage (NCBI taxonomy): Eukaryota > Metazoa > Mollusca > Bivalvia > Unionida > Margaritiferidae > Margaritifera > Margaritifera margaritifera. Next base: position 3,454,219 of record JAQPZY010001578.1, read on the forward strand.
ATACTGTGGGTGACTTTTATTTATCAAGTTGGTGTATATATTATTTATACTGTGGGTGACTTTTGTTTATCAAGTTGGTCCATATATTATTTATACTGTGGGTGACTTTTATTTATCAAGTTGGTGTATATATTATTTATACTGTGGGTGACTTTTATTTATCAAGTTGGTGTATATATTATTTATACTGTGGGTGACTTTTATTTATCAAGTTGGTGTATATATTATTTATACTGTGGGTGACTTTTGTTTATCAAGTTGGTCCATATATTATTTATACTGTGGGTGACTTTTATTTATCAAGTTGGTCCATATATTATTTATACTGTGGGTGACTTTTGTTTTAGCTTTAGTCTCTGAATAAATTATGAGTACCGTAAGTGTTGTCAAAGCTAGCTTCACAATTTATGGACAGGAGAAGCAAGTATTACCTTATTATATACCTGTACATTTTTTAATCAAGAAAGAGCAAGAATTTTACCATCATTTCCTAGAAATAGGAAAACAATACTGACATTTTCTGATTCCATATCACCATACTCTCAAATGAAGCTGGAATTTGATGCACTTCATTCATAAAACTACGATATTAATGTGCATATCAGCTGATCAGAATGTAATTCAGTTTATAATCTGAGATGAAGTTTTTATTGAAAAGGTTGAAATGTTAAGTAATTTCATTTGTTTTCAGTTATGTATAGGGATTTTATTAAATTATCTGTAAACTGTTAGGTCTATATATAACAAATATAATTATTATAGTAATTCAATCTTGATTGCTACATATTGCCTTGTTGTTAGCATCCGAAAATCCGAATTATGATGAGACACTCAATGCATTGTATCCTGTCATTATCCAGATTTTCTGATGCCACCAACTGGACATGACCTAGCAATCAAGATTGAAATACTATGATAATTTTATATAAATAAATAAATATATATATATATATATATATATATATATAGTTAACTTTGCAATTCATCTGCTTAGAGACTGTGTCAACTTTAAATAAAAATAATAATATTTATGTTTCATGTATTCTTATTGCTCTAAAAAACTTTTGTGAGATGAATGCATGTAATATTTTAACAGGAAATATGAATAAAAATAAAATATATGTATTGTAATTATGGGCATCTTTCCTTCTTAAACTCAGTTGAATTTCGACCTTGAAAACTGGCACTCCTGCACAGACATGTTATGAGAGACCATTTATCTTGAGAGACTACTTGTTGGAGGCAAAAGGGGTAGTCTTTCAAGGCAGGTTTTACTATATATGTTGTAATGTTAAAGAGTATAGTTTTCCATTTTTGATGTAATCAATGTAATAGATGTAATAAATATAATAGATGTAATAAATTTAATAGATGTAATATAATAGATGTAATAAATTTAATAGATGTAATAAATATAATAGATGTAATAAATTTAATAGATGAAATATAATAGATGTAATAAATCTAATAGATGTAATAAATATAATAGATGTAATAAATGTAATAGATGTAATAAATGGTTTGAAAAAAGTATAAGGAAATGCCAATCAATTCTTTGTTAAGTGGAGAAAGAAGTTTCCAACATATAACTATTTTTCTTTACAATGTGCAGAGCACTTTCCCAATGCACTCTGTTATTGCTGATACATCATGTTGGTCATATAATTCTGCCTCAATTATTGGCATTCTTGCCATGATGATTGGATCATTTAGTCATTATGGCAAACCTACCTCATATCTAGGGATAGTGATTCTGATTAAATGTTATGTCATTCAGTATGACTTTTCTTGTATGCTTATACTATTTCTACCATATTGCCTTTATTAATCTGATGGAGTGAAGGGTGAGATTCAAGGAGTACCAATGAAACTTTAGTGCTTTAAGTACAGTGAAACCCATACAATAGACACCTGTTCACAAAGAACAACATTTAGGAACCCCTTTTCTTCCTTTTCTGTACATATCACAAAGGACAACATTTAACAACCCCTTTTCTTCATTTCCTGTAAATGTCACAAAGGACAACATTAAGGAACCCATTTTCTTCATTTCCTTGAAATATCACAAAGGACAACATTTAAGAACCCTTTTTCTTTATTTCCATTGCATATAATTTAAGAACTCCCTTTCTTCATTTCCTTGAAATATCAGATAGTATGACACTTAAGAACCCCTTTTCTTCTTTTCCTTTATATATATCACAAAGGACAACATTTAAGAACCCTTTTTCTTCATTTCCATTGCATATCATTTAAGAACCCCCTTTCTTCATTTCCTTGAAATATCAGATAGTATGACATTTAAGAACCCCTTTTCTTCTTTTCCTTTATATATATCACAAAGGACAACATTTAAGAACCCCATTTCTTCATTTTCTTGACATGCCACAAAGGACAACATTTAAGAACCCCTTTTCGTCATTTCCTTTAGATATCATAAAGGCCAAAATTTGATGGTCCCTAGATTTTGGTGTAAATGTGTAATCAATGAATTCTATTATGATTAATGAACAGTTCCCACTTCACAACCCATCAGTGTTGTCAGTCCATCTCGTACATTTTGTGAGATGCCTTTACTCCTTATTTCACAGTTCACCAGTGTTGTCAGTCGATTTCGTGCATTGTATGAAATGCTGTTACTCCTTACTTCACAGTCCATCAGTGTTGTCAGTCCATCTTGTTCATTGTGTGAGATGTCTTTACTCCTTATTTCACAGTCCACCAGTGTTGTCAGTCCATCTTGTGCATTGTGTGAGATGCCTTTACTCCTTATTTCACGGTCCATCAGTGTTGTCAGTCCATCTCGTGCATTGTGTGAGATATCTTTACTCCTTATTTTGCAGTCCCCCAGTGTTGCCAATCCATCTTGTGCATTGTGTGAGATGCCTTTACTCATTATTTCACGGTCCATCAGTGTTGTCAGTCCATCTCGTGCATTGTGTGAGATGCCTTTACTCCTTATTTCACAGTCCACCAGTGTTGTCAGTCCATCTCGTACATTGTGTGAGATATCTTTACTCCTTAAGATTATGATATTTGATAGATCTTTATATCTTTTATATTGTGTGAGATGCCTTTACTCTGTAACATGATGGTATTTGATAGATCTTTATATCTCATACATTGTGTGAAATGTCTTTACACCTTTTGATTATGATATTTGATTGATCTTTATATCTCATACATTGTGTGAGATGTCTTTACCTCTTTAGATCATAGGGGACCTGGGTGACTGAGTCGTCTAAGGTGCTCGACTTTACAGATCACTCACAACTCACCTCTGTCCATGTGGGTTTGTGTCTCAGCTTGACCAACATGGGTATGTGAAAAAGCTTGGCAATAGCTTCCCATGGGTCAGTGGATCTTCCCAGGTTCTTCCTCCACATAACATAGTGGTAGCCATGTATAGCCTATCATGTGCTGAAAAATGGTGTTAAACCCCATAAAAACAAACAATTCTTTAAGATTATGATGTTTGATCTTTATTTGCATTGAGTCAATTGGCCATCAGCAAGTATATACATATACATTTAAGTTTGATACAGAAATTGATGGTTGCACATTTGAAATATACAATAAAATCCAATCTGTCACATGTACGAACATTAAATCAATACAAGAGATTATATACTTACATATACATACACTCATCCACATACCCTGTACATATTCATGCATGCATATATACTCACATTATATATGTTTAGGCATATACAAATATTCATAACCATGCACACACACACACACACACACACACACACACACACACACACACACACACACACATGCACACACACACACACATGGAGCATGAACATTAAGTATATAACACATTTTAATGAGTGACCTATAAAACACACCAGAATATGTTTCTTCAAGCATATGCGTGTACTTGCTCTTTCAGGAGAAGACACAAAATATGTCATCAGTTTATAAGCAGTATTAAATATGCTTTTCTTAGTATAAATAAGAACATTATACATGAAATATGATAGTAATGCACATATTACACAATGAAACGAATATGAGATGTGCCAGATAGTAATGCATGTATTACACAGTGAAATGGACATGAGATGGGCCAGATAATGAAATGGACATGAGATGGGCCAGATAATGAAATGAACATGAGATGGGCCAGATAATGAAATGGACATGAGATGGGCCAGATAATGAAATGGACATGAGATGGGCCAGATAATGAAATGAACATGAGATGGGCCAGATAATGAAATGGACATGAGATGGGCCAGATAATGAAATGGACATGAGATGGGCCAGATAATGAAATGAACATGAGATGGGACAGATAATGAAATGGACATGAGATGGGCCAGATAAAGAAATTGACATGAGATGGACCAGATAGTAGCAGTGAACATAATTGCAAATTAAGAATAATATTTATTTAAAAAATAAAATAATTAAATAATGTAATTTTATGTCATTCTAAGTAGCTTTCATCATATTATGACATTCAGTTAATTCTCCATGGATATAATTTCCCAAACTTCTGACCTTGGCAGATTTTGTGGAATTTAGTTGTTTATAAATATCAATGCACTCTGACATTTCCAGAAATAAAGGTTTTATATATTTCTTTCTTAGAGACAAATAACATTGGCATTCTAATACAAAGTGATATTCATCTTCTAGCAAAAAAACCAGATCCTTTTACCATGCTGGGTAGATTTTGGTCTCTGCCATCTTACTAATTCAATATGTAAAGCAATGTAAAGCATGCACAGACATTCTTTGCTTTGACAGGAATTTTCTAAATGTCACTGTTTACAGTATCTAAATACTTCTTACATTGGATTGTCAGTTTTAAATAAACTAGTCAGCTATATGTTGTTTGACCACAGATAAGAAAACCTTTATGTTTCTAATAGCTTGATATATTTACACTTCCCCAGACCAAGACTATTTAATAAATCCTGGACTAATGATGCCCAATTTTTCTTTCCAGGTTGGCTATCTATGTCTGTAAGCATTAGGTTATATATGACAGATATATATTTTATATTATCAGAGAAGAAAATCTTAGTCCATTATTTCAGAATGTGGTTATATCTATTGATCTGTAATGGTGTCCTCCACCATTGTCCATATACAAAAATCATTTTGAGCGGACTTTGCAGCCACAAGAAGGTTTTAAAAAAAATTTAAGTGCAACTGTTTAATAGCATTTCCTTCAATAAATGCTCATATTTCTGATTGATAATTGGTAAAATTGGTGTAAAAAAGGTCACATTTTACCCTTAGGGGCAGATTTGTAAACTTGAATAAATATTTATTTGTTGTAAATAATGCCTTTAAAGCTTGTGCACCTAATGTTTGTTGAGCAAATGTGAAAGGACCCCCTGTTGTATAAACAACTCCAAGAAATGCAGATTTATTAATTATGTATAACCCATTGTTAGTTGCAAGGCTTTGAACAATTCTACATACATGTGACAGAACCATCATCATATCAATAGATTTCAGCATGATTTTGTATCAGCATAAATTTTACATTTTAAGGGGATTGAAAACAAAATTGCATTTTCTGCTATAATGTGTATTCTCTTCATATTATAATAAAACACCAAGTTTTGAACATGAATCAGGTTCTGGTGGCTAATGTTACAAAATAAATTAATTAATATTAGTAAGTGTATTGTCGATTCAGTGAAAAAGGAAGAGTTGTATATATCATAGTTCAGTTCAGATTTTTTTAAATATAAAATCCACCAGCATTTTTTGTTTTGTTTACAAGTTCACTGCCTGGTGACCACTGAAAAACTGTCAATAGTTTTCTGGTTCATATTTCCCCTTGAATCACTCTGTATTTTTTAAAAATGGAGAATGTCCTCTCAATATCAGCATTGGAATGTGGCAATTGACAGAACAACCATGTTCAGCCTGCAAAGAAGTTCTAACTTAAGTTTTCCGGTGACTGGGTTTTTAAGGCAGCTGACTGATCTCCAATACTCCTCAAAGCTAAGTTCACCCTGATGAGGAAATTCCAGAGATGGACTTGAGATGAATTTTTGAACTGCATCTTCAAGGTGTTCTTCATCTTCTTGGCTCTGATACAAAAATCTGTTGGCAAGTTTCATGACTGCAAATAAACAAAAATATTAAAAAAATACACAAGTTATTTATGCTTTCATGAATAATTTATCTCAACTTATTACTAATTATCTTGTGATATATTTTTACTTGATATATTTTATCTTGAACTTGGGCTTAATTTATGTGCATGAAAACATCAAAAAGTTTATGAATGACAAAAGATGCATACCTTCATTAGGGGAGACCTCCTTAGTGTCTTGATTATGATAGGCTATGGCTCGTAGAACTTAATCATTAAATGGAAACTTGTCAATCATTGTCCTGACCACTTGACAAGTAGAACTCGCTCACACTTCTAAAATTTAAAACCAAATAATATCTGATGAAATTCAAGGACATTTATTAAAGAGTAAAATATATTATATAAAATAATTATCATATGATGCACTGCAGTTACAATCATTAAGAGACTGATGTCTTACATGCAGTAATTTGCATTTTACCCAATGATTTCAGTCCAACCAGTATTTATAGAGTTAGACCTACCTATGGAAGTTTATGGAGCTAGATCTTCATTACTGCTTAGTAACACCATGGCTCTGCAATCAACAGCAAGGATAGTGTCACTATTCTGGTTTTCTAGGAGTCTGATCTTCACTTCTGTTATATTTGGTTCACAGGTGATGACCTCAGTTGAAACAAACTTTCCTAAAAGCAATCTTAGTAACTTGGTCATCTCTGAATGTAGATGTCCAATCATTGATTCACCAGCCTTAAAAGATGTTTAAATTAACAATCTATTAGTTTTGTTGAAATTATTTTCAAGCATACTTACAGTACTTTACAACATAAATTTAACTTAGGGAAACATTTTTCATTTTAACTTAATAGAATAAGAAATATTAAATCTGTTCGTTAATAGAATTTTATATACATGTAGAAGTATTCTCAAATGTATCATTAAAATGCAGATATTCAATATAAATGCTGCTGTATTGTGTTTTTTATTACCTGAAACACAGTGTTATAACTATTGAAGATAGGCAGGTTGAATTCTAAAAAGGTAAAGTATAATCACGTGTCTTAACTGATTACATTTTACAGTACGACTGGACCATCCAGGCTTTTCACATTCTGGATGGCTTTCAAAAAGTAACTACTGGTCACTGCTGCAGCATACATTCTCACATAGCCGAATGGCTACATGCGTCTCTAATTAAAATTCAGTCAGTCAGTCAGCAGCATACATTTAACACACTTTTCCATTAATAGCCATTTGGTACTGCAGTTGCAACTCTCTTGACTCTTTCTGTTTTGACCTGGAAGATAACAGATAATGAAAAGAAAAGCAATCATTTTAATTTGTTATATATGTAAACCCAATTTAAATTATGTTTGTTAAATTTTTACTTTCTAATATTTATGTTATTAGTTGAAATGATTGCCAATACACAAGTTACAAAGGCTTTATCTTAAATGACAACTTATTTTTGAAATAATTTTTTCGCTGTTGCACACCTGTTGTAGAAGTGAAAGAACACTTCACTAAGGAGCTTGTCAGCTGATAGGGGTAGTGACTTAATGCCTTTCTGTGCACAGATGTTTGCCAGGTGGCACACACAACTAACATCAGACACCATACAGATGTTTGCCAGATGGCACACATGACTAACATCAGACACCATACAGATGTTTGCCAGGTGGCAAACACAACTAACATCAGATATCTTAGAGTTTACATTCTTGGCTCTAGAGAGAACACTGTTGTGTTTCCCAATCATCTCATTACAATTCTGTGCACAGATGTTCGCCAGGTGGCACACAAAGCCAACATTAGACACAGATGTTTGCCAGGTGGCACACAAAGTCATCGTCAGACACAGATGTTTGCCAAGTGGCACACACAGTCAACATCAGACACAGATGTTTTCCAAGTGGCACACACAGCCAACATCAGACACAGATGTTTTCCAAGTGGCACACACAGCCAACATCAGACACAGATGTTTGCCACGTGGCACACACAGCCAACATCAGACACCTTAGGGTTCACATTTTTGACTTTGGAGAGGATACTTTTGTGTTTCCCAATATTCACATTGCAATTGTCACTGGAAAACCCAATACAGTTTGCCCAAGGGATGTTTCTGTCTCTGAAAGTCAAATATCATAATGATTTTAATTTGTCATACCCTCATAGTACACCATATTTTCCTGAAAAATTTAGTTTTGTTACACTCCATGTTTTGCAAAGAAGTAATTTCCTTGAATAAGTTGACAAATTTTGTGAAATAATAAAAATAATATAAATTTGAAACATAATTATTTTACTTCGGAAATAATATATCATCTGAATCAAATCTGAATGTCTAGAACATATAAAATTATTTTCTTTAAATATAAAAATATAAAAATGAAATGAAAATTTAAAAAGATTACATAAACATCTTGTTCAGGGATCTGAAGATCATTTCAGTTGTACCTGTGTTGTATGTTGGAATATGCTGGACCATTTGATCATAAACACACAGACTTTAAGAACATTGAACATGTTATCATCCCCTTGATCATTTGATTCATCAGTCATGACACTGAGCTTCTGATCTGAGTGATAGTGTCTGTTGTCTTTGTATGAAGGCATGACAATTTCTGTGCAATCTCTGAGGCTGGAAACATAACTTTAACCAGTTTAGTAAAATGATCTGCAATGAGGAATGGTAAACTGTGCTCTGCCACAAAATTTCCAAACAAAGTCTATGCAAGTGCCACTTTATCCACTTTTGATCCAGCCTAAACAAGGCCTTCAAAGTGGGTGTGATTGTTCTAGAAGAATCATTGCTCCAATGTGATGGTGTCTGCAATATGCTTGGTGATATAATTTCTTCCCCCATATACTATCTTAAAATCCACTTTGCAAGAAACACACAATTCAAACTCAGAACTTTTGCTACTCACCTGCACCCACTTGAACTCTGATTTCCAAGCATTGTTGAACTTGTAATATTTCTTAGCCAGTGTTTTTTTAGCTCTGGGAGAAAGCGAACGTTTCGTCATTTGAACATGAAGTAACCTAAAAAATATAAGAACTGTTCTTAAATATTCCTCTTAAGACATCTTGCTAAACACACTAACAATTAAACAAGACAGAATATCAAAATACTTAAGTGTTTTTGCTAAAATAATATTTTGGTTGGTTTTTCCTTTTAATCTCACCACAGCCAAAGGTCAGCCAGTTTTTAATCAAAGACTCAGAAGCCATTATGGACCACCTTTGATTCTTTTTGTTACTTATAACACCTCAGTAAATATCCTATCTTTGGCATTAAAATCTCCAAATTACAAGAATAAAGTTATCAATTTACAGCTTGTTGTGTACACATGTCAGCCATTGTATAACATATCTTAATCAGATTACTCAACATGCATCATTGCACCATTCATTGCACTGGTGGAACAGTTCTGGTCCCCAGTAGACTGGTTCCGAAGTCTTTGAACCATAAAAAAGAGCCAGCTTTTAAGGTAAATTATTAATAGCTAAATGCTGGTAGATAATTCTTTTTTAAGAAAGATTATGTTTATATGCTTATTATCTAATTGTGATTGATGCTATTTGTTTAAGTGATCCATAAGAAATACCAGGGCTTCTATTAACTAGGCATGTGGCTTTCTATGCTTTACAGACACCAACAAAACAGTAATCTAAAAGTCAGATGTACTCAAGTGATTTTCAAAGGAGAACAATAATTACTTACATGTATTTAAGTAGCCATGATTCATTTGTCTTCACTCGCATGTCAAGATGTCAGGACTACCAGCTAAGTGTCGAATGATTGAACTATCCCTCAAGGATAAAATTAGTCTGATCAAAGAGTATGAATCTGTGGCAATACCTACTTTGAAGAAAGTAGGTAAAGAATTTATCATATGAACATTTTGGATTATATGGAATATTTAAACATTATGGATTATCATTCATAATTCTAATTTACTTGTGGTAAAATTATAAAAGTATCTCGTTCCTTAAATGATTCTTGAGACAAGGACTAATTCTATGTCGAACAACTGTATTTATTCATGTGACTGCATGTGATTTTTGGAAGGAAAGTACATTTTTCATTAAATGTAAAAAACAAAACAAAACCAAAACAGCTATCCTAATTTGTGCACTCTTACACACACGTATACAGATTTTCTCTCCTAATTACATTCTTTCTTTCTTTCTGTCTTTTTGTCTCTCTCTCATCACATAAGCGCTTACAAAAAGACATTTTTTTCACACCTGTGATACCCTCAGTAAACTGAAAACCTCTCACAATAAATAAAAACTTTATCCCAAGAGTTTTTTTTTGGGAGGGGCTTCACTGTATATATATATATATATATATATATATATATATATATATATATATATATATATATATATATATATATATATATATATATATATATATATATATGTATTGACATATATCATTCAGATTGCCTTACTAAATTTTACAGCTGTGACATAAACTGACCTTTAGAATGGGATTAGACATTGATATATACATTTAATTGATGCTGATATATTGCTATCAATAACCTTTTGACGCATGAAAACAGCTTTCTTTATATATGTGTGTTGAATTATTTTATACTTTAGTACATGTATATATGCCAGATTTGGCATCTGTGACATTAAATTGCTTCTAGACATTGATTAGATATAAATACATGAGTATCTGCGTCAATATATATATGCCAGATTTGACATCTGTGACATTAAATTGCTTCTAGACATTGATTAGATATAAAATACATGAGTATCTGTGTCAATTATAATTGTTACATATTGATGCATGCTGACAAATATTGTTTATATTCTGTATTAAATTTCATACCTGTGTCATTAACCTATTGAACCTTGCAAAAAAAGGATTTTGGATGGTGTGGCTTGTATTTGAATAGGAAGAACAGTAACTTTGATAACTCTCCATTGCAAATCCCATCACTTTTATTTCATATTGCCCACTGTGAAACTGTATCAGGGACTGACCATAATTTGTTGGTGGTGGGGGGAAGGACCTGGAATTTTTTTAAAACAAAATTTCTGGCTTTTAAATAGCTTGAAAATATATTCTTGCTCTGATTTACAAAAAAAACAACAAAATATTATATACATTATATTAGCTGGAAAAAAAATATTGAGGTGAAAGAAAAAACAAATCCTGGCCCAAAAGAAAATTGCAGTGCCCCCCTCCCCCCCTCAAATTAAATCTTCAATCCCTAATTGTGGACAGCAAAGTGCTTTCTGTATGGACAAGGAAAGTACCATGTTTAGGAAAATTCCATCCAGCAGTTAAAAGGGATATAGGTGTAGTTAACAGATAAGTGGATGGATGGACAGATAGACAGAAAGATGAAAAGATATATGGAGGGTATCACAGTAATCCCAAAGCATGTGATAATGATTCCAATTTCACAGCTGTATATGTTTGGAGGTTGTGGAGACACATAAATAAAATGAAGCAAGGCTGTCTTTTCAGGAGCTGAAGATGTGGTTTATGACCCCTTGTTTTCTATTGTATGCATGCACAAATTGCCCTTGATGAATTCTTTCATCTTTTCCTATGTATGACATCGTAAGTGATGCTGATCAATATATTTGTCTCCTTTTTTGTCTCTTCTTTTCATCCTTGAGCACACACTCCATGGTTTCTTACCTGTCTTACTACAGGTAATATGATCAACTCCATGGTTTCTTACCTGTCTTACTACAGGTAATATGATCAACTCCATGGTTTCTTACCTGTCTTACTGCAGGTAATATGATCAACTCCATGGTTTCTTACCTGTCTTACTACAGGTAATATGATCAACTCCATGGTTTCTTACCTGTCTTACTGCAGGTAATATGATCAACTCCATGGTTTCTTACCTGTCTTACTACAGGTAATATGATCAGTTGTAGTCTTTTTGAGTTACAGTTGTTAGCTTCCTTTACTTTCCATGCCACAATAACAAATATGGATAGATTATATATATATATATATATATATATATATATATATATATATATATATATATATATATATATATATATATATATATATATATATATATATATATAGAGAGAGAGAGAGAGAGAGAGAGAGAGAGAGAGAGAGAGAGAGAGAGAGAGAGAGAATTACAAATATTCACAAAACAGAGCGGAAAGTGCTATCCCAGACGGTGTCTGGAATTTTTAAAAACTCTATGAAGAGGGGTTTGGGTATATTACCTATCAAAATCATCCAAATGAAGAAAGAGCATGGGTTAACAATGATTGTATGGATCACTATGTGGGCAACAAAATTAACTACAGGAGTTAAATTACAGCTGCACTCCCCTAAAATTGTAATATACAACTGTCTGGCTTCCTGTCAGCTTGGAAATTGAGCTCATGACAGGTGTGAGATGGAAATCAATATATAAACTTAAGTACAGTAAGGTGCTTGTACTAAATTATACAAGGCTAGGTAGGAATTAAATCACAGGAACCCTGGTCTATATAGGACTTTAAAACCAGGAACCCTTGCTTTGGTATCTTTCTATATAGCAATTTAATACTTGGAACCCTTGTTTTGGTGTCTGGCAATATAGCCTACAAAGCAATGTCCAAAAACAAGTTTTTGCACATTGTTTGGTCACAACTTTCCACTTGTAATCTGATATAAAATTGTCGGTGATAAATTTTGTTCAGTATGATAAGTCCCAATTTCTCAAGAAGGTCTAATCTTAATAGAATGTAAACTTGTGTCACAGATCATATAAATATTTTGTACACATTTATGGAGAAAAAAGACCATAATCCATGCCCAGCACCTATGTTGTGTGGAATAAATGAATATAAAGTGTCCTTTCCTATTAATTGACATTATTCATGATAAGGCTGCATGTGAGAACATTATCATAACAAAGAAAGCATTAAGTGAGGCTTAAAACCCACTTAAATATCATGTGGTCTTTTGTGTTTTCTCTCTTGATTTCTAAAGATTGAATCCCTGTAAGAGGAATACAGATTTATTCAAGAAATATAAAAAAGCTCAAACAACTTTACTTCTTATCACAAATTTTACAAAAAATGTGATTTGTGTATATAATTACTGACACAAAAAATAATTCAATCATTGTCACAGACTAAAACAAGTTACTATGTTAAAAACAAAGACAATTAAAAATGAATGAGTTTGCTAAATACAGTACCCCAATGGGTGAAAAATGAGCAAGTACTATAACCATGTGGATGTTGTGAAGGTGAATTAAATTTAATTTGTATTAATTTATTCAAAACTATGCAAGTCATGGTTATGGACTTCATCTTCTGTGAAAATGTCAGAATGTGCAAAATATTTTCTGATCATCAAAAATAAGTTAAATGTTCTATTAAGATGTTGGTGGTAACCATTCAGAACAAACTTTGTCAATGACACTTTTCTATCAGATCACAAATAAAAATGTTATTGCTAATGTGTTTGCACAGAGTTTAATTCCAAATTCCATGCAATTCTTAGTTCAAAAGCCTAAAATATCGACCCCTTTCATATGATGGTATCAGTGGTCATATTAGTAGATTGGTGATAGATTATGCTATTTTATAGGGTGTAGAACAGTTGAATTAAATTTCTCCAATCTCCAGAAAATCTCATAAATCAAACTTCAGTAGAAGGAGCATAAAATGGGCTTTCTGTCAGCGTCTGTATTTAATTTAGTTATTTGTAAGCTGATCTTGTCGCTGTAGACCTTTTTAAAAATGGTACATTTTGTTAGACTTTGTATACAATTAGTTGCCAGTTAGTCTACCATACATGTAAATTTTAGACCACCGAATCAGAAACTAACCCTCTGGAAATTAAAGGCCTTCATTGCATTATGCTTCATCTTGAATTCTTTATAACACGCAACAAAATAAGTTGCCTGCAAAAGTTTTTACAATAGTTCAACATCATTTTACCTACATGAACTTTTTCTTCACTATCAGAATCTAATAGAATAATGAATTGTTTGTTTCTGTTACATACATTACAGCTTTGATTATTCAGACCCTTTTGGAGACACATACAGTAAAGCATTGATTACTCAGACCCTTTTGGGGAAACATAAAGTAAAGCATTGATTACTCGGACCCTTTTGGGGAAACATACAGTAAAGCATTGATTACCCAGACCCTTTTGGGGAAACATACAGTACAGCATTGATTACTCAGACCCTTTTGGGGAAACATACAATACAGCATTGATTACTCAGACCCTTTTGGGGAAACATACAGTAAAGCATTGATTACTCAGACCCTTTTGGGAAACATACAATACAGCATTGATTACTCAGACCTTTTGGGAGAAACATACAGTAAAGCATTGATTACCCAGATCCTTTTGGGGAAACATACAATACAGCATTGATTACTCAGACTCATTTTGGAAAATAGTACAGCATTGATTACTATGGCCCTTTTGGGGAAACATACAATACAGCATTGATTACTCAGACTCATTTTGGGAAACAGTACAGCATTGATTACTCTGACCCTTTTGGGGAAACATACAGTACAGCATTGATTACTCAGAACCTTTTGGGGAAGCATTCAATACAGCATTGATTACCCAGACCCTTTGTGGAAACATACAGTACAGTACTGATATCTCAGACCCATTGGGGAAACGTGGAATTTGTCTTGATAATTGATTATCTGATAACATGTAACTTTGTAAGGAGGTTGCATTAGTAGTAGTGTTAGCATTTTACAGCACCTAAGCAAAATAGTGACTGTATGGTGCCAATTAAAGGTAAAATGTAAAAATGTAAAAATGAATTGCAGAAAATTTTCAGAAGATAAACTGTTCCAAATAAATGTAAATATGAAGTACAAGTTAAAATATGAATTGTAAAGATTTTAAAATTCTGTAAAACATATATAAAATAAAAGATTTTTTTTGCTAGTAATATTTCTTGCTGCCATTACAATATGTAAAGTATTGAATGTTTTTTTATACTTATTTTATACTGATATGCTAGTCCTCTGTAGTAAATTATACTTATTTTATACTGATATGCTAGTCCTGTGTAGTAAATTATACTTATTTTATACTGATATGCTAGTCCTGTGTAGTAAATTATACTTATTTTATACTGATATGCTAGTCCTGTGTAGTAAAATGTAACCAGTACTTATGAGTGAGGCATGATGGTAATTATAAATACCCATGAACTGGTCAATATATCATTAATGTCACCTTAGCTTTAGATAGAATTTCAAGTTTAATTGTATGTAGCCAGTTTACCAGCATCAATATTGACAAGTAAAAAGCCTTTTAAGAATTGCATATCTACAGCACAGTGATCAAAATAAGAGTAATTTTTATTATCTTTCTCTTTTTCACGTATTTTTATTAGAAATGTTTTGAATATTTTCACTCAGTATTATGCAAAGGGTGTAGATGGAACATAGGGTTGAAGAAAAGAAACGTGATATAGGATGTAAATCCTAGTTTTTTTTTTACCATCCATGATAACTATAGTCTGTTTCAATGAAATAAGTTTAATTTTTCTCACTTTTGGAAATGCAACAAAATGAACTTGTGAAAAGTTACATCCTTTTCTGTGGGGGATGGGGGCGGTGGAGAGGGTTATTGAAATAGACAAATACTTGTTTAATGAAAACCTGGACAAGAAATACTTGTTTACTAATGTTTGCAAATAATAGTAAGATACAAATTTTTGTCATTCCATGAGATGTGATGGTATTTTCTATAACATTTAAAGTAGAAGCACTATAAATGGTATACAAACTCATCATTACTTTTCCCCCAACACTTTCAGAGCATTAGTTACAAAATATACTTCAGAATCTCATTATTTTCCATTCTTATAATCTGTCATTATTTTCCATTCTTATAATCGGCCATTATTTTCCAGTGTTATAATCTGTTATTATTTTCCAGTTTTATAATCTGCCTTTATTTTTCTTTCTTATAATCTGTCATTATTTTCCATTCTTATAAACTTGATTTACCTGATGGGAGTAAAATTTGTTGAGTAACACTGAAATAACAGTCACTGTGTGGTTACTATTAGGAGTGTGCTTTATTCAGAGGTAATCACTTTAGTAAGACAATAGCTGCACTGATGCCTCACTTAAAAAACATGCTTTCCTCTGTCCTAGCCTGACACATGCATGCAAACTAAAAATCCAACAAATTGCAAATCAGATGCATGTGACCTACAACAGCATAGTGTATATTGACCTGCCACAGCATACAGTGTCTGTTGACCTACCACAGCATAGTGTCTTTTGACCTACCACAGCATACAGTGTCTGTTGACTTACCACAGCATACAGTGTCTGTTGACCTGCCACAGCATACAGTGTCTGTTGACCTGCCACAGCATAGTGTCTGTTGACCTACCACAGCATCCAGTGTTTGTTGACTTAACACAGCATACAGTGTGTGTTGACCTGCCACAGCATACAGTGTATGTTGACCTGCCACAGCATACAGTGTCTGTTGACCTGCAACAGCATACAGTGTCTGTTGACCTGCCACAGCATACAGTGTCTCTTGACCTCCCACAGCATCCAGTGTTTGTTGACTTACCACAGCATACAGTGTCTCTTGACCTGCCACAACATACCGTGTCTGTTGACCTACCACAGCATACAGTGTCTGTTGACCTGCCACAGCTTACAGTGTCTGTTGACCTACCACAGCATCCAGTGTTTGTTGACTTAATGCAGCATACAGTGTCTGTTGACCTACCACAGCATGCAGTGTCTTTTGACTTACCACATGTGCAGTATCTATTGACCTACCACATCATACAGTGTCTGTTGACCTACCACAGCATACAGTGTATGTTGACCTACCACAGCATACAGTGTCTGTTAACCTACCACAGCATCAGTGTTTGTTGACTTATCACAGCATCCAGTGTTTGTTGACTTATCGCAGCATACAGTGTCTGTTGACCTACCACTGCATACAGTGTCTGTTGACTTACCACAGCATACAGTGTCTGTTGACCTGCCACATCACAGTGTCTGTTGACTTACCACAGCATACAGTGTCTGTTCACTTACCACAGCATACAGTGTCTGTTCACTTATCACAAGTGCAGTATCTATTGACCTACCACAACATACAGTGTCTGTTGATGTTCCACAGCATACAGTGTCTGTTGACCTACTATAACATACAGTGTATGTTGACTTACCAAAGCATACATGTCTCTAGTCATTATTATTGCTAGTTTACCACAGAATAAAGATATGTGTTCTTATCTTCTTAAATAAACATAAAAAGCCATCAGAATTGGTATTTTTGTTGTATATTGTTTAAGATGACTTTTGTTGACAACATTCTGTTGTGTATACTTGTTTAGTAAGCAGGTAACTTCAAGCCATATATGTACATAATGAAAGTTATATAGAATGTCTTCATTGATCATTTCAAAACACTTGCTGTTTTAAGATGTGGCTTTATCTGCTTAAAGATGATGTCTATACATAACTAATTTATTTTACATTTTATTGAAGGGATTAAAGCCAAATTTTCTTTGTGTGAGATCATATGAACCCCTACAGAAATATATTTTTTTTTATCAAATATGAGGTTTATGGGTTCTATATCAGTTCATTTTGACCCATATATTTACCACATCATATCTGATGAAATGACTTATGAATTAATGTGTAACATACAATAACCCAGGAAATGTAACTCTTAAAATATGATTAAAAATTCATTGGTTTGGAACTGTTGATTTTTGGAAGACATACTTAGAACATATTTTTAAAAAAATACATGTAATTAGTTCCTAACCATATATTGCTGTGTTTATGGGGAGCTAACCCCTGGATATATCATATAAACTATGATGGCACCTTCATACATAATCACCATAGCTGATCCTCTATCCATATTTGTATAAGCCCATGTTGGTGGGAAGTGAGACATATCAGTCACTGTTCCGACGGCGTCGTTGTCATCATCATCAACAGTTAAAGTTTTGGTTCAAGATTTTTTATTTGCATATATTTCTAAATCCCTTGATAGATTTTCATCATATTTGGCATGAATCATTATGAAGGTAAGACAGTTCATTTTATGACATGCTCGCTCACTCCTTTTACCCTGTGGTCAAGGTCAGAATCATAGAAAATTTGTGTTAAGGTTTTGTGTACAGTTTTCTCATTTGTTTTTATTTCCTTAACCCCATGATAGATTTTCATCAAACTTGGAATGAATCATTTTGAAATTAAGACCATTCATTTTATGACATGCTGGTTTGCCCCTTTTACCATGGGGTCAAGGTCTCATAGTCATAAAAAATTTGTGTTCATCTTTTAGTCAAAGTTTTTTTCATTTGTCAATATTTACTAAACTTTTTGATAGATTCTCATCACAACTGACATGAATCATTATGGAGCTAAGACAATTCATTCTATGACCTGCTTGTCTATGACCTGGTTGACTATAACCTGGTTGTCTATGAACTGGTTGTCTATGACCTGCTTGTCTAATTGACCTGCTTGTCTATGACCTGGTTGTCTATGACCAGCTTGTCTATGACCTGCTTGTCTATGACCTGCTTGTCTATGACCTGCTTGTTTGACCATTCAATCTTGAGGTTAAGTTCACATTCAAAGAAAATGTGCATGACAGTTTTGGTTACAGTTTTTTCATTTGCTTATATTTCTTGAACCCCGTGATGGATTTTCTTGATATCTGGAATGAGTTATTGTGAAGTTTAAACAATTCATTATGTGATAGGCCAGCTCAACATTTTCACCTTGAGGTCTCGGTCAGATATTTTGCAACAATCTTTTGATTTGTGGAATTGAACGCAGGCCCTGGTCTTCTTGTTGACTATTTCTACACATGCTTGGGACATTGAAAAAAATGAGTGAATTATGTCTATGTAGTTTAACTTTTCATGTAATTAATATTCACATGGATTCACTTCCCCTGTCATCTGTCAGTAACTATGGTTTCTAAAGTTATGTCCCTTTATAATGTGACCTAGTGACTATTGAATAGGGTGTTGTATGTGTTTTTGTTGATGTTTGTTGTTATATGCATGCTCATTGATTTTGGAGGTTTTAGAATAGCACATACCTACCTGTCAGTTCATTGTCGTGTCTTGAAAACCATAAATCCCCCCCAAAAATGATTCCATTACAAATTGGTGTTGGTGTTGGTGGTGGGTATGCGTCTAAACTTCCACAGTTGTATCATTTAAAGGAATATCCTGATTTGGGAAAGTTTGTAGAGCTTACTAATGCCTCCAGTAAAGTATAAACAAGCATTGAACCGGTTTTAATATGCCATATACCCAGTAAAATACAGCATACTAAGCTGCCATTGAAGTGACATCCAGTTGGTATACCAGGAAAGCAGGATGCAGGGGAAGTAACTGGGAGATTTATGGTTAAGAGCAGTTTGGAACACTGACCCAAAAATTGAAAACTTAAGAACAAATTCAGAAATATTATTTTATAAAATATATCAGTTTCATATTAGATTTTGGGCATTATCTTTGAAAAATGAAAATAAATAAAATAAATTAGACTGAAAAAAATAGAATAGTACAGTAGAACTGATAGAGCCACAGTCATAAGAATGTAGCATGATAAAGTAGCTGGTTTTGTTGTGATAATTTTGTTCTTGTGTAAAGACCAGGTATTTTAATCAACAATGAATATGTCAGTGAAATTGAAAACTCCTGCAATATAATGCAGCTATTTGATTCAAATAGCTGTAATGACTACTATCTACACTCAATTATACATCAGTTCCAACTGTAAACTGCATACACCTAGATCTGTGATCACATAATGCACCAGTAGATCTGGGTCTATGCAGTTTCCTAAGACATATCAGTAGAACAAACAACATATACCCTGATGTGCCAGCACATTATGCAATGCCTGATCTGGGTCTATTGCAGTTGAACCTGACTTATAAGTGAGTATATATGGTACAACTTTTTATTTAATGTAAATTGTCATGGACTGAGTCTATGTGCAATGACACCCCCCCTTTCAGCTACAAAATTCGCCTTATGAAAATGAACTCCACCACCACCACCACCACTGTTTAGAAAGTTGACAGGTATGATAGTACAGGGCCTTAAGGAAGATTAGTAATGTACTAATTGAGTTGTCCTATTAAAATAACAAATGATTATGGCACTGCTTGACAAAGCTGGCATAGCCCTATAGTAATCATTAGGATAGCTGTCCATCTGGCCAGCAGTCTGTCTGTCCATCTGTAAACACTCTGTAAGATAATATTACTGGAATTATTGGATTTTTACCAAATTTTGTAAACAGTCTTGTATTGCTGAGACCTCAAAAGAGTTTGATTTTAGCCTTCAGTGTCATCATTTGCAGGAGTTATGCCCCCTTATTGCCCATCCTCATGTCTTTGGTTTCTGCAGCATAACTTTACCAAGGATTGTTGGATTTCAATAAAATCTGGCATGCAGCTTATGTTGATGAGGCCTTGAAAGAGCTCGATTTCTACTTAAAGTACAGGAGTTATGCTGCATGATCGCCCATTCCCCTGTCTTTGCTTTTTGCAGCATATGTGACTTATTGATAGCACTGCAAATGAGCTGAATTTCCAGTATTCCATAATATCATTTACAAGAGTTATGGCCATGACTTCCCTTCCTCCTAACTTTGTTTTCTGCAGCACAACTTCCCTTAGGATTGTTGTATTTCATCAAAATTTAGCAGTTTTATGAGACCATTAATGAGGTTGATTTCTGGCATTCCATGACATTATTTACAGGAGTTATGGCACCTGATTAGCCATCTTCCTGACTTTGGTTTCCCAAGACAATTTCCTCTGTTAAAGCCCTGCTGAGCAAATTGTAATAAGTGGGGCCCTTTGTGATGCACCCATTCCTAAAACTGTAGTTATAATAATAATAATAATAATAATAATAATATTTTTAAAAATTATTATTATTATTATTATTATTCTTCTTCTTCTTCTTCTTCTTCTTCTTCTTCTTATTATTATTATTATTATTATTATTATTGTTATTATTATTATTATTATTATTATTATTATTATTATTATGTAGTACTTAATTGTAATAAGTGGGGCCCTTTGTGATGCACCCATTCCTAAAACTGTAGTTATAATAATAATAATAATAATAATAATAATATTTTTAAAAATTATTATTATTATTATTATTATTATTCTTCTTCTTCTTCTTCTTCTTCTTCTTATTATTATTATTATTATTATTATTGTTATTATTATTATTATTATTATTATTATTATTATTATGTAGTACTTACAATTCATGGTTTCGGGAAGAGGTCCTTGTGTTTCTACAGAATGATCATTGTTTTTTGGGTCAGTAAATTCTTTGCTTGTAGTAACGACAAAATTCAAGAAATTTGGTGCTCATGTAAATTGGTTCCCCATGAAAAATAGTGAATTCAAAGTATCATATTCATTTGATATAGTTTGATGAGGATTCAATTTCAAAGTGATACATGTGCACCACTAAATGTGCTAATAAGCAGTATGTCCTTTGCCAGTAAGCAGTATGTCCTTTGCCAGTAAGCAGTATGTCCATTGCCAATGAGCATTATGTCCATTGCTGGTAAGCAGTATATCTATTGCCAGTAAGCAGTATGTCCATTGGCAGTCAGCATTATGTCCATTGCCAATGAGCATTATGTCCATTGGCTGTAAGCAATATGTCCATTGCCAGTAAGCATTATGTCCATTGCCAGTAAGCAATATGTCCCTTGCCAATGAGTATTATGTCCATTGCCAGTATGCACTATGTCCATTGCCAATGAACAATGAACAATTCACATAAATGTTAAATGTAACAAGGATTATGACTTAAGGATGATCACTTGTGAAATGTTGAAGTATTTCATTTTTTTTTTACATTGATATTTGTACATAGCTAATGCTAAAAGCAATCCAAAATCACTTAAAAATGTATAGGTTAGTGTGTATTGTCTTGTGCTGTTTATAGTTGAATATTATCCCCAAGAAAGGGTTAATAATAGAAAAGTATAGGAAACATTTATGTTGCCACTAATTGCCCATAAAAATAATAAATGAATAAGTATTTAAACAGTCATCAGATTTGTTCAGGTTTCAGATTATACAGTCCTTATCACAAAAATGCACAAAGAAAAGTGTATGTTGGTGATTGAATTTTTTTCAGTAGGATGCAGTTATTGAGATCACATCAGTTTTCCACAACAGACAAACTACACAAATAATTTACTGCAAGTCATAATTGTGAAAGATTTTAAAAGGTCAAATATACCTTTCATTGACTTTATTTTCTTTCACAGGACTGTTAATGCAGTTATTAAAATTGACTTAGAACTTTTCTTTTTCATTATTTAATAAGAGACATAAGTTGCAGTTACATCATTTTATGTCCAATCTCTGCCAGAGTTCATAGCACCGCAGTCATGTCATTTTATGTCCAATCTCTCCCAGAGTTCATAGCACTATGATAGAATGAAATTAAAGTGACATCATATTGATGATGTCATAATGTAATGATCATGTCATTTTGATCTGCATAGAAAGCACTGATTTTACAAAAGTGAACATCCTTAATTTACTGACTTCATGAAAATGAAAGTACCCTATGTACTCATGTATAAATCTGATCCAAATGCAAACTGCAGAGGCCCAGACTGGGTCAATGAAGTTTCTTATTACTAATGAGTACAACAAGCAACATACATCCTGATCTACCAGCACATTATACAATTGCAGATCAGGATCTATGTTGTTTGCAGTAGGACCCAACTTATATGTGAATATATATGGTAGGTGAAAATATTATGATTGAGAGTATATGCTTTTGATTGACTTTCTGAACCACCAACATTTATTGCTTGACTGTCAGAGGGATGATTTTAAACCACCAACATTTATTGCTTGACTGTCAGAGGCATGATTTTAAACCACCAACATTTATTGCTTGACTGTTTGAGGCATGATTTTAAACCACCAACATTTATTGCTTGACTGTCTGAGGCATGATTTTAAACCACCAACATTTATTGCTTGACTGTCAGAGGCATGATTTTAAAGCACCAAAGTTTATTGCTTGACTGTCAGAGGCATGATTTTAATCCACCACCATTTATTGCTTGACATTCTGTGGCATGATTTTAAAGCACCAAAATTTACTGTCTGACTGTCAGATGCATGATTTTAAAGCACCAAAGTTTATTGCTTGACTGTCAGTGGCATGATTTTAAACCACCAACATTTATTGCTTGACTGTCAGAGGCATGATTTTAAAGCATCAAAGTTTATTGCTTGACTGTCAGAGGCATGATTTTAAACCACCAACATTTATTGCTTGACTGTCAGAGGCATGATTTTAAAGCACCAACATTTATTGCTTGACTGTCTGAGGCATGATTTTAAAGCACTAACATTTATTGCTTGACTGTCAGAGGCATGATTTTAAAGCACCAACATTTATTGCTTGACTGTCAGAGGCATGATTTTAAAGCACCAACATTTATTGCTTGACTGTCAGAGGCATGATTTTAAAGCACCAACATTTATTGCTTGACTGTCTGAGGCATGATTTTAAAGCACCAACATTTATTGCTTGACTGTCAGAGGAATGATTTTAAAGCATCAAAGTTTATTGCTTGACTGTCAGAGGCATGATTTTAAAGCAAAAAAAATTTATAGCTTGACTGTCAGAGGCATGATCTTAAACCACCAAAATTTACTGTCTGACTCTCAGAGGCATGATTTTAAACCACCAAAATGTATAAGCAGACTGTCTGAGGCATGATTTTAAACCACCAAAATATACTGTTTGACTGTCTGTGGCATGATTTTAAAGCACCAACGTTTATTGCTTGACTGTCAGAGGCATACTTTTAAACCATCAAATAAAATCAAGTTCAGGACAACTTCATGTCACATTTTATGATGATTAAGTTGTTGGTTATAATCTGGATTTGTACTTCAGCTGGGGTTTGTAAAAATAAAATCAAGTGCTATGATGGAATTAGATAATGTTCAGGACAACTTCATGTCATATTTTATGATCTTTTTGTAATAGGATTATACCATGATAGCCTGTAAAGTTTATTTGTCATCACTGCATCCTTTATTGGCCTTGGACTTTGTTCAATTCAGAGATCTATTTGAAGTCAATATGGTTATTTTAGGCTAATTTGAGTATGTAATAACGCAATAGGTTGCTATATTGTTTTTATGAGTTGGCACAACAATCAAAATGTGTTATGAAATGAAATGTTCACAGTCAGATAAATGACAATTAAAATGTTTTATCTTCTTGTAGACAATAAAGGATTTTGAAGTTGAGAAAGTTTGTAATTAATTTTCTTGTCTTCATTGACAAATTCCTTATTTCTCCTGTGCATTCTTTGGGATTCAACTCCCCGTTTATAGATTTATGGAAACTGTTATATAGCTTCTTTGTTTTAAACTTGATCCAATTAGGAGTTTTTAGCTTGATCCAATTAGGAGTTTTTAACTTTATCCAGTTAGGAGGTTTTAGCTTGATCCAATTTGGAGCTTTTAACTTGATCCAGTCAGGACTTTTTAACTTGATCCAGTTAGGAGCTTTGATCTTGATCCAATTAGGAGTTTTTTTTAGCTTGATCCAATTAGGAGTTTTTAACTTAATTTTAACTTGATCCAGTTAGGAGTTTTAGCTATATCCAATTATTAGTTTTTAACTGTATCGAGTTACAAGTTTTAGCTTGGTCCAGTTAGGACCTTTTCCTGATCCAGTTAGGAGCTTTTAACTTGCTCCAGTAAGAAGTTTTTGTAGCTTGATCCAATTAGGAGTTTTTATCTTGATCCAAATAGGAAATGTTAAACTTGATCCAAATAGAAGTTTTTAAGCTTGATCCAATTAGGAATTTATTTAGCTTGATCCAATTAGGAGTTTTTATCTTGATCCAGATGAGAGTTGTTTAGCTTGATCCAATTAAGAGGTTTTTTTTAGCTTGATCCAAGCAGGCACTTTTAACTTGATCCAATTAGGAGTTTTTAACTGGATACCAATAGGAGTTTTTAACTTGATCCAATTAAGAGCTTTTAACTTGTTTCAAATAGGAGTTTTTGAGCATGATCCAATTAGGAGTTTTTAGCTTGATCCAATTTGGAGTTTTTAACTTGATCCAGTTAGCAGGTTTTAACTTGATCCAGTTAGGAGTTTTAAAACTTGATCCAATTAGGAGCTTTTAACTTGATCTAATTAGGAGTTTTTAATTTGGAGGTAGAAGAAGCCATTCTTCAAGGGACAACCTTTTGTGACCACAAGATTTTGTTCTTTGTGGACAGGTTTCTTTTATAAAGATGCTGAAAAGGAATGAAATGAAGAAAAGGGCTGATCAATTTTATGAATAGGTGTCCTTTACATGGATGTGTCTGTTAAGACTGGTTTCACCGTAGATCTATCTGCATTGTATTCATCATGTGCTAAGACTGGTTTCACCGTAGTTCTATCTACATTGTATTCATCATGTGCTAAGACTGGTTTCACTGTAGTTCTTCATCTTCAGTATCTTTAATGTTTTCATCAAGTGTTGTCTTTTGAAACTGCAAAACTGCAACATTCTTCAATTGCTCTCACCTTGTTTTTCTTTAGTAATAACTTTGTAAATTTAAGGCTTGCTATTTTTTCATCATCATCATCAACATTACTATATTCACAAGATGGCTGTTATGATTTCTTTTTGTATAATGGATTTCATGGTCCTCATTTTCATCCTTCCAATCATTGTCATTTTTAGCTCTACCGGTCATAGACCAGGGGAACTTATGGGATGGTCTGTTGCCCCTTGTCTATTGTCCGTCCATCTGTTAGCACAAGTTTGCTATCACTTCTCCTCCTAAACTACTTGGAGGATTGCCATGAAACTTTATGCTCAAGTTCATTCCATGGTCTGGTTGGTCATAAATGAAAATGGTGCTGATATGATGGTTCAGTATAGTTGCCAAAGCAGCCATCTTGAAACTCTTGTTTACGCTACATCCCCTGAATGGATGGTTATATCAACATTGGGTTTTCACTAAAAGACTTATTATGATGTTTAGTTGGTCCTAAATGAAAATGGTGCCAATCTGATGTCCAACATGGCTGCCACAGTGGCCATCTTAAAACTCTTGTTATCACTGCTCCTTCTGAACAAAAAGTCATATTGCCATGGGGCTTTCACCAGATGACTTCTTATGATGTCTAGTTAGTCCTAAATGAGAATGGTGCCACTTGCACTTCCAATATGGTGACAACAGTGGCCATTTTGAGAATCTTGTTATTGCTACTCCTCCTGAAAGGATGGTTGTATCAACATGGTGTTTTTACTAAATGACTTCTTATTATGTCTAGTTGGTCCTAAATGAAAATAGTGCCACTCAGACATCCAATATGGCCACCATGGCAGCCATCTTGAAAATCTTGTTATCGCTATTTCTCCTGAATGAATGGTGATATCAGCATGGGGTTTTCACTGAAGGACTTCTTATGATGTCTAGTTGGTCGTAAATGAAAATAGTGCTGGTCCAACTTCTAATATGGCTGTCACAAGTGCCATCTTCAAAATCTTGTTATCACTACTTCTCCTAGATGGCTGGTCATATTGACATTGTGCTTTCACCGAAAGACTTCTTATGATGTTTAGTTTGTACTAAATGCAAATGGTGCCAATCTGATATCCAATATCCCCACCACTGCCGTCATCTTGAATATCTGATCGTTACTCATTCAAAGTGGAAAGTCATGTCAACATGGGGTTTTCACCAGGAGACTTCTTATGATGTCTCGATGGTCCTAAATGAAAATGGTGCCAATCTGACAACCAATATGTCTACCACAGCAGCTAATTTGAAAATCTTTTATAGCTGAAGAATATCAGAGAAGGTCTCAACACTAAACAGTTAAAAGGAAGAAATGGTCTTATCTTGAATTTGTGGAAAATTCTTTGTAGCCAGTAGATTGTTAGTTCCTTTGAGGGACTCTTGTATCATTTTATCATCATTATGAAATCAGTTTTGCTGCCCTCTTTCTTAAGAGCTGCATTGACACTTTGGTTAGCATGCTGAACTCATGACTGAAAGGGTGTGGGTTTGCATCCTACCATCGGATTGGATGATTGAAAGGGTGTGGGCTTGAATCCTACCATTGGATTGGATGATTGAAAGGGTGTGGGTTTGAATCCTACCATTGGATTGGATGATTGAAGGGGTGTGGGTTTGAATCCTACCATTTGATTGGATGACTGAAAGGGTGTGGGTTTGAATCCTACCATTGGATTGGATGACTGAAAGGGTGTGGGTTTGAATCCTACCATTGGATTGGATGACTGTGGGTTTGAATCCTACCATTGGATTGGATGATTGTTAGTGCCACCATCAGTTGATTGCTGCTATGATTGATGATTTTGGTGTCTTCTTGAGTTATGGTTGATTTTACTCTTTACAGTGTACTGTGTATTATCATTTTGTTGCCTTCCTCATCATGATCATCATCTTTTTCATCATTCTTATCAGCATTATAGTTGTCAGTCTTTTTGCCATCATCATAGTTATGGTTACCAAACCATCATCACCATCATTATGATTGTCATCTTCACAATTGCCATCATCACCACCACTACCACCACCACCATAATTATCATCATCAGCATTGTTATCATTATGATTGTTATCAACAACAACAACACTATCACCATCACCACCTCCATTCTTCTTATTAATCCACATCATATTTTAAGGTTCATGTACCTGTTTTTGAACATTAGACTGTGTAATTTGGCCATATGACTTTAAAAAAATTGATGAAGTCCAAAACATTCAGATTCGATTTTTAATCAACCCCTTAAACATATAGTTTGTATAGTTTAGGTTACTCACCCATAACATTGGTGACCGGTATGGTGTGGAGACATATTTGCATGTGCTGTTCTGTACATTATAGGAGTTGTTTCAAGAAAGCTTTGAAATATTTTGGACATTATTTAGTAAAGTTTTAGAAACTAACAAAAAATAAATGAATTGCTCTAGTGACAGTTTATTAAATATTTGTATCTATTTATGATTATAATACTGTTATCTAGGTACTCCTATCAGTTAGAATTAATTACAATGTATAGTTTTTGACGTTCTTGTTTTGAAGTTACGTGGCCAAAATACATGGTGTAATGACAAAATGGATGCAGAAACCTTAAATACCAACATTATTCAGTTCTAAATATGTACGTAGGTAACAAAGATTTAGAAAGAAATAGATTTATTTTTTTAATCTGTCAATATGGCTGTCTCTGGTTTTGACTCGATAGACTTACAGTAAGAAGATGGTGACCCTTTCTAATCCAATAACAGTGGTTTCAGGATCTTGCTTAGAAGGTTGGCCCACAGCTCTGATGTTCTTAATCCTGGTGGCTTTGTTTTCCTTATTTTTCCAGGTTTGGGAAAAGTCATACTTAAATGGATTCTGCAGCAGTAATGGGGAAATTATAATCAATTATGTAATGGGGAAATTAGAATCGATTAAGTAATGGAATGCCTGACCCATAAATTTGATTTTGATCATTTTTAAAATAAAAAATATTTGTGTAATTGGAGGTACAAGATGTATGGGAAAATAATTCACTAATATGATTGAATGCTAGATAGTGAAAGGTATGGATTTTAAAAGATGTTATCATGGTGCCCTGGGGTTACCAGTATACAAGTTGTTATCATAGTACCCAGGGGTAACCAGTTCATGAGATGGAGCTTATAGTGGTGGACACAACCAGTAAATATCTGTATTATTGCTTTGTAAGTCACTGACACACTTACAAAACATTCAACATAATAACTGCACAGTGCAAATGTGTAAACTACATATATATTTTGTGTAGAGTAGTATAATCTATAATTTATACATATTTAGTAGATTATCATAATATATAATTTATGCATATTTTGTAGATTAGCATAATATATAATTTATGCATATTTTGATCAAATGCAACATCTGTGATGCTGAAACATAATACCACTAACTTCCCTTTCATGTAATGTGCCCTACTTCATCATTATAGAAAAGAAAAAAACATCTGTTAGGTGTCATATTCATGAAAGATACGTCACACACAAATATTCCATTTTTTGGATACTTTGTTTACAAAACATAGTCTTTGTTTTCTGTTCCCTTTTCTGTGTTAATGACAATCAATTTTAAGGAAATTCTCCCCATCGCTATTTACAACATTTTTGTCAATATTTCAGCTTAGATCAGGGTCAGATGCAAGCGGTATCTATCATGGTACAACAGTTTACCATTCAACTAGGTTATAGTTTATTAAACGACGATCTTTTAGAAATAACATCTGTCATTTAGCAATAGGTGTTCATGTGTTGACTCAGAAACTGCAAAGCATTTTCTTTTAAAATGTAGAAAATATTTTACTATCAGGAATCAAAAATAGGAATTTTTCCCCATAATATAGATATAACTTTTATATTAATGAGTAACCTTTGCAATCACTAGAGGTCAATGAGACTTTATAGGCAGTCCAAAGGTACATAATTGCAACTAATGGGATACCATATCCATAAATTTGCTTAATCACTGTTTACATCGTCGCAATAAGCTGTTACATCTCTGGTACGTATATTGAGCTACTACATATGTGCCACCTGAACTGAAATTAAAGGTCATTGACCTACCTATCTCTCTCACCTCCATCAATGCCTACATCTTCATATTTATTTTTCTCATTTTTTTGTCTTTCAGGTATATACTGTAGTAACATTTTTCTGCTAAAAATACCTATAAACTACTGTTGGATATCATTACAATATTGCATATACAATTTTCTTGTAACATCTCATTAACCTTTTTCAATGTTTGCAATCCTATACCTTCGTTACTCATGTCAGCCATATTATCAAACTAAATATTATTTTTACTGAGGAAAGAATTTGAAATAACCTTATGGTTGTTACTCAATCCTGGTGTATCTCTTGTTAAATTTTATGTACCGCATATACTCATGTATAATCCGGGTCCAAATGAAAACAACATAGAACCTTATCTGCCATTGCATAATGCGCTGGCAGATCAGGTTCTATGTTGTTTGCATTTGGACCTGTGCAGCTTGCAGTTGGTATCTGTTTATACGCGTATTGGCTTATACACGAGTATATATGGTACTTTCCATGATGACTGTTTAAATCAACATTTTCCTGTGACAAAAGGATGGTGGGGATGGTTTGGTAGCTAGATAAACCAAATGATGATTTACAGAAAGAAAAATTGATTCAGTGGTAGAAGGCTTTAGGATCTCATAAGCAATATGAAATTAATTTGGTTGTGTTTTATTTCTAAATCAATTTTAAGCATGTACAATTTCAGGAATTACAGATTTCTTTGATGCAGACTACCTTCTTTTTGTGAAGAAAGGATTGTTGCATACAATTCTTAAATTTTGTTTGTGACATTTAAATACAATTTTTTTTATATGTGTAGATTTTGTTATTGCATCATCTTTTTTGACAAAGTATTACTTCTGAGTTATTGATTATTGATGGATCAGAGTTATTGATTATTGATGGATCAGAGTTATTGATTATTGATGGATCAGAGTTATTGATTATTGATGGATCAAACTGAGTTATTGATTATTGATGAATCAGAATTATTGATTATTGATGGATCAGAGATTTATTGATTATTGATGAATCAGAGTTATTGATTATTGATTGATCAGAACCACTATGAACATCCTCAAATTCCCAATTACAAGAATGTTTTCCTCATATCTCTGTTGTTTGTAGTTGGTCATCCATTAAACATGAGCAAATATGGTAATATTTTAGAAATCTCAAAATGTTTCAGAAACTGGTTCCTCTCATATATTCTAAACTGAATGTAATGGTTTTACTTTCAGTATAATATTTGTGTTTTGTCTTGCCTTTCTCAGAGAAAAGAAATATGAGACATAGTGAGCATGATGTCATCCATTGTTGGTGTTGGCATTAACAGTGTTCAAGTTTTTTTTTCAAGCCATAACTCAAAAACTAACTGTAGGAATTTGATGAAATTTATTACAACTAATTTTTAGAGAGTGGATTATGCAATTTTTAACTGAAGTGAATCTTACCCCACTGTTGGGAGGGATAGAGGTCAAAAGTAACCTCCTAATTCCTACATATTTAGATAGAATTCAGGGCACATTTGCTATGATGCTTGTATCAATTTTTATTTGCATGTCTATTTGTCCATCCTTCCATCTGTTACCAATTTGGTTTCTGCACAACAACTAAAGTTTTATACCATATACAGTTACAAAATATTGCGGATAGCATGCACTTGGGGTAAGAATTTTTAAAAAATTGATTTTGGGGTCAAAAGGTCAAAGGACAAGGTCACTTTGACTGAAAGAAGAGAAATGGTTTCTGAACAATAACTTGAGTTCTCCACCATCCATAGTTACCAAACTTTGTGGATTGCTTTCACTTGGGGTAAGGAAGAGGCCTATTGATTTTATAGACAAAATGTCAAGGTCAAGGTCACCATGGCTGGAGAAAGAAAAATAGTTTCTGAACAATGATATTAGTTCTAAATCATATAACTGAACCAAACTTTGTGGGTAAAGAATAAACCTTTTGGTTTTGGGGTCAAAAGATTAAAAGTTGAGGTCACTGACTGCAAGAAGAAAAATGCTTTCTGCACAAAAATTTCAGTTATTGGCCATGTCCCTTAACAAAAGTTTGTGGATGACTTACACATTGGGTAAGAAAAAGGTCAGGGTCAAGGTCACTGACTGAAAGAAGAAAAATGTTTTTTTTACAAAATAACTTAGTTCTGGATCATGTACCTTGAGCAAAGTTTTTGGAGCGTTTACACTTAAGGTGTGGAAGAGACCTTTTGATTTCAGGGTTAATAGGTCAAAGGCCAATTTCACTGTGGCTCAAAGAAAAATGGGTTTTGCAGAATAACTTTTGTTCTAGAGTACCTTCCTTGACCAAACTTTGTGGATGGCTTACACTTTGGGTAATGAAGAAATATATAGATTCTGGAATCTCAAGGTAAGAGGTCATGGTCATGATAAGCCTAATAAGAAAATAATGGTTATTGAGACCCATTTCAGTAATCTCCAGAGCCAACCATATGTATCCCATACACCCCACCCCTGAGCCCTGCTCATGGTTCATAACTTGGAAATCATTGAGATCCCCGCACTATAACCATAGGTAAACTTCCTCTGCATAAAAAGGTCAATAAGTTTATGCAAGCAGCTTTGGCACCTGGGTCTTTCACTAACCCTTGTAGACTGGCCCCTTGGTCATAACTAAGAAAATGTTCAGAGCCTACCCTTAAAATATATATACACACTTACTTGGTATGAAAAGGGGAATTCATCTCAAGTAACCATCAAAAAGACATTTGGCTAAGGATGAAAAATGTGGGAATTAGCATTCCAAGTAATCCTTGTTGGGATTTTCAGGTTGAGTTTAAGCTATGTGTAAAGAAAATCTCAAGACACAAAGTGGGTGTTATATGGTAATTGCTACAATTCAGTAGTCTCAGATTTTTTTTCTGGAAAAGTTCATTTACTTATAGCAAGACAATATATGCCTATAGATTACCATAAAAAGTGTCCTTCATATATTTCTCAATAAAATTTTTCAAACATCATTGAAATAATAGTACCAGATAAAAATAAAAAGTATACAAGATTACACCATTTTTTAATATCTACCATGGAAGCTTAACTGGTTCCTAGCCTTATTTGACTGATACTAATACTTTCTGCTGAAGCTAGTGAAGCAACTGGGAGAACCAGTCAAAGCACAAAGACATGGTAAAAATTTAATTACAGCAGGGAAATCTAATATATTAGGTAAACTTTTCAGGAAAATCACAAGAAAATAATTGTAGCATACTGATATATATATTAGTACTGTTCTTGCTTTTTTTTTAAACATAGTATAATATCTTTTAATAATATTTCTATTTATCATAATTTATATTTGTTTATTGATTATAAAATGAATGCCAGATACATGAGTACCCTTCAAAGATAATTGAATATCTCAATACGAGTAATAATGATTTTATTCCTAATAAGAGGCTGGAAATTTTTTGTTATGAACATGGCATTTTTATCATGATAAAATAATACATAATTTTCAACATACCTCAATTTATTATGATGTCACATAAACTGTGCACATCATATGCATCTCAACATATTTGTTTAGTCACCTTGTTCTCCGTGTTTGTTTATAACATCCTAAAATTCTTTGAAATGCCCTTCTGAAATCCTCGTTGAATATAGTGTACAGTATTGGGTTCAGACTGGAATTTGCATATCCAAGCCAGATTATTGTGGCTTGGAAATGTGGGTCTATTTCACAGCTTTTACAAAAGCTTCGAATTGTATACATGAATAAAAATGGCCACCAACAGACACAGAAACAACCTATTATCATGGCCATGCGTTTAGTTGCTCGTTGCTCACGTAATTCATATTTCTGTCTCACACCGAGTCCAGTGCTTCCCCGAGCATGTCGGGCACTCCAAGGAAAGAAAATGGATTTGCTGTGTTTTTGTCGTAAGCACCGTGCTTCGGAATCCAAATCTGATGAGTCTTCATTCGTGATGCTTTTCTTTGAACGTTGACTTGGTGTTCTTGTATGTTTGTTTGGTTTTCCATGACTTTCACTTGGCACTGTCAGTGTGCTTGTATTTGGTGTTCCATTTACATGAGGCTCATTCTGAACTTCAATTTTGGCGATGACACTTATGACTGATGTATCTGTGACCTCAATAGTAAGTGAAGCTCTTTTCTGAACTGGTTCAATTTGTGTATGCTTAATTAAATCAGGCTTATTTTTCCTATTTCCATCTATATCAGGCACACTTTTGCGTCTTGGGGAAACGCTGTTTCCATTTAAATTTGAAGACACTTTGAAACCATTTTCCTGTGTGCCAGTACGTGAGTGACGTTTCATATTTATTGGTGTGGTTTGCGTTGCTACAGCACGGAGTTCAACATTGTTTTCATCACTTTCTTGGTCATCAAGTCCTGCAGCTTCACTTTCAAAATCACTCTCAGATGGATATAAAACTCGCTTACGTGTTGGTTGCATTGAACGTGAGCGTTGTTTGAGAACATAAAAAATCCGCACATATAGAAACACCATCAGACAAGTTGGTATTACGAAAGATCCCATAGCAGAATAAACAACATAACTTTGCTTTGAGAATAGAACACACTGGTACCTATTAATATCTTCCTCATAATGGAAGAAACTAGGAATCATGTCTCGCCATCCAATGAAGGGAGCTATTGATACTATTATTGAAAACAGCCATACAAATATCACATATACGAGTGCACGTGTTGGTGATTTCCGTTCATGGTACCACACAGGGTAAACTGTTGCCGTGTAACGATCAACAGCTACTGTACAGAGGCCCCATATGGAAGCTGTACAGTAGAGAACATCGATGCATAGCCATATTGTACACATAATCTCTCCAAATACCCAGTATCCCAACAAGTCATATGTTGTTGAAATTGGCAACACAGAAATTGCTAGCAATAGATCACTAATGGCCAGGTTGCCTATTAGACAGTTTGACATGGACCGCAGTTTTTTGAATTTGTACAATGCCAGAAGCACCAGTAAGTTGCCTATTATTGTCCATAATGTGATGATAGTTAGAAGAAGGGCCACAATGAAAAAAATGAAAAATGAGGAATATTTTAATGAGCATAAAGGTGTTGTCAGCATCCATAGTGAGCTATTTGAGTCACAGACACGATCATGATAACTAATATTAGTTCCCATGTAATTTGGTTCATAAGATATTGCACTGTACACTTGAATGTCCATGTTGTGAATGCTTTTGTTAAGATGAAAACTATGAATATTTTCCCAAATTGCCATGATAGTTTCTATTCCATAATTGCCATGATAGTTTCTATTCCAAAATTGCCATGATAGTTTCTACTCCAAAATTGCGATGATATTTTCTATTCCTTTAGAATTCTTCACAAATTTAAGTTATCTGTTTCATTTAGTATAAGTATTTTATTTGTATTTCCATCTCTGACTTACTTAGTCAGGTCTCCATCGATCAGTATATATCTTCATTACTAAAAAATTTACTTTGAAAAGCTGTTTCTTGTCTGAATGTAATTTGTCATCCCATGAAACATCAATAACATCGTCTTTGTCAGAATTTACACATTGATGTGTCAAGCTTGGTTGTAGAATCCTCAGAAGGTTTTCTATAATCTGTTGTCTTCAATCATCTGTCAGATCCCAGTTAGCATCTGTTGTCTTTGATCATCTGTCAGATCCCAGTTAGCATCAGTTTTAGCATTGGTTGTAGAGTTTGAATTTTAGTTCTGAGACATATGGATTAGCACATATTAATATTCTGAGACATATGGATTAGTGCATATTAATATTCTGTATATCTTAATCAGCCACCGCTCAGATGAACTTCACCAATTGCCTTTGTTTTTTTTCTTTAAAAGAAAGTATAATTTTATTTGATTTAAATATCTTATATACCAGACTGTCATTGCCAGTATTTGTCAGTTAAATAGAATTCAAGTTCCAAGAATCATACTTGGAAAAATACTCTGTCGGAAAACAGTTTTGCAAAAGAACTTAGAATTTTTAAAAATATTATAGCTCCAGTCACTTTTTTTTTTTTTACTAAACCCTGATGTTACTGTAGTCACAAATAAATAATATATTACTCAGGGTGACAGAAATAGTTCTGTATAATATATAGTGCAACATTTTTGCCTTTTTATGTACTGAATTTATCACAATGTTAGAGTTGAATTTAAGGTTATAACATTTGCTCTCTTTCGAGCAATATTTTCCGTGAAAAGATATTATAGTCTCATGTTGCTTTTAATAGACCAGCTTTTAATAAAATATTGTGACATGTGATCACATACCAAGGATTTTTTCATGGAATTATTAGTTAGTCAGGGAAATAATGAACCCATATGCTTGGTATAAATCTATCCTTTTAAGCTGTCTTGCCTTGGGTGAAATATCACACAAAAGAAAGCTAGATGTTTCAAGCATACAACTCAGTACCAGTGGGCGACTATCATTCCATCAGAAATCTTATTAGTTATTCAATATAGCCAATAAATTAATTAGCTCCCAATGTGTGGAAGACCGAAAGAAGAATTGATTCCTGTCAGATGCTTTTGTCAAAGTTCTTTGATTTAAGTAGATTTTAGCTTTATCCGCAGCTTATTGCTGTGTGAAATTAATCGCTGTGCAATCTCAGCACCTCGGCTCAGTGGTACACTCTCTAACACACAACTAATTTCCAAGAAACTAATCTTAGTATAGAATGGACTCCAGTACTAGATATACAGCCCTTTGATGATTGGCTTAAATTTTATTTTTTGTATCACTGAATGTAGCGCTGTACTGAATTGTTGTTGTTGTTGTAAAGTCTCATCAATTTATAAAGGTGGTGTCACACATGATGAATACTCTTGTATAATAATGCAGTTACTAATATAATTTCTTTTTTTAAAATTTGCTGGTGTGCATTTGCTTGAAAAGTCATATGCACAATTTAATTGTGTACAGAGATGGTGGCAAATAGTACATCCCAACAGGCAATTCAAAGACCTTTTATGTAAAGGTACTGTGTTCTGTTATTAAAATTTACTGTATGAAAGTTTTCTAAGGACTGTTAAACACAAGTTCTAAAATAACTAAAAAGCTTTGTATAAATTCCTTCTCAGGATATCTGATGCCTGCTCATTGTACATCCAGGAATTAACTTAATAAGAACATATATTTTTCCTTGGAATTTAGTTTGAACTTGACAGCTCCAGGAATTGCTAGTAATGAAATAGTGATTCCAGAACACTTGAAGGTGATTCTGTGGGTGACAGATGTCATTTCACTTCATGCTTGCTCTCATTTGTGACACTTTTCCTCTTTATAACCATGTGTGGGAACTGGACAGCAAAATTCACAGAAATAAGTCGCTGGACATAAGACAGACTGACAAGCTTTCTGTGAAATCAATACACAGCATGCAGCAGCAGGCACCAAATCACTTAGTTCTTTTGAATAACTTGATTGTTTCTCCTTTGACTTCTACTCAAGTGACAAATCTGTCTGAAATGAGAAATGTTGGATAAACATCTTGTTCATGGGAAATAAGAACATTTTTAAAAATAATTTTATATTAGATATATACGCTTTATTATATGCCCAGAACATCTGTCCATCTGTGTATTACCAATTTCATTTCTGCACAATAAAACTCGAGTTGTACACCATCTACGGTTGTCAAACTTTGTGGATGACTTGCATTTGGGGTAAGGAAAAAGTGTATGGATTTTGGGGTCAAAGATCAAAACAACTCTGGCTGAAAGAAGAAAAATAGTTTGTCACAGTAACATTTGTTTTACATCACAGACCCGGACCAAACTTTGTGGATGGCTTGCATTTGGGGTAAGCAAGAAGCCTATTTATTAGGGTCAAAAGGTCAAAGCTCAAGGTCACTATGATTGAAAGTGGCAAAATGGTTTCTGTACAAAACTTGAGTTATCTACCATGTACCTTCATCAGAGTTTGTGGATGACTTATGTGTTTGGTAAGAAAAAAAGCCTATTGATTTTGGGTCAGAAGATCAAAGATCAAGGTAACTTTGCAAGAAGAATTTTTTTTTTTGCATAATAAAGTTTGTGGAGGGCTTTCCCTTATGGTATGGAATTTCCTTGACCAAACTGGCTGGTTTGCACTTAGGGTGATAAAGAAAACTATATATTCTGGGTCTGAAGGTCAGAGGTCATGGTCATGGTAAGTCTGATGAGAAAATAATGGTTTTTGCAAGTTTAGTTCAAGACTTTGACCAAACGTTGAGCTCTCTTAGATCCCTTGGTCAGTAATCTCCCATGTCAACCATACTGTACTAGTGACTACATAGAAGAGATGACCTTACTTATAACTGCTACTTTTTTATGGCTTCCTTGAACAGTGTTATAGTGAGGGATCACTATTATGTATGTAGTACCTCATTATAAAATGACCTTACTTATAACATGGTACTGTTATGTGGCTTCCCCCCCCGAACAGTTTTATAGTGCAGGATCACTATTATGTATGTAATACCTCATTATAAGATGACCTCACTTATAACATGGTACTGTTTTATTGCTTCCCTGAGGGGCCCCGGATGGCTGAGTGGTCTAAGGCACTTGCCTTGATGTATCACTCACACATCTCACCTCTGTCCACATGAGTTCGAGTCTGGGTTTGACCAACGTGGGTATGTGAGAAAGCTTGCCAGTAGCTTCCCATGGGTCAGTGGTTCTTCCTGGGGTCTTCCCAGGTTCTTCCTTCACCAGATATATTGGCCACCATGTATAGCCTGTCATGTGCTGAAAAATAGCATTAAACCCCACAAAACCAAAAAATGGCTTGTCAGAACAGTGCTATAGTGATGGACCATTGTAATTTTTGTCTAATGTTCTTAAACTATTAATGAACATATTTTGCTTGTGTAAAATATTTACCCAACTGTAAACAGCATAGAGGCTGTTTTTCCAGTACATTATGCTGTTTGCAGTTGGGTTTGCATTACATATCAATAAATACCAATCATAAACAATAGTGTTCTCCATTTTATTGCTTATTTAAGAGACATTAGATGAAACAAATTATACATTACTCCCTCATTAAGAGGTACCTCAGTATAAGGGACATAGCAAACATACTACCAGCACAGTGCCATTCAGTCATAATATACACACACAGAGTGGGATGGATATTCTACATTAACAATTCGGCATATACCTGGGGTTTTATATGCAGCTAAAAATTTTGAACTTTTTGCTTTTCCAATGTTTCTATATTTATTTTATTTTATTTTATTACCTAACCATCATATCTAATAAGTGAATTAGATAATTACTAGTGAATCTCTTTAGAATTATTTTTTTTAGTATACTCTATGCAGTATTCATAGCATCCAGTACATTGTACTCAGATGAAAATACTAAAAGAAAGTATAAAAAAAACTCAACAAAAGTGAAAAACTACATGTTGTGAGCATCATTATCTAAGTAATGATATAACTAAAGTATTTGATTTTGAGAACAAGTTAATAGTTCAAAGAATAACAGTGTCCTGGAAATTTTTTGTTTGTTGTTGTTTTTCACAGCATTTTCAATGCATAATTGGCTAAATCATGCATAGAAAATTGGAGCTAAGGGCCTTTCCAAAGGATGATGCTGCAATGCTTACCAAAATGTCTAAACGTGTACATGGTGTACAATAAATGAAATGATGCTGTTTAATCAAAACGATTAGAAACTGAAGCTTTCCCGCGATCTGCACATTAGGTTTAGAGCTGATGGATTTTTATATGTAAACCATTGATAGTGTGCATTGATTGTATGTTGCTCAACTTGCGATTCTTGCATTTGCTCTGTGCCTATTACCTCTTATTATCATGTGATTCAGTTTTTAAGACGTGTGTGCTGAATATATCTGACAATTTAGGTAAAGTATTCTTTGGATTGTATTGTTTCATACTGCTACAAATATATACATAAGGAAAAATTGATAATGCAACCGGACGAACTGCGTGGAAATGCGCATAGGGTCTTTTTTATGTGGTCTTCAATTATGATAGGAGTATGCAGTGGCTTACAGACTTAAAACGGTGTTTCTTTAAAATTAAATGTTACCCATCAAAGGTTCCATCAAGAAACAAGTTTTTCAAAGGTAAATAATATAGTTTAAAGATATTTTTGTCAGCATTATGAGTTCATTTACAAATTACATGGTTACCGATTTTGTAGAAGTTTACAGGCAGTAAACTAAACTAAGCCATTTACACGTGTAGATGTTGCAGCCTAACCTAAGGACACAGCAAGGTATCCAACCAGGACTGGCCTGGGCAGGTGTCAAATCCATGACGATTATGAATCTGACGCTCAACCAACAGAGCTATCATGGCTCCCTTTGAAGTTTTATAAATTTGGTGGCAATCATGCTATTTGGAAAACAAATGGGTAATTTTATATTTGGTATCATTCAGAATTTAGCATTTGCAGGTGACATTTTATTAGCTTGCTCAGAATTTGTAGTAAGCTTAGCTGAAAATGCTATTCAGCAATAAATGTATAATAATCAAGTTTGAATTACCGGTACAATCTCAAGCCATAAAGCCTTAGATCAATTATCACGCTAACTGGTGTTCAGAAGCATTAAAAAACCATTTTTTCAGCTTATTTGAAGGAAGCATGACCTTCAAGTTTCACTTAAATCTGAATTTTATTACAACGATTTTATTGCAGAGCATCGTTTCCATGGAAACTAGTCATTTTCTCTGGAAAAAGTTTAATCATTTTTAGTTTAATTGATTAAATGTGGATTTGAATCATCAGTAATTGGATTATTATCTTCTTCTTGTCTACTTTTAGAATTACATAATGAATTGGATTCAAGAATGTGAATCAATAGGGTATTTAATTGTAAATTCCGTTGTATTAGACGGCTTAAATAAATATCAAATTGCATTCTTGAGGATACGATATTATCCTGGAAATGCAAATCTTAGTCAGATATCAGTGTTGGTTTGCCTAGAACTTGGTTATGTAAAAGGAACACAAAAGAGATGAATACCATATTGCCATAATAAAACCATACTCAATAATAAACTCACAATGAGCAACTTGTAAAAACATTTTTTGGCAAATGTAGAATAGTTTCAGGGCTAATTGTATGAATGCCTGGAGCTAAGATTTTCATGAAATTTAAGAAAAATCGGGATTTTACCTTAAAATTCTTTACAAAACTTGGGCCATGTAACAGAAAATTTTACTTGTCCTGCAAAATTTACAACTTGTCCTGAGGTAAAAAATACATCATATTATTATTTAATCATGTAATGGAATTCATAACCATATCCACCTTATAGTGGGGCATGTTATACTGAGATAAATATTACATAATGTTACTTTTAAATCATTCAGTGGGATCCATGACCATACCCATGTTATAGTGGGATACCTTATACTGGGGTAAATATTACAATAATTTACTATTAAATCATGTAATGGATTTCATGGCCATATGAACATTATAGTGGGACACATTATACTGAGGTAAATATTACATAATGTTACTACTATTATTTAATCATGTAATGGAATTCATTACCATATCCACCTTATAATGGGGTATTTTATACTGAGGTAAATATTGCATAATGTTGCTATTAAATCATGTAATGGAATTCATGAGCATACCCACCTTATAAGGGGTCACTTTATACTGAGGTAAATATTACAATGTGTTGCTATTAAATCATATAATGTGATCCATTATCATACCTACCTTATAGTGGGTCACACTATAATGAGGTAACTATTACATAATCACTATTAAATCATGTAATGAAATAAATTGCCATTCCAGCCTTATAGTGGGACACATTATAGTGAGGTAAACAATACATAATGTTATTATTAAATCATGTAATCTGATCCACAGCCATACCCACCTTATACAGGGACACCTTATAGTGAGGGAGTACTGAATGCAAACAAAGTTCCCCAGAATCATGGAGAAAAAAGGCAGTTGCAACAATTTTTATGGGTCACTTGTAGGAGAACCAGCAAAAGAATTGTGTGGGTGTGATGGAGATGACTTG
Source organism: Margaritifera margaritifera (assembly GCA_029931535.1). NCBI lineage: Eukaryota > Metazoa > Mollusca > Bivalvia > Unionida > Margaritiferidae > Margaritifera > Margaritifera margaritifera. The sequence goes on from JAQPZY010001578.1 coordinate 3,496,027, forward strand.
TCAATAATATCACTAGGAATCAAACCAAAAAATAATTTTAAAAAGAAGTTTGTGAAGCAAATCTCATGTTAATAGAAATGTAATGTAATAAAACAATAGTCAGATGAATGTACAGTATCACACAGCTTACTAACCAAATTATCTCAGAAACCTGAGGTATTCCCTTGCCTGTTGATTAAAGGGCAGATTTACTAGAGTTTGGGTTTGGAATGGAATACTTTTTGTCTCTCCCAGCCACAGACTGATCACATGTGTCAATAAATATATAACTTGGTGATATAACAGTTAAAATGTTGGTAAAAGCAGAATTTCTTTTACCATATTTACCTCTTTACTCTTAATGCTCAACAAACTGCGAACAACATAGACCCAGATCTAACATTGTATAAAGCTCCAGCAGATCAGGGTCTGTGCTGTTACTTTTAAAATCCTAACAATTATGTACATGTATATAATAATAATAATAATAATAATAATAATAATAATAATAATAATAATAATAATAATAATAATAATGATGATAATAATAATAATAATCTGATGAAGGGTATCTCAGTAATAACATAATATTCTCCCCTGAGGACCTCAGGTTACATTAAGTATAAAAGCATGAAGTGTATATCATATGCATTAACACAGTAAATTGGAATGTATGTATTTCAATGTTTACAATGACAGCTGCCTTTCAAGATAATGGTTATAAAAATTTTTTTAACATAGCACCAGAGTAAGCAAATGTTTTTTTTAAAAGTATTTGTTTTGGGAAATGGTGTTGTGCAATGATCATTTGTAATCAATCTCAATTTAGGTCCTTGGTGTTGTTCTTCTGACTTAAAATGAAACATACCATGCAGATATTGAGGGCAACATTCATTCTTAACTTTGAACATTAATATGGACTTGTGGTAGGCTAATCTGTATTCATATTTCAGCCCTTTTTTGAAGTTTGTGAATTGTTTCAGTATTGCTATAAGTTGTATTTCCCCAAATTGTACAGCAGTTGTCCAGGAAGAATGAATGCATTGTAAAATAATTTCCTATAGTTGAGTTGTAATTTTTTATCCTCTGTAAAAGATAAATTCTTGAGCTTACTACAGAACAAACATGTTTCACTTGCTTGCTCAAGTCTAGATTCTTATCAATATGAACTCCCAAAAGTTTTTCTGTGTCAACATTTTCAGTTAGGTTATCTTCAACATACAATGGCAAGTCATTTATAAACAATACGAACAATACAGGCCCTAAAATAAATCCTTGTGTAACTCATTTGTTGATGGACGTTAGCTCTGATTTAACGTTACCAATAACAATGTGTTGACTTCTGTCAGATAGGTATGATTTGAACCATAAGTGTGATAAGTGGGAACATTTGTACTTTTCAAGTTTCCATGCAAGTACATTATGGTCAACTAAATCAAAAGCCTTCTTAAAATCAAGGTATATAGTTCCAACCGAGCAACTATTCATCAGTGAGTTTTGTTAACACAGACTGACAGGAGTGGTTCCATCTAAATCCAGACTGGGATGGGTGAATTAAATAGTACATGTACTTTGAAAGGTAACCATAGAGATGTTTGGAAACATGTCTTTCAAACAGTTCGGATATGGTTGGCCGAATAGATATTGGTCTATAATTATCTGGATTTTACATTTTGAACCCTTTTTATAAACAGGTATAACCTTGGCATCCTTCAGTTGAGATGGGAAGATTCCCTTAGTAATGCTATGATTAATTATGTAGGTAAGAGATGGAGCAATAATATCAGCACATTTATTTAAGATGAATGGACCTATCTGATCCACTCCAGTTGATTTCTTAGAATTTAACTTTTTCAGTTCACTTACTACATCTACACATGACATAAATGGAATAGTGAATTCTACATTTTCAGGGATTTTAGACTTAATAAAATCTTGCAACTTTGTATTTTGTTTTGCATTAGTATTTTATATATTGGAAGTTACATTTGTTACATTAATGAAGTGCTCATTGAATCTGCTAGCAATAGTATGCATTTCATCATTTATTGTCCCATCAATTATTTGTTGATTTGGGATCTTACTGTTTCTATTAGGGGTAAAATCCTTCAGAATTTTCCACATTTCTTTTGGGTTTTCTGCATTTTCAACTGATGCTTTATAAAAATTTCTTTTAGCAGACTGAATCTTGGCAGTATATCTGTTACATCAGAGTTTGTAGTTGTGCCAATCCTTGACTTTATGAAAATAGTCTTTATTCTGTCATGCTTCATTGATTTCTGATGTGAGCCATGTAGGTTTCTGAGGGTGTTTCACTCTTTTTGTTTTTATAGGAGCATGTTGATCTAAATCAGAGTTCATAATAGTATACCAGGTTTCAAGTGCTTCAGTGGAGTCTTCTATATTTCCTACACAGAAGAGGTTGGAGTTTGCTAAATCAGATAAAAAGTTTCCAACATTTAATTTTGTGAAGCCTCTATAGGAGATAACGTTATGCTTTGCATCATATATATCCTTACTATTTACTTTGCGTGTAATACAAATTGGATAATGGTCACTTACTGATAAATAAGGGACCTGTACTTCAATGATATTCTCTGATTTATTACTATAAACATGATCAATTAGTGTACTGGATGTTTCAATGACTTTTGTAGGTGAGTAACAAGTTACGATAACTCTAAGATTCAATCATGCTTAGCCATCTTGCATTCTTACATCCTGAGTAGTCTGTGTTGAAATCTCCCATTAGAATAACTTCTAGATCATAATCTAGAGTTACCCCCCCCCCCCCCCCCAGTTCAGTTTTAAACTTCTCAATCCCAGAGACAGGTGCATCTGGTGGCCTGTAGACATAACATACCAGCATTGCTGTGATGAGGCAAGACTGATTTGTATCCATATAGTCTCAAGCTGACTGATCTCAAGGTCTTTTCTTCATTCAAAGGAAACCTGACTGTTTATATATACATCTATCCCCCCTCCCTCTTTATCAATAGTTTCTGTTCTGTCTTTTATTTCAATTTCATATCCCTCTATACCAAGCTTGTTATTTTGTACATCTATACTGAGCAAAGTTTCACATAGGCCAAACACATGGACTGTTCTGTTTTGATTCAATACGAGTTTATATACTCACTTACAACTTGAGTCCAACTGCAAACAACATAGACCCTGATCGGCTGTTGCATAATGTACCAGCAAATCATGATCTATGTTGTTTCTTGTGCTGATTACTTCAAACAAACTGCATAAACCCAGATATATGTAATGGCAGATCTGGATCTGTGCAGTTTGCAGTTGGACTTATAAGCAAGTATATATGGTACTGAAAAACAAAACATTAACTTAGACACTGTTGGCAGTGACAGCAGGTAAGTGATAGTGTCTCACCATCATTACACAGGTGAAACAGAAATCTATGTCTCGCCATACTTACACAGATGAGACAGAAATTTATGTCTTGCCATACTTACACAGGTGAGACAGAAATTTTTCTCATCATACTTAAAAAGGTGAGACAGAAATCTTGGTTTACTCAGTTTGTAGCTGGCTGAATATTATACATGACTTAATATGGTTAGCTTTCAGAATGTCATCCTTCATTTGCAACAAACATAGTTATACCAAATGTCCAGCAAAAAGTAAATGGACTGTACTTTTATTAGTTTTTAAAACTCCAATGGTAGAGTTATATAACAAGACATTACAGCTAAGAGCAAAAGAGCTGTAGAGTTATATTACAAGACATTACAACTAAGAGCAAAAGGGCTGTAGAGTCATATTACAAGATATTACAGCTATGAGCAAAAGAGCTGTAGAGTTATAATTAAAGAAATTACAGCTAAGAGCAAAAGAGCTGTAGAGTTATATTACAAGACATTACAGCTAAGAGCAAAAGAGCTGTAGAGTTATATTACAAGACATTACAGCTAAGAGCAAAAGAGCTGTAGAGTTATATTACAAGACATTACAGCTAAGAGCAAAAGAGCTGTAGAGTTATATTACAAGACATTACAGCTAAGAGCAAAAGAGCTGTAGAGTTATATTACAAGATATTACAGCTAAGAGCAAAAGAGCTGTAGAGTTATATTACAAGACATTACAGCTAAGAGCAAAAGAGCTGTAGAGTTATATTACAAGATATTACAGCTATGAGCAAAAGAGCTGTAGAGTTATATTACAAGACATTACAGCTAAGAGCAAAAGAGCTGTAGAGTTATATTACAACATATTACAGCTATGAGCAAAAGAGCTGTAGAGTTATATTACAAGACATTACAGCTAAGAGCGAAAGAGCTGTAGAGTCATATTACAAGAAATTACAGCTAAGAGCAAAAGAGCTGTAGAGTTATAATTAAAGAAATTACAGCTAAGAGCAAAAGAGATGTAGAGTTATATAACAAGATGTTACAACTAAGAGCAAAAGAACTGTAGAGTTATATTTAAAGAAATTACAGCTAAGAGCAAAAGAGCTGTAAAGTTGTATTACAAGATATTACAGCTAAGAGCAAAAGAGCTGTAAAGTTATATAACAAGAAATTACAGCTAAGAGCAAAAGAGCTGTAGAGTTATATTACAAGATATTACAGATAAGAGCAAAAGAGATGTAGAGTTATAATTAAAAAAATTACAGCTAAGAGCAAAATAGCTGTAGAGTTATATAACAAGATCTTACAGCTAAGAGCAAAAGAGCTGCAGAGTTATATTACAAGATGTTACAACTAAGAGCAAAAGAGCTGTAGAGTTAAAATTAAAGAAATTACAGCTAAGAGCAAAAGAGCTGTAGTGTTATAATTAAAGAAATTACAGCTAAGAACAAAAGAGCTGTAGAGTTATATTACAAGACATTACAGCTAAGAGCAAAAGAGCTGTAGAGTTATATTACAAGATGTTACAACTAAGAGCAAAAGAGCTGTAGAGTTATAATTAAAGAAATTACAGCTAAGAGCAGAAGAGCTGTAGAGTTATATTACAAGACATTACAGCTAAGAGCAAAAGAGCTGTAGAGTTATATTACAAGACATTACAGCTAAGAGCAAAAGAGCTGTAGAGTTGTAATTAAAGAAATTTCAGCTAAGAGCAAAAGAGCTGTAGAGTTGTAATTAAAGAAATTACAGCTAAGAGCAAAAGAGCTGTAGAGTTATATAACAAGAAATTACAACTAAGAGCAAAAAAGCTGTAGAGTTATATTACAAGACATTACAGCTAAGAGCAAAAGAGCTGTAGAGTTATAATTAAAGAAATTACAGCTAAGAGCAAAAGAGTTGTAGAGTTATAATTAAAGAAATTACAACTTAGAGCAAAAGAGCTGTAGAGTTATATTACAAGACATTACAGCTAAGAGCAAAAGAGCTGTAGAGTTATATTACAAGACACTACAGCTAAGAGCAAAAGAGCTGTAGAGTTATAATTAAAGAAATTACAGCTAAGAGCAAAAGAGCTGTAGAGTTATATTACAAGACATTACAGCTAAGAGCAAAAGAGCTGTAGAGTTATAATTAAAGAAATTACAGCTAAGAGCAAAAGAGCTGTAGAGTTATATTACAAGAAATTACAACTAAGAGCAAAAGAGCTGTAGAGTTATATAACAAGATGTTACAACTAAGAGCAAAAGAGCTGTAGAGTTATATTACAAGATGTTACAACTAAGAGCAAAAGAGCTGTAGAGTTATATTACAAGATGTTACAACTAAGAGCAAAAGAGCTGTTGTATCTGATGATATGCCATTGCCTGACGATAAGTCCATCCTCTATATGTATAAATGTTTGGTACATTATTATTTAAGTTTTGTCCAATGATAAGTTCATTCTCTATATGTATAAATGTTTGGTATATTATTAGCTAAATCATGTCTAATGATAAGTCCATCCCCCACTTAAATCATTGTTTGGCATATTATTATTTAAGTCTAATCCAATGATAAGTCCATCCTCCACTTGTATAAATGTTTGGCATATTATTATATAAGTTTTGTCCAATGATAAGTCCATCTTCTATTTGTATCAATGTTTGGCATATTATTATTTAAGTCTTGTCAAATGATAAGTCCATCCCCACTTGTATTAGTGTTTGACATAATATTATTTAAAACTTGTCCAAAGATAAGTCCATCCCCATTTGTATCAATGTTTGACATAATATTATTTAAAACTTGTCCATAGATAAGTCCATCCCCACTTGTAGTAGTGTTTGACATAGTATTATTTAAAACTTGTCCAATGATAAGTCCATCTTCTTTTTGTATAAATGTTTGACATATTATTATTTAAGTCTTGTCAAATGATAAGTCCATCCCCCACTTGTATTAGTGTTTGACATAATATTATTTAAAACTTGTCCAATGATAAGTCCATCCCCCACTTGTATTAGTGTTTGACATATTATTATATAAGTTTTGTCCAATGATAAGTCCATCTTCTTTTTGTATAAATGTTTGACATAATATTATTTAAGTCTTGTCAAATGATAAGTCCATCCCCCACTTGTATTAGTGTTTGACATATTATTATTTAAGTTTTGTCTAATGATAAGTCCATCCCCCACTTGTATCAGTTTTGGCATTTTATTGTTTAAGTCTTGTACAATGACAAGTCCATCCACAAGATCAAAGTTATAAGGTTACCCCTTCCCTTAACTTATCATAAGAGAAATACTGTATCTTTTTCCTCCTTTCTTTTTTCACTAGATAAGGTTTTCCTATTGATATTACTCACTCACAGGTGATATAATAATGATATGGAAATGCTAATGGTCCCATACAAAGGTTTGGAGGTTTCAGCCCCTCAGCTGTCATACAATAAGATGGGTTTGGAGGTTTCAGCCCCTCAGCTGTCATACAATAAGATGGGTTTGGAGGTTTCAGCCCCTCAGCTGTCATACAAGAAGATAGTTTAAGGGGTCAGAGTTTAAATTAGAATTTACAGCTGCCATTAAAAGTAACCAGGGTTAGAAGACAAACTGTTGGGGGTAAATCCTTACCACAGCTTTCTAATAACATCACTGCTTACACCAGCTGCAATCATAGACTGTGGTGTTGTTGGTTTGCATGACATGATCAGTTCCTATGATAAAAACTTTGAATACAAAAGACAGCATGACACAAAAAGCAAGCAAAGGGCTATGTGACAGTCAGTCCCCCCTCCTCTTTTTAGTGATTTTTGGCTCTATAAACATGTTTATGCTACACCACTTGACTTTAGAAAATTTGTAACTTCATTTATAATGCAAGCATGATCTGGCTTGACATTATGCATGACGATTTGCCAGACATTGGTTTGCGTAAGTCTCATTTATTTTCCAATTCACTGGGCTCTGTGCAATTCAAAATATTCTGTACTGATGATTTTAACATCTCCTGGCAAAAGTATTTATTACTTGAAGCTATTCGATGACAGGAATTCTCCTGACGCCTGCCAAGGAAATATGCAATTGATCTGTAATAAATCGTTGCAGTAATGGAAGTAAATTTTCATTCTATCGCCTCATAGGAGGAGGATTTGTGTAATTTGACATTTCTTTTCTGAGGATAGCTCAGGAAGTGTCTCTTTGAATTTTATTCAGTGGGTTAGAATGCATATGTTTAACTTTCACTTGTAAAATTGATCCTAGCAACAGATCTGTTTTAGCCTAAATTAGCCAGATTTGTCTTGGGACACTAGAATGGTTTGGATAATTGGAAGATCAGATAATCAAGCCTTTATTCCAATAAACATTCTAGTTTCCCTAAACTGGACACTGTCAGGACCAAACATTTTGGTCATTTTACAGAAATGACCAGTGTACAGTGCTTTAACTACTATCAGAAAGACCTGAATGGGGACCAAAATAAATAGCCATTCTGTAGAGGAAGTCAGGTTACAGAGGAGACAGTTTGGGAAATTTCATAGTATTGGAATAAAATGTTTATGAGATACAGTCTGCATTTCAAACAAACCAAAAATGTAGATAATTAATTCAGATTTGGAGTTCTGTGATATCAGCTTACTGTGAATTCATTAATTTACATAGATACCGTACTAATAATTTTTGTGGTTTTATGAAAAGTTAAATTTTTGGCAGTAATCAAATTTGTGGATTTGAGAAGGGGTTCAATGGTTTCAACAGACTGATTATTGTTTGTTTTGTCTTTAAATGTGTAGTTTGTAATAGCCACAGAATACATGAAAATTTGTTGCCAATGAAAAATATTGAATTCACAGTATTTGTCATACTAGAATATGACATGGAGATAATAATGGAGTGGATCTAGAACTTGTTTCTGCGAGGGCTAAACTTTGAGATGGGGTGGTTTGTGTTGCTTAAAATGACAACCTTCTCTGTTTTTTTTTCTCTGAAAGTGTACTCTTTTAACTGGACAAAGGGGCAGCTCTGGAGTTCAGCTGCCAACCCTCCTCAGGATCTGCCACAGTAACGAATTCCCTTTAATTATAAACCCATGTTTGATCTAAAGTTTTCAGAAAATCCTGAACAATAAAGTAAAAACAAAATCACCGTATGCAACCAGTTGTTTTGTAATAGTCTCAGGAAAATCTGTGATCAAGACAACTTCATATACTTTGTAAAGACTTGTTTTTCAATGGAAAAAGAAAAAATACTTTTTAAAACTTTGCTCTATAATAGTATTATTTCAGTTGTTCAAAAAATTCTGTGTAAAAGAAATATCATTTTTACAAAAATCATTAATTATTCTGTCACATTCAATAATTGAATTAACTTGTAGTTTTGTGTATTGTAAAATCTGTAATTTTTCATAAATGATCAATCCATAACATTTTTAATTAGTGTTTATCCTTTAATTTTGAATACACAACACTTTTTTCTTAATAAAATTGTGCAAAGTTTTGGAAACTGAGAAAGCATGATTATTTGTTACCCGTAATTATTTGTATACCTGAAAAAATAATTAATAAAGCATGTACCAAAAAGTACATAAATTACAGTAACATTTCTCATATTTAGTGCTTTAACTAATTGAACCTCTCATGAGAATTTCATTTCTGTGTATTGACAATACAGTTTACAGCAATTTGCCACTTATATTTGTTTTAAGATGGAATTCAGTCAAATTTCACAGATGTTAATGAATTTAAAAGCAAACACATGAATCTGATAAAAATTCCTGAAGGATAAAATTAGAGCATTGAAACCCTTTTATATCTAATTGGGTGAATTCTTCCCAATTGGAATTTTTTTCAATGTCATATTGACATCTGTGAGGAAAGATTTTAATCCAATTTGCTTTGAATTAGAGGAATTCATTTGTTCTTTGAGACTGAACCTTGTCAGTAAGATTTTTAAAAAGGCATGTTTGATTGGCACATTCAGGACAACAGGGAGCACTTGATTGATTGCTTATCATTTGTTCCAAAGTCAATAATTCTCTTTCCCTGGAATGGTTGATTGCTAAAGCTCATAGCTTCCTGGTAGCCAATTATTATCTCCAATTAATGCTCATCACTTTTTTTATCATATTAATGTATAGGCTTAATATTCTTTGTGAGGAAAACCCCAAATATATCTAATAATATCTGGCAGAAAACCCCAAATATATCTAATAATATCTGGCAGAAAACCCCAAATATATCTAATAATATCTGGCAGAAAACCCCAAATATATCTAATAATATCTGGCAGAAAACCCCAAATAATATCTAATAATATCTGGCAAAAAACCCCAAATGTATTTAATACTATCTGGCATAAAATGATATCATTAATTTTTACAGGAGCCACTGTGGCTCAGTGGTTAGTGTGATGTGAATCCTACCACTGGATCAGCCCATTTCAGCTGCCAATATGACAAGGCATTATACTCAAATGCGTCGGCTCGATAAAACCTTCTTTTATTTATGTGCCATAAAACACAGAAGAAAACCAAACCAAATCTCATTAATTTTGCATGCTTTGGAAGTGGTAAAAGGTACAGGTTCTTGTAAAATAGAGAACCTACTGTTAGAATCTCATACAGTATGTTACCTATTCCCTAGCTATAATGCTGTTCATGGAAGCCATAAAAGCGGACTTCCTTATAGGTGTGGTCATCTTATATTTGGGTATTTTTTATACAAAATATTACTATTAAATAATGCAATGGCATCCATGACCATACTCACTTTATAAGAGAAACTACATTATACTAAGGTGCACTATAGTGAGGAAGTACTGTATTAGAGTGGGATCTCTAGAACTTATTTATCCAGTGAAGGGCTTAAAGAATTCTTTTTTTATTCATACACACTATATATATATATACAATATTTTCGTAAAATTAGCACCAGAATTTCTCATCAATGTACCAAAAAAGAGGGGGCACTGGGTGGCTGAGTGGTCTAAGGCGCTCGCCTTTACAGATCACTGAGATTTCACCTCTGTCTGCGAGGGTTAGATTCTCGACTCAGCCAATGTGGGTATGTGAGAAAGCTTGCCAGTAGCTTTCCATGGGTTGGTGGTTCTTCCCAGGGATTTTCCCGGGTTCTTCCTCCACCAAATGTTCTGGCCACCATGTATAGCCTATCAAGTGCTGAAAAAAAGCATTAAACCCATAGCAACCAACCAGACATCAGATAGCCAATTGGCAATAGGGAAATCCATTGTAATTACAGTTCTGTACTCTTGCATAGATTTGCACTAACATTTAAATGATATATTCTTAGAAACTGATGAACAGAATTTGACAACGCTTAACAGAAAGCACTGTGCCAGAAAGAGATTTCAATTTTGTACAAATGATGCAGATCTGCTATCAAATTTGGCCATGGTTACATAAAATAGAAAAACTTTAAATGATGTTTCCTTAAAAACCACTCAACAGAATGTGACCAAATTTGACAGAGGGCATCATGGCATGGAGGGCTTTCAAGTTGTACAAATGATGTTGATCCACAATCAAATATAGTCATCCTTGCTAAAAAAAGAGATACAAACAACTTTAAAATATCTTTAAAAAAGGCTCAACAGACTTTGATCAACTTTGACAGAAAAGCATCCTAGCATGAAGACTTTTCAATATTGGTCAAATGATGCTGATGTGTCTTCAGATATGGATGAAGATAATAAAATTACAGAATCCTTGAAACAATTGTTTTCATAACATATGCAATCAACAGTATTGGAAAACAAATCTTTAAAGAAAGTATCTGACTGACCCAGGCATTTGTGATGTAAGAAAAATGTTTCACATTCCTGTTTTTGTCATTGAAAAAAGAATGTTTCCCTTGAATTTGACTAAAATGATTACAGTGGATAAATATGATGAGCTTTGAAATTCCCTGATAATGGGCCATTGCTTACAATATCTGTAATGATAAGTCTGGTTCACTTTAGTTTTAGTATGTGATTGATTTCAATAAACCATTCATAATGAAATATAAAAGGAACCAGACTTAATACTTTTTAATATTCCCTTTTATTTGAAAACTTAAATTTCTGTAAGCATTCTAATAATGACATAGGTTTGATGCATGCATTTTTTAGAGAGATCAAAAATAAAGTATTAGATGTCTGTATAGTCAGAAATGTTTATTTCTCATTATGTTGGTAATAATTTTCAAGAAATTCCCTTTCATGTATGGACAGTAATGTTTATACTGTAATAGAGAGTTTCCCTAAGTTGTATATAGTGTGTTATATACATCCTAGATGGTTGCTTTGTAAAGGTTTTTTTTTCTTCCTAAGAAGCACTTCTGTTTTAATGGGAATTAATGCACAGACTTTATATCATAAATGGTATACCTTAAGGTACTTGTTTTTTACTACTTCCTCTAGTTTTTAGAAGCACTGACATCTGACATTACTTCTCTTAACATGACAATGAACTACATGATTTCCAAGAATCTTTTCTTTGACTAGATATAGCAATTGTTCATATAAGTTCTGTATCTGTCATAGAGAACATGTTCATCTTATTGATTACTTTAGTACCACTAGTAGGCCAATCATATGCATAGGGTGAGATTTGTATGAATTTAGTCACATTCATATGCATAGGGTGAGATTTGTATGAATTTAGTCACATTCATATGCATAGGGTGAGATTTGTATGAATTTAGTCACATTCATATGCATAGGGTGAGATTTGTATGAATTTAGGCCCATTCGTATGCATAGGGTGAGATTTGTATGAATTTAGTCACATTCATATGCATAGGGTGAGATTTGTATGAATTTGTCACAAGCCACAAGCGAGAATCCACATCGCTATTTTATCACCCATGGCTGCCTGTGCTGGGATTTCCTTGTTTATCATGAATATTCATAAACCTGCTTAACCAATCACTTTGAGTGTGAGTAAACATTTGATGCCATTGTGACCCATCATGACTTTTCATACTGTTTGAATGATCCAATCAGAGTTTCTCTTCCAGACACCGTTACTTATTGATTGATAAAACAAGCACGTTCATTGATGTGTAGAGATTGTTACATTGTGTTGTTGATGATGTATTTTTATTTATGAGTACTCAGGAAAAACGATGAAATCTCAGCACAGGCAGCCACAGGTGATAAATAAACATAGCAGAAATTTAAATTAAATATCATAATGGAAGCTTAAGAGTGCCAGGTTTTCAAATGCAGTCACTGACAATCACACCTATAGAAAAAACCTTATCTAATATTGCTAGATTAAGAAAATGCACAGTTACTGACAATCACACCTATAGAAAAGACCTTATCTAATATTGCCAGATTAAGAAAATGTACAGTTACTGACAATCACACCTATAGAAAAGACCTTATCTAATATTGCCAGATTAAGAAAATGTACAGTTACTGACAATCACACCTATAGAAAAGACTTTATCTAATATTTCCAGATTAAGAAAATGTACAGTTACTGGCAATCACACCTATAGAAAAGACCTTATCTAATATTGCCAGATTAAGAAAATATAAAGTTACTGACAATCACACCTATAGAAAAGACCTTATCTAATATTGCCAGATTAAGAAAATGTACAGTTACTGACAATCACACCTATAGAAAAGACCTTATCTAATATTGCTAATATTGCCAGATTAAGAAAATGTACAGTTACTGACAATCACACCTATAAAAAAGACCTTATCTAATATAGCCAGATTAAGAAAATGTACAGTTACTGACAATCACACCTATAGAAAAGACCTTATCTAATATTGCCAGATTAAGAAAATGTACAGTTACTGACAATCAAAACTATGGAAAAGACTTTTTCTAATATTGCCAGATTAAGAAAATGTACAGTTACTGACAATCACACCTATAGAAAAGACCTTATCTAATATTGCCAGATTAAGAAAATGTACAGTTACTGACAATCACACCTATAGAAAAGACCTTATCTAATATTGCCAGATTAAGAAAATGTACAGTTACTGACAATCACACCTATAGAAAAGACCTTATCTAATATTGCCAGATTAAGAAAATGTACAGTTACTGACAATCAAAACTATAGAAAAGACCTTATCTAATATTGCCAGATTAAGAAAATGTACAGTTACTGACAATCACACCTATAGAAAAGACCTTATCTAATATAGCCAGATTAAGAAAATGTACTTTTTAAATGCCATCTTTTCATTTGAACTTAGAAACTGCAACAATAATGTTGGTGTGATATCTTTGGAAGTGGTGTTATTTATATGGTGATACATAGAAAGTGCAATCATAATGTTGGCGTAATATTTTTGGGAGTGGTGTTATTTACATGGTGATACAATACTCATGTAAAAATAATGGAATCTTATTAAGAAATAAGGGATGATTTCATGTAAATATAACGGAATCTTATTAAGAAATAAGGGATGAATTCTATTAAGAAATAAGAGATGAATTCTATTAAGAAATAAGGGATGAATTCTATTTAGAAATAACGGATGAATTCATGTAAATATAATGGAATCTTATTAAGAAATAAGGGATGAATTCGTGTAAACATAATGGAATCTTATTAAGAAATAGGGGATGAATTCATGTAAATATAATGGAATCGTATTAAGAAATAAGGGATGAATTCATGTAAATATAATGGAATCTTATTAAGAAATAAGGGATGAATTCATGTAAATATAATGGAATCTTATTAAGAAATAAGGGATGAATTCATGTAAATATAATGGAATCTTATTAAGAAATAAGGGATGAATTCATGTAAATGTAATGGAATCTTATTAAGAAATAAGGGATGAATTCATGTAAATATAATGGAATCTTATTAAGAAATAAGGGATGAATTCATGTAAATGTAATGGAATCTTATTAAGAAACAAGGGATGAATTCATGTAAACATAATGGAATCTTATTAAGAAATAAGGGATGAATTTGTGTAAATTTAATGGAATCTTATTATCTTATTAAGAAATAAGGGATGAGTTTGTGTAAATTTAATGGAATCTTATTAAGAAATAAGGGATGAATTCATGTAAATATAATGGAATCTTATTAAGAAATAAGGGATGAATTCATGTAAATATAATGGAATCTTATTAAGAAACAAGGGATGAATTCATGTAAACATAATGGAATCTTATTAAGAAATAAGGGATGAATTTGTGTAAATTTAATGGAATCTTATTATCTTATTAAGAAATAAGGGATGAGTTTGTGTAAATTTAATGGAATCTTATTAAGAAATAAGGGATGAATTCATGTAAATGTAATGGAATCTTATTAAGAAACAAGGGATGAATTCATGTAAATGTAATGGAATCTTATTAAGAAACAAGGGATGAATTCATGTAAATGTAATGGAATCTTATTAAGAAATAAGGGATGAATTCATGTAAATGTAATGGAATCTTATTAAGAAATAAGGGATGAATTCATGTAAATGTAATGGAATCTTATTAAGAAACAAGGGATGAATTCATGTAAATGTAATGGAATCTTATTAAGAAACAAGGGATGAATTCATGTAAATGTAATGGAATCTTATTAAGAAACAAGGGATGAATTCATGTAAATGTAATGGAATCTTATTAAGAAATAAGGGATGAATTCATGTAAATGTAATGGAATCTTATTAAGAAATAAGGGATGAATTCGTGTAAATTTAATGGAATCTTATTATCTTATTAAGAAATAAGGGATGAGTTTGTGTAAATTTAATGGAATCTTATTAAGAAATAAGGGATGAATTCATCTAAATATAATGGAATCTTATTAAAAAATAAGGGATGAATTCATCTAAACATAATGGAATCTTATGGGATGAATTCATCTAAATATAATGGAATCTTATTAAGAAATAAGGGATGAATTCATCTAAATATAATGGAATCTTATTAAGAAATAAGGGATGAATTCATGTAAACATAATGGAATCTTATTAAGAAATAAGGGATGAATTCATGTAAACACAATGGAAACTTATTAAGAAATAAGGGATGAATTCATGTAAACATAATGGAATCTTATTAAGAAATAAGGGATGAATTCGTGTAAACACAATGGAATCTTATTAAGAAATAAGGGATGAATTCATGTCAATATAATGGAATCTTATTAAGAAATAAGGGATGAATTCATGTAAATATAATGGAATCTTATTAAGAAATAAGGGATGAATTTGTGTAAATTTAATGGAATCTATTAAGAAACAAGGGATGAATTCATGTAAATATAATGGAATCTTATTAAGAAATAAGGGATGAATTCATGTAAATATAATGGAATCTATTAAGAAATAAGGGATGAATTCATGTAAATATAATGGAATCTATTAAGAAATAAGGGATGAATTCATGTAAATATAATGGAATCTTATTAAGAAATAAGGGATGAATTATTCTAAATATAATGGAATCTATTAAGAAACAAGGGATGAATTCATCATAATATAATGGAATCTTATTAAGAAATAAGGGATGAATTCATCTAAATATAATGGAATCTATTAGGAAACAAGGGATGAATTCATCTAAATATAATGGAATCTTGTTAAGAAATAAGGGATGAATTCATGTAAATATAATGAAATCTATTAAGAAACAAGGGATGAATTCATGTAAATATAATGGAATCTATAAGAAACAAGGGATGAATTCATGTAAATATAATGGAATCAATTAAGAAACAAGGGATGAATTCATGTAAATACAGTATAATGGAATCTATTAAGAAAAAAGGGATGAATTCATGTAAATATAATGGAATCTTGTTAAGAAATAAGGGATGAATTTATGTAAATATAATGGAATCTTGTTAAGAAACAAGGGATGAATTCATGTAAATATAATGGAATCTTGTTAAGAAATAAGGGATGAATTCATCTAAATATAATGGAATCTTGTTAAGAAATAAGGGATGAATTCATCTAAATATAATGGAATCTTGTTAAGAAACAAGGGATGAATTTATCTAAATATAATGGAATCTTGTTAAGAAATAAGGGATGAATTCATGATGACATTTGTGTCCTGATGAAGCTTTAAAACACAAAAATATTGCATTTGATTATGTAAAATCACACTCTAATTGGTTCTCATTAGCCAGCAAATACAAGAAAGCTATCCATTAGAAATTATAAGACTGTACTACTCCTATCAAAATATTAAAATCAGAGAATCTGTATCAGGCACTTTTGTGGACAGCCATCCCTATTATTTTTAAATTTATTCCTTTAAATCTTCATTTCAGACTTTGCTATATATAATATAAATGTTTCAGTAAAAATAATTTTGAATTTCTTCTTCATGTAAAGGATTCTATATATTTTAGAGGCACTCTTAGTTCTGTTAATGTCTAAAAGAACACAATTTGGGCACCAGTCCAGGCAGACTAATAATTGAACCAACTCAGATGTGAAAATTGCTTAACAGCAATTGTCTGGTTGCATTTTCTGTGTATTCCACCTTAAAAGATTTATTTCATGGTTGTTTTTACCATTGTTCCTGGCGTCCTTACAGTTAAATGTTTTGTGAAATATTTTAGCATTTTATAAGTCTTTATTTTGTTACACATGAAAGGAAATTTGAGTGCTTAGGTGGAAAACTTTTAAAAAAATTATTAATGTGGATGTCTGAAGATTGACCTTATTACTGTAAATCTAAAGAACACATTTCCATACAAGTTTTTCTTTGATACCAGTATTTGGCTTAGTATAAGGCAATCAATTATTTTTCATCCTTATAACATCTTCATAACGGCTAAATTTTCTATTTTCCTTGCATTATAACATAGATAGTTGGTAATTTTCTAGACTGACATTATTGGACATTAGATTGATCTTCTTTATCAATAAATGTCTGGGATTGTTATTGCTGAGCTAATGGAGGCCATTCTACACAATATACTCTCTGTGAAAATGGTATATATCTTTTAAATGTTTTCCCTTTTTTTGTCCTATGATTGATTCAAGATCTTTTTCTTTCCTTCCAGTGTGAGAGAAAGTGTGATTTCTTGTATTGGTAAACAACATACATTCCCCCTCTCTCATGACATTTTAAACAATGAAAGATCAGAGTGTTTCCAAGACATCTGTGAATATCCAGCAGTAATATTGCTTAGGCTTGTATAACTACTAAATAAACATGCTGATTTCTAAAAATTTCCCATTTAAAAATTTTTTCAAGAAACTTACCCAAAAATAGGCCAAAGGAAAAACGTTTCACTTTATTGGCCATCTACACTAACCACATATCTAGCCTACAAAGTTTCAATAATTAGTCCTGCATGTAGGGTGGGAAAGTTTTCAAGCGATTTCCCTTAAAATGGGCCAGAGGAAAAAAAGGAAAACTTTATTGCACATCTACACCAACCACATATCTAGCCTATGAAGTTTGAATATACCGTATATACTCGCGTATAAACCGCTACCAACTGTTAAACTGCATAGACCCAGATCTGCCATTGCATAATGCACCAGCAGATCTGGGTCTATGCAGTTTGTAAGGACTAATCAGTAGAACAAACAAAACATAGACCTTGATCTCCGACGCATTATGCGACAGCAGATCAGGGTCTATGTTGTTTGCATTTGGACCCAGCTTATACGCAAGTATATACGGTAATTCTCCAAGAACTATGGGAGAAGAAGCAATGATAGACTGAATTCTCAAAATAGCCCTTTTTTGACAAATTTTAAAGAAATGTCTCCAAAAATATCCAGATGAACAAGTTAAACCTTATTGCACATCTACACCAACCATATATCTAAGCATAATAACTACCGTATATACTTGTGTAAAAACCGGGTTCAAATGCAAACAACATAAACCCTGATCTGCCATCACATAATGCGCCAGCAGATCAGGGTCTATGTTGTTCGTTCTAGTGATTAGTCCTTACAAAATGCATAGGCCCATATCTGCCGGCGCATTATGCAACGGCAGATCTGGGTCTATGCAGTTTGCAGTTGGTATCGGCTTATATGTGAGTATATACAGTAATGCACCATGCTTTTTGGACATCACTACCCCTTTTGTCACCCAGCCCCCCCCTTCTGGGATGAATAAAAATTCTAAAACCATTGTGTACATCGACAGATCACCCAAAATCATATCCCAGTGTTCAAAGTTTCTATCTGAAATTGTGTAGTAGGGATTGTATAGCATTACTTATGTACACAGGATAACATTATCTCCACTTTGAAAGCATGGGGATAATAATTTATTCTTATTCAAAGTGGGTAACTCAAATTTGTGTACACTATTCTCCTATGAGGCCCTTATCTGTAGTACAATGACACTTCCTTGAACCAGCCCCTTTGAAACCCTGGTCTCCTCTGCAGACTGGCAATTTATTTTAGTTCCAATATGGTTGGTCTAGTACTAATTGAATGTCCACATATTGGCCACTTCTATAAAACAACCATAATTTTGTGTCCTGACATTGTTCAGATTTTAGAAGTTTCACTGAATATACATAATTAAGTACAACTACAGCATGCACATAACCGAGTTCAACAATTGTCATAAAGTAAAACAAAGAAGTTAAAAGTATTTTTGACAGAACCACCATATATATTGGCCACTTCTATAAAACAGTTTTCAGTTTGTTTTTTTTTTTTGTTAAAAGAATTACTTCTGTCTGGAACTGGGAATTTAACATTGGCCTTTGGGGCCCCGGGTGGCTGAGTGGTCTAAGCCACTCGCCTTTACAGATCACTCACACATCTCACCTCAGTCTGCGTGGGTTCGAGTCTCGGGCTCGGCTAACGTGGGTATGTGAGAAAGCTTGCCAGTAGCTTCCCGTGGGTCGGTGGTTCTCCCCGGGTTTTTCGCGGGTTCTTCCTCCACCAAATATACTGGCCGCCATTTATAGCCTTTCATGTGCTGAAAAATGGCGTTAAACCCACAACAGCAACAACAACATTGGCCTTTAGAGGTGCAAAAGAGCATATCATCTCTGTACTATCTAGGGCCATGGATTTTATAATATTGATTTTAATTCCTAAAAGTTGCAACTTTGACCATGGTTTGCAATAAGTACAGCTCTTCTCCATTATAACATGCCTCATTATAATGCGATTCTGGATATAGCGCTGTACTACTATGGATTCCAGAACCAAAATCAAACCAATGAGAAACAATGTAGGTTGAAAGAAAACAAGGTAAAACTTAGTCTTATATCTTCATTTCCTTTTCAAAACAACATTATTTAAAAATTTTGATGGTGCCTGCTATACCATTGTTCAGTATATTACGCTATTCTCAATATATCACGGTTGCATATATATTGCAGTTCTCAATATAACACTGTCTGGTACATAATGTGGTCAGTGGTTATGGACCCTGTTATAACATATATACAACTCTAATTGTACACAAATTGACTGTAATCTTAGCTTCCTAATAATTATAGTTTTATACCATTTATTGACAGCACTTTTGTGTCAGCTAAAATTTCAAGGCACATCTGTTGCATTTGTACAAAATATGACCATTAATCTACAAAAATTTGACCTGAAATCAGATTTTACTTTAGTTTTGTCAATTATTCACTTCTAGCTGCTTATTGATTGTTTATCAATAGAAGAGGAAACCATAGTACATGTAACTCAGTTGGTAGAGAATGAGACTCATAATCCAAGTCTCTGTGGGTTTGATACCTACCCAGGCCAGCCCGGGACGGCTGTTTCAGTGAGTCCTTGGGAAAGGCACTTAGCTTTCATTTCCTTGGAATGATATAGCCAATATTGTGTTGAAAGTGCCATAAAAATTACCAATTGATGAATTTATTCATTTCTTTCTTTTATATGAAGAAAGAACATGTATCAATATTGTGTTATTTTACAGATGAAGTAAACATGGTGTTTATTTCTTACACAGTTATGTTTTTTTCTTAAGCAGTTAAAATGGTAGATCTGAGATGTTAAAATGTTACATTTGAGATGTTAAAATGGTACATTTTAGATGTTAAAATGGTAGATCTGAGATGTTAAAATGGTAGATCTGAGGTGTTAAAGTGGAAGATCTGAGATGTTAAAATGGTTGATCTGAAATCTTAAAAAAGTTAATAAAATAAAGTAGCTATACATTGTAGTTGCGTAGACAATAGATTGCAGACATAATCCATTTCATCTATAACCTTCTAATTACACAATGTTCAAGATGATAGTTTCCATATTCAATAAATCCTTACAAATGTTATAAATTTTTTTCACTCTATTTGATTATATTCCAGTTTCATGTTAATTTAAAGCACAAATTTCATATTGAAAATTTTCACTTGGGAACTGAAAAAGAGCAGTAGTTTAGTCCAACACACTTTTATATTTAAAGAGATGAAATCAATACTGAAATCCTTCTATTTTTCAAATTGAATTAATGTCAGATTGTTTTGTTAATGTCAGATTAGTTTGTTAAAATTTCTGATAGCTCTGAATTCAATCAATATTATGGATAAATTTCAGAATTCATATTGCAATTTTCCATTTTTCAGTTTTCTCACAAGTGTTCTGTGAAATATGTATATAAAGGACACCCCCAATACAGAACAAATTTGTTTATTATAGTCAGGTTTCCAGAATAAAAGATTGTTTATTATAGTCAGGTTTCCAGAATAAAAGATTGTTTATTATAGTCAGGTTTCCAGAATAAAAGATTGTTTATTATAGTCAGGTTTCCAGAATAAAAGATTGTTTATTATAGTCAGGTTTCCAGAATAAAAGATTGTTTATTATAGTCAGGTTTCCAGAATAAAAGATTGTTTATTATAGTCAGGTTTCCATAATATTACTTCACTAAGACCTTTGCATCTGGCATATATACTGTACTAGAAAAATATTGGCATGAGCTCAAGAAAAATAAAGATTGAATAACAAAACAGATGTGTGTGTGTTTTTTTTATAAATATATATATGGGGTTTAACACCATTTTTCAGCACATCATGGACTATACATGGTGGCAAGTATATTTGGTGGAGGAAGAACTCGGGGAAACCCCAGGAAGAACCACCAACCCATGGGAAGCTACTGGCAAGCTTTCTCACATATCCACATTGGTCGAGCCAAGACTCGAACTCACGTGAACAGAGGTGAGATGTGTGAGTGATCTGTAAAGGCGAGCACCTTAGATCACTTGGCCACCCGGGCCCCGGGTACTTTTGGATCTGCAAGGACTCAATTTAAATATAAAAGAACGAATACCAAAACAGATGCATGCTTTTGGACGTGCAAGGACTCGGTTTGAATCTAAGAGATTCCAATACAAAAACAGATGTGTTCTTTTGGACATGCAAGAACTTAATTTGAATCTAAGAGATTGAATACCAAAACAGATGTGTTCTTTTGGACATGCAAGAACTTAATTTGAATCTAAGATATTGAATACCAAAACAGATGTGTGCTTTTGGACGTGCAAGGACTCGGTTTGAATCTAAGAGATTGAATACCAAAACAGATGTGTGCTATTAGAGGTGTAAGAACTCAATTTGAATATAAGAGATTGAATACCAAAACAGATGCGTACTATTAGATGTGTAAGAACTCAATTTGAATCAAAGAAGTTGAATACCAAAACAGATGTGTGCTTTTGGACGTGCAAGAACTTAATTTGAATCTAAGAGATTGAATACCAAAACAGATGTGTGCTTTTGAACATGCAAGAACTTAATTTGAATCTAAGAGATTGAAAATCAAAACAGATGCGTGCTATTAGAGGTGTAAGAACTCAATTTGAATATAAGAGATTGAATACCAAAACAGATGCGTACTATTAGATGTGTAAGAACTCAATTTGAATCAAAGAAGTTGAATACCAAAACAGATGTGTGCTTTTGGACGTGCAAGAACTTAATTTGAATCTAAGAGATTGAATACCAAAACAGATGTGTGCTTTTGGACTTGTAAGAACTCGGTTTGAATCTATTAGATTCCAATACATCACAAGAATTATGCAGAATGATATGTTTCACCTTCCAAATACCCAGCAAAGTCACTGCAGCAAGAAAAGTGGGTCACTGGGACCTCCTTTGCCTGTGATGATCAATATCCTCCATGATGAATACACCCATCAAGTGTCATAACTACACATGCAACAGTGTCAGAGAAACTGAGCTCAATACAAAAACTTAATGCTAATGCCTATGCTAACAATTACAGTGCTTTCATGTACATATGCAAATATATGATCACGATCAACCAGCTGCTTGGTTCCAGTCCAGTAAACTACCTGTGAAGCAGCTTGTAGACCAAGATATTCTGCTGCGAATGTTACATTCAACACCCATTGGTTGTTGAGTACATTGTTATCCAATCATATTGCTCATTCATTAACATATTACCTAGAATGGTTGTGTTATGTTGATGAGCATGATGGCTACTAAGGTATTTTGTGTATGCAGATTATGCAGTACAGATATTTATTTAAAAAGGTCATTTGCTACTGAAAAGCAGGAATATACATATGATGGATCTGACATGGAGGTCATGACCAAAATAATTTTGGAAACTATTGCCCAAAACAAGTGAAGTAGAACAAACGAGGCTTTGGCATACTATGACATGCTCTGCTTCAAGATATCTGATCAGTTGTTAAACTTTAGGTATTATCAAGATTGTGGTCAGGGTTAGGGATTAACATGAAAGCAAAAACATTTGACCTTAAGTCAACTGTTAATGGAATAGATTCTGTGGCATGCATTATACATGATGATTGACATATGCATAAACATTGTTTAACATTAGATTCAGTTTCCAAACCACTGTAACCCCTAGTATAGCCATGTACACTCAGTTTTGACCATTAATGGGTGCACTACAAAAGTAAGCTGGAATGCTGTGAAAGCAGTAACAGAATCAAAAGCACCACTTCACACCAATATCAACAGAGCCATCTTGGGTATTGTATTTACTTGTGTTTATTGCATAGAAACCGTGGACATTCTAGACCATAGACCATGATCTGCTGGGACATTATAGACCATGATCTGCTGGGACATTATAGACCATGATCTGCTGGGACATTCTGGATCATAGACCATGATCTGCTGGGATGTTCTAGACCATGATCTGCTGGGACATTATAGACCATGATCTGCTGGGACATTCTAGACCATAGACCATGATCTGCTGGGATATTCTAGACCATGATCTGCTAGGAGATTATAGACCATGATCTGCTGAGACATTATAGACCATGATCTGCTGAGACATTCTAGACCATGATCTGCTGAGACATTATAGACCATGATCTGCTGAGAATTATAAACCATGATCTGCTGGGACATTATGGACCATAATCTGCTAGGACATTCTAGACCATGATCTTCTGAGACATAGATCATGATCTGCTGAGGCATTATTGACCATGATCTGCTGGGACATTATAGACCATGATCTGCTGGGATGTTCTAGACCATAATCTGCTGGGACATTATAGACCATGATCTGCTGGGACATTATAGACCATGATCTGCTGGGACATTATAGACCATGATCTGCTGGGACATTATAGACCATGATCTGCTGGAACATTATAGACCATAGACCGCAATCTGCTGGGACATTCTAGACCATGATCTGCTGGGACATTATGTACTGCCAGATATGGGTCTATGATGTTTACAGTTAAATGTACATTACACAGGAAGAAAAAAAACAGTATGAAGTTGTGCTATAGATGGAAAATAAATATAGCTAAAAATTTCTTTAACTGAGCCCATAAATTGAGCCAGTATCTAACAATTCTGGTAGCAGTACAATGACAGTCAGCACAGGAGACTTAAAGTACCAGTCTGCATGGGAGACTCAAAGTATCAGTCTGAATGGGAGACTCAAATTATCAGTCTTCATTGGAGACTCAGAATATTACAATCATTTGTCCCTTGTGTGCAGGTATCCCTTATATACTGAGGTTGAAAATGATAATAAGTTTGAGAAAAGGGACTTGTCAATATTATCTTTTTAGCAGATGTCCTTTGTATTAAAGTGTCTGCTAAGACTATTTTCACTGTAAGTCACTTGAATGAAAGAAGTGTTGATATTTCATAATGTCCTTTGTTCATTAGAGATATCCATTTTTTGAAGGACAAGCAATAGGTTATCAGTAATGGGAAATCTTGTATACATGCATGTCCTTCTGGCATTTGTCTTAAGTATGGAACTTTTAGATTCTTGAAAGTATCCATCCAACAGACTTGTTAATAAACGAGTTTCAAGAAAGTGCCTTGTATTGGCAGCTATCCTTTAAAAAATAGATCACAGTGATCTTCTTTTCATTCTCCAGTGATTATGTTAAGATTTTGCATTTGGCTTACTTTCTCTGATACTGTTGTATATACAGTAATGAAACTTGATGCGTGTATTTATTTTGTAGGGTACTAACCATAGGCAAAAGTAAGTCACAGTGCAAGGATATCCATAGCCCATAACACCAGTGGGCCCTTGTGATGGACCAATGGACCACTTTCCTAGATAAAGCAGTTCAACTTTAAGAAAAATTATGGGCCATTTGAAAATTTAAGGGGCACGAAGAAAATTTGATGGGCCAAGTATCTCTTAATATTGCTTTTGGAGCAAAAGAAATGCTGTTTTTCAATTGGTAATATAAAGGGCTGATTCAAAAATGAATTCAGTTTAACTGCATCTGTTCTACTTTTTGTGCAAATTAATACTGCGTCATCCCAGGGAGATCCATACAGTGACCTAGTTTTCTTGCTGTAGTGATTTTGCAAGGTGTTTGGATTATGCCACAGTGAAGCAGTTGAGACATGGCATTCTGCAGAATTCTTGTTTTGCAATTTGTAATGGATTTTGCAAGTACATATGTCTGGTGAAGACTTAAGGTGTGATCTGAATCTTAGGGTGAAGATTCCTACCAGCTTAGATTGATATCATTTTCTTACTGCCAATCCCAAAATGTAGATTCAGTGCTTTGTAAGGATTCTAATGATAGCTTGGTTAAAAATCACAAAACCTAACCTTTGGGGTCTGCACTTTTTCATCCTATACTAGCAAGGTTTCACTCCATAAAGACAATAGATGTTGTTTGAAAACCAAGTAGCTAAAACTAAGTCCCTTATGTCATGTATATGCATGAATGCTTAATTTGGGCCATACTTATTTTTATATGAGTAATTCTGAAGTGTGGGTGGTCTCTCTTCTAAAATAATTCAGTATTAGTCTTCATTCAAAGTTTTTGAGCAAATACACGTTAAAAGCACAACACAAAAAATGCACGATGCACATTTTTCTTGTTAACCCTTCTGCTCCTGAAAGAGGTAATGGAACCAACTGCTATGAATTTTGAAAATCATGTCTATGACATAGCATGTTTATTAATTAAGCTGTAAAATCATGTCTATGACATAGCATGTTTAATAATTAAGCTGTAAAATCAGGTCTATGACATAGTATGTTTATTAATTAAGCAGTAAAATCATGTCTATGACATAGCATGTTTATTAATTAAGCTGTAAAATCATGTCTATGAGAGCTTGTTTATTAATTAAGCTGCAAAATCATGTCTATGACATAGCATGTTTGTTAATTACCAGTAAGGTGTAAAATCATGTCTATGACATACATGTAGCATGTTTGTTAATTAAGCTGTAAAATCATGTAATTTGTTACTTACTATTCTTTTGAGGGCAGAATTGTGTATATTTCTGTATTATTATTATTCATAAAAGGAAAGGTTTCAGTGGATACCATGGAATCATCTTTGACTTGAATGTTTACAAAAAAAATCATTTCAATTTCAAAATGTATGAGGAAAAAATGTTTAACAAAAAGTTCAAAAAATTTAAATATTTTCTGAGAAAATGTTCCTCATATTGAAACACAGTTTGTGAGCAAAGCTGAAAATTACATTAAGGATTTTTCTTATCTTTCCCACTATGTGAACAATTTCCTTTGATGCAAATTGCTAAACCTAATTTGTCCAATTTTTGTATTCACTTTGATTTTATTGTTATACAAATAATAATAGGAAAAAAATCTGAATGATAATTTCCAGCTGATTCTTGCCAAATCCTTAAAAGAATATCAACAATAAAAGGACATAAATAATTATGAATTTTGGCCATATTGCAAATTAATTCTGGCTCATAGATTGATGATGTATGTCCAGAAGTCATTCATTAAGTTGGTCTGTCCATTCATCTGGCATCTGTCCATCCATCTGGCAGCATTTAGGTTATGGTTCGCATATGTCATTTACTCAAATGCTCTAACTTGTTTAGTCACATAAATTGGTGTTTAGATGTGTCATGTGGAGTACTACACCTTTCAATGAAAATTAGGTCCCTGCTACATTTAGTTCATGCTCCAGTGTTAATCTTTGCTTGTTTTCCTAGGCACTAATGCCTATGGCATCACAATAATTGGTTACCAATAAATAAAAATGAATTTGCAGTATTCATGGTTTGCAATCTGGCCATACCACCACTGGCACAGCATTCATAGTTTGTAATCTGCATGGTCAGACCCACACTGGCACAGTATTCATAGTTTGCAGTCTGGCCCCACCACCATTGTCAGTATTCATGGTTTGTGATCTGGCCACACTGCCATTGGCACAGTATTCATGGTTTGCAGTCCAGCCATACCACCATTGGCACAGTATTCATGGTTTGCAATCTGGCCATACTGCTGTTGGCACAGTATTCATGGTTCATAATCTGGTCAAATCCCCATTGGCACAGTATTCATGTTTTGCAATCTGGCCCCACCCCCATTGGCACAGTATTCATAGTTTGCAATCTGGTCATACTGCTATTGGCACAGTATTCATGGTTTGTAGTCTGGCCACACACCCATTGGCACAGTATTCATGGTTTGCAATCTGGCCACACACCCAATGGCACAGTATTCATGGTTTGCAGTCTGGCCACACACCCATTGGCACAGTATTCATAGTTTGCAATCTGGCCAAACACCCATTGGCATAGTAGTCATGGTTTGCAATCTGGCCCCACCCATTGGCACAGTATTCATGGTTTGCAATCTGGCCACACACCCATTGGCACAGTATTCATTATATGCAGTCTGGCCACACTGCCATTGGCACTGTATGCATAGTTTGTGATCTGGCCATACCACCATTCTCACAGTATTCTTGGTTTGCAATCTGGCAATACCCCCCCCCACCATTGGCACAGTATTCATGATTTGCAATCTGGCCATACCCCCCTTAGCAATGTACTCATGGGTTTGCAATCTGGCCATAACCCCATTGGCACTATATTTATGCGCACATGTGACAGGAAAGAGAGGTCAGCTTTGAACAGATCAGGAGATTTGCAAAATTTGGTCAGGAGTTTTTACCTCAACAGATGGAGGATTTTCATCGACCTAATTTTGGTTCCATGCAAATGGACAAAAATTACAACTATTGAACAAATTTCTATTTTTTTAATATTAAAATATGCAAAACAGTTCTTTTACAGTAACTTGTTACCTTTCATACTCTCCTTATATGTACCACAAGCATTTTTAGCATTCTTATGAGATCATTGCCTGGATTATATTGGTGGCAGTCCTCATCATTGTTGATCTTAACACTTAAAAGATTATGTAATGTCACTGGATCCAGGTGTCCTCTTGAGTCAGCCTGAATTTTCCTTAGAATGGAAAATGTCCTTTCATTGTCTGCATTGGAATGTGGCAATGTCAATACAACTCTACTGAGTTCACCAAGAAGGTCAAATTGTTTCCTGCCTGTGGGTAGATTCAGATTGCTGACTGTCTGCCAAAACTGCTCAAAATTCATACTGTCTGGGTCGAATTGGGAAAGTTCTTTGGAGTCAGAATGTAGTCCTGAATTTCATCTTCGAGTGCAGTGCTCTCACTCTGGGTTAATGTCATGAACCTCTCAGACAGCTTCACCACTGCAATACAAAATGCAAAACATTAGAACTTTGAAATTTACTTGCCACATATATACAATAGGTAAATTAAAATATTACAATAAGGCAACTCTGTTTATTTGTAATAAACTTTGGTTTTTATGCTGTAGTTAAGATTTATAAGAAAGATTACATGTCCATAAGTTAAAAATGCAGAAATTACACTTCTGTCAATATAATTCTTTTGGAATTTCACTGAGACAGTTAAAAAAAACAACCACTGGAGCGAAATTTTCCTTTAAAGGTACCTTTCACTGCTTTTAATTTCCAATTAGCAGTGCAGACCGATAATATTGTTTCATTGTTCAGCCATCAATAGCTGATAATTATCAGTATTGATCATAGGAGATAAGACAACCTACCTAATCAGATTAGTGAGTATTTATTGCACTCCCAAGCATCTAATGTTGTTTTAATGTCAGCAAGATTGTCCACATGAAGCACCGATGCATACATGATACTATCACACCATTTGTGACTTGAAGCCTAATTTTCAGACGCCTTTTTTTGTCGTCATTATCATCACTATCACCATCCTTTAACAATAACAGTCAAATCCGGAAAACTATTATCACTTACTGTTGTTGTTGTTGGTGTTGTTCGTCCTTAGAGTTTGAAGATGACCATGACATCACTTACTAGTATTACAGACAAAGAGAAAGACCTCATTCATCCCAGGCATTATGGATTAATTACTGTACTGTATCCATTCATATTATTATTATTCATATTTTTTTTATTATTATTATACAATTGTGATTATGATTTCTTATGAACAATAAAATAGTTAACCTTTAGTAATACTTACGTGAATATTTTATCCAAGCATGCAAAGATGAGTTCTGCTGATCCAATGTTACAAGTTGGTATTCCAAGGAATCTTGTGGATATCCTGTTTACATCCTTGTCAAAATCACGAACTATGACTTGTCAATGAGAAAGGCAAATTTTCATTGTGGCACATGTCTGTGACTTGGTCATCCGAATGAGGACCCAAAGCTTGGGTCACAATGTGAGTAGTTTTGTCCATTTGCATGAGAACTTTTATGCGATTTCTGAGTCCAGGAACATTATTTTGACTAGATCTGAAAAATGATATGATACCAGAAATGGGAGATTATGTTCAGCTATAAAGTAGTCAAATAGTGTCTCGGCACGTGTAACTTTATCCACATTTGATGCAGATTCTGCGAACATGGATTTCAGTGATGGCATATTTGTTGTCGCGGGGTTAATATGCTTTTATGGGATGGGGTTTCTGCATGATGCGTGACGTCATTCTTGCCACTGTAACAGACTTTAAAATCAGCTTTACAGAAGAGCAGAATGCATATTCATGTCCCTTTGAACTTGATTGGAACCACTGAAAATTCCTGTTTCCATCCATCATTGAATTTTGGGTGATTATTTCGGTTGATTGGATTTTGGTGTTTCAACATTGGGTGTTAACGCATGCTTAGACATCTCGACAAACTTTAAACACTGAAGTCAAACCAACTCAGTTTTATGCCGCTTGAGCTCTTGAGTAATCCAACCAAAATCAATTAACATCTTTAATCCTGTCCACATTACTTTTAATCATACATAATATAGACTCTAATCCATCTCAATAACTTTAAGCACAGAAGAAGAACATTCATTGCGGTGAGAATCTAAGTAATGTTTATTGTTTTATGCTGATTGAGCTCATTAGTAATCCAACCATAATCAATTAATGTCATTATTCCTTTTGGAATTACTTCTGCTCACACATAGTTTAATCCACCTCTGTAAACTTCAAACAATGAAGCCGGCCGGCTTTGCCGACAGGATCAAAGGGTGAAATTAGCAACTACAGTGACTTGCCCTGCTTAAGCCAGTTTACAATCATGTGTGATTGTAGGCAGTATTACCCTAAATATACTACACAAATATACTACACTGGAAACAAAATGTAAAAAAAAGGGAAAAAATTAAATTCAATAATAATTTTGCATATGCAGGAGATTTCAGTGAGGGACAGGAGACACCCCTAAATTCAAGAGAAAAACCCTTCTGTGCGGGAGGTTCACGTGTATGTTTATGTTTTGCAACCTGGCCACACACACTCACACACACACACACACACACCTATTGGCACAGTATTCATGGTTTGCAATCTGGCCACACACCCAGTGGCACACTATTCATGGTTTCCAATCAGACCATACCGCCATTGGCACAGTATTCTTGGTTTGCAATCTGGCCATACCCTCCTCCATTAGCACAGTATTCATTATTTGTGGTCTGGCCATACCACCATTGGCACTGTATTTTTGGTTTGCAATCTGGCAGTATCCCTCCAGCACACACCATTGGCACAGTATTTTTAATTTGCAATGTGGCTATACCCCTGCTAGCAGTGTACTCATGGGTTTGTAATCTGTCCATACCTCCACTCCAATGGCACCATATTTATGCTTTGCAATCTGGCCACACACACACACACACACACACACACACACACACACACACACACACACACACACCCCTATTGGCACAGTATTCATGGTTAGTAATGTGGCCACACACCCAGTGGTGATTTTCTTGTTTTGTTTATTGTTTTAACAAGTATCAAGAAATTAGAAGGTGCAAAAACAATACAGATAATATGGTACCATAGACTTTCAACATGTGCTTCCTCACCCAATTCAAGTACACAAGCAGAAACTCTTCATAGTTTCTTTTTTTCCATAAGGAATTGATAATCTTTTAAAGCAAAATGGTCCTTGGGAGAAACACTTAGCTTCCATTTCCTCTGCATGATATAGCCAATAATGTGTTAAAAGTGCCATTAAAACAAAAAACAAAACAAAACACAAACCATAAAACAATAAAACAAAAAGGCAGTATGTGAATAAAAGCTTAATTTAATTTGTTGTTGAAAATAAAAAAAACTCATTTAAGAAATAGGCTATGATGAATCTTGAAGTCTTTATGTATTGTATCAAGGCACGTTAGCATTAAAGTGTTTTTCATGTCAATGACAGGCAGAAGTACTTTGCTGATGATATCAGAGCCATCATGTGAAGTGGGTTTAGAAAGATAATTAGGTGTTAATGTTATGGAATCACTTTAAGGCAAGCTTTCAATTTATACTTTTTTTTCTTTTCTTAGTCTTAGCGTAACTAAATAGATTGGCAACAAAATCTGTACTTTTGCCCACAGTTCTGAAAGATAATCCACATTTACTGGACATTGATAAGTCAGTATAAATAAGACAAAGAGATAAGATACCTGCAATTTATATGGTATAAATAAGACAAAGAGATGAGGTACTTGTAATTTATATGGTATAAATAAGACAAAAAGATGAGTTACCTATAATTTATATAGTATAAATGAGACAAAGAGATGAGTTACCTATAATTTATATAGTATAAATAAGACAAAGAGATGAGTTACCTATAATTTATATAGTATAAATAAGACAAAGAGATGAGTTACCTATAATTTATATGGTATAAATAAGACAAAGAGATGAGGTACCTATAATTTATATGGTATAAATAAGACAAAGAGATGAGGTACCTATAATTATAAATAATAGTATAAATAAGACAAAGAGATGAGGTACCTATAATTATAAATAATAGTATAAATAAGACAAAGAGATGAGGTACCTATAATTATAAATAATAGTATAAATAAGACAAAGAGATGAGGTACCTATAATTTATATAGTATAAATAAGACAAAGAGATGAGGTACCTATAATTTATATGGTATAAATAAGACAAAGAGATGAGTTACCTATAATTTATAGGGTATAAATAAGACAAAGAGATGAGTTACCTATAATTTATATGGTATAAATAAGACAAAGAGATGAGTTACCTATAATTTATATAGTATAAATAAGACAAAGAGATGAGTTACCTATAATTTATATGGTATAAATAAGACAAAGAGATGAGGTACCTATAATTTATATAGTATAAATAAGACAAAGAGATGAGTTACCTATAATTTATATGGTATAAATAAGACAAAGAGATGAGTTACCTATAATTTATATAGTATAATAAGACAAAGAGATGAGTTACCTATAATTTATATGGTATAAATAAGACAAAGAGATGAGGTACCTATAATTATAAATAATAGTATAAATAAGACAAAGAGATGAGGTACCTATAATTATAAATAATAGTATAAATAAGACAAAGAGATGAGGTACCTATAATTTATATAGTATAAATAAGACAAAGAGATGAGGTACCTATAATTTATATGGTATAAATAAGACAAAGAGATGAGTTACCTATAATTTATATGGTATAAATAAGACAAAGAGATGAGTTACCTATAATTTATATAGTATAAATAAGACAAAGAGATGAGTTACCTATAATTATAAATAATAGTATAAATAAGACAAAGAGATGAGGTACCTATAATTTATATAGTATAAATAAGACAAAGAGATGAGGTACCTATAATTTATATAGTATAAATAAGACAAAGAGATGAGTTATCTATAATTTATATAGTATAAATAAGACAAAGAGATGAGTTACCTATAATTTATATAGTATAAATAAGACAAAGAGATGAGGTACCTATAATTTATATGGTATAAAAAAGACAAAGAGATGAGTTACCTATAATTTATATAGTATAAATAAGACAAAGAGATGAGTTACCTATAATTTATATAGTATAAATAAGACAAAGAGATGAGGTACCTATAATTTATATGGTATAAATAAGACAAAGAGATGAGGTACCTATAATTATAAATAATAGTATAAATAAGACAAAGAGATGAGGTACCTATAATTATAAATAATAGTATAAATAAGACAAAGAGATGAGGTACCTATAATTTATATAGTATAAATAAGACAAAGAGATGAGTTACCTATAATTTATATAGTATAAATAAGACAAAGAGATGAGTTACCTATAATTTATATAGTATAAATAAGACAAAGAGATGAGTTATCTATAATTTATATAGTATAAATAAGACAAAGAGATGAGGTACCTATAATTTATATGGTATAAAAAAGACAAAGAGATGAGTTACCTATAATTTATATAGTATAAATAAGACAAAGAGATGAGTTACCTATAATTTATATAGTATAAATAAGACAAAGAGATGAGGTACCTATAATTTATATGGTATAAATAAGACAAAGAGATGAGGTACCTATAATTATAAATAATAGTATAAATAAGACAAAGAGATGAGGTACCTATAATTATAAATAATAGTATAAATAAGACAAAGAGATGAGGTACCTATAATTTATATAGTATAAATAAGACAAAGAGATGAGGTACCGTAATGACAGTAAGTCTTGGGACATGAAAAAATAATTACTTTTGTTTGTGTCCCAAGACTTATATGCATGTAAAATATATACAATTTTTGGTGTCTCAAAACTTGTAGACACAAAAAAAATGTAAAGACAAAATTGGGAAGATCGCCATACGTCACACAGCAGCTCGTTCAATTACTATGTCAATAATCTGTTATAAACTACTATGATTGTTTTATGTTATTATTTTGCATGTACATATTTTCTGATTTCTTCAACATTATTTAAAATAAAGTTAAATAAAGACTTCATAATTCATGGGCTGCTGTTATTGAACGGGAGACCTGTACTATAGTGTACAGTATTTACACAGTGCAAATCGTGCTTGGCATCACTGATATCCTTGTTTATTCCCAAAAATATTTGATGCAGATTTTGCTTTATTCATTGTTTTTACCAAATCGCATTCTTCCAGATTACATTTCAGCTACACGTTCATTGCTGTTTCATTTATTTGGATTCACACGCTCAACAGTTACTGTTTTTCAATGGTATAAGCGATCCTACAAAGTGATGTAATCTATATGAAAAGGCACGCATGTTTAATTTTATAAAGCACATAACGAGCATAAATTCAAATAACTGTCATATATTCATGAAAGAATGACCGTAATATATGTTAAAATTCTGAATATGGATCGATTAAGAGCATCATTGATCCATTTTAGTTTTGTGTTTCAGCTTCACAAAATCATAATTTTCCACACATTATTCACTTCCACTTTTGATTTTGGCAAGCTGGTTGTTTTGGCGTCCATGATGTACAAATAATGCTACTTATCAAAATTAGCCATTTTTCTCAGTAAAATGTCAGTATTCAGTAAACTTCTCAAGACCAAAAACCATTGGGACCAAACATTACAATTTTGGTTTTGATGAATTTTTTTGTTTGCTAAGTTAATTTTATTGAGAGATGAGAAATTCAGGATAAAAAAGAACTGTTTCAGTTGTAATGGGACTTCATGTTACTGAGGCAGCAGTTAATCTACTGGTAAGTATTCTACATTCCTATAGACAACCTGAATCTACCGTATATACTCGTGTATAATCTAATACCAACTGCAAACTGCATAGACCCAGATCTGCCATTGCATAATGCACCATCAGATCTGGGTTTATGCAGTTTGTAAGGACTAATCAGTAGACCAAACAACATAGACCCTGATCTGCCAGTGCATTATGTGATGGCAGATCAGGGTCTATGTTGTTTGCATTTGGAGCCTGATTATACGTGAGTAAATACGGTATATGCTGTGCAGTCCTATAAACAACCTGAATTCCGATGGCAATATTAATAGCACATCCAGTTTTTTTCTTCTCTTGAAAATTGCAGAAAAAAAATACAAATACATATCTTAAAATATGTGATGTTATGTAACACTAAATGTAAATAATGTGTAACACAAGACAGAATGGAACCTTTTGAGTAGGCATATTTGCAATTTATAGTAATTCATTTACTCTACAATTGATTAAAAATAAGAAATACATATTGTATAATTTTGAACACTGTTGAATTCAATCTATGAGTTCTACTTCCCTAGACAGCTAGAATCCAGCTTTTCAAGTAGGCACAATGCATCATATAGTATTGAACATTTCATACCACTATAATATACATATAACATTATGTAATATTCAGTTTAATTATTTTATCAAAATGTAATGGTCAATAATGTGAATATGTAGGGGACATGACACCATATATATATGCAATATAGTTGAATTGGGGGAATAAAGCAATTTGACATTGCATATTGTAGGAACCAACATGTTTAATATTAAATGTAAATTCAATAAATGTGATTACTACGTTATTTATTTCCATCTGTTTCTTATTTATTCTGCCATTGCCGATGAATAAAGATGTATTGAATTAAGTTCAATATGTTTGTATAACTTAACATTTTTTTTATTCAACTACGGAAGGTCGGAATACAAATTCTTATTTGACAAAAGAAAATATGCTTCTAAATCAATAGCAAACATAAATTTATAATATGATATTATGTCGGAATTCTTAAAACCAAATAGCAGATAAGTCTACTTGCATACCATTAACTCAAAAGTGATGTGAAATTAAGAAATATTGTTTTTATAAAGGAACAATGACAAAATAAATATATCATTGTTTTTGACTGCTCATTATAGAATGTACACAGATGTATTGCTAGCACTTTCATTTTATATAGTCTATTTGTATAGACTATTTGATAAATGATTTTGAACTGAAATCTTAGAAACCCTGAATCATCTTAGCTCGGAAACGTAGTAAATTTTTATATTGGTAATTCTGGTCTAGTGCAACATTTATTTTGTTCTGGACTTTAAAAGGTAATTGGCCATATTTAACTGCTTTTTATGTTTTCTTATTATTTCATGACATATGTTCACTGGGGCTTCAAGATTTTGTTTATTTTGTGTATTTTCCTCCAAGCCGTCGGTATAACATTAAGAATTCAGTACCATCCTATACAATATATATTGATATTATCATTTTCTTTGAATTCTGCATAAGTGACAAGTTACCTTGACACTGACTATATTGTTAACAAAGAATATAAACTTAGTAAACCAGTTTTATAAAACACAGTTGTACCATTTATTGTAATATGCTTGTTGTACCATGGCATGGATAAGATATATTCAGGTGTTGTACCACAGTGGCATGGATAAGATATATTCAGGGGTTGTACCACAGTGGCATGGATAAGATATATTCAGGGGTTGTACCACAATGGCATGGACAATATATATATTCAGGAGTTGTACCACAATGGCATGGATAAGATATATTCAGGGGTTGTACCACAATGGCATGGATAAGATATATTCAGGGGTTGTACCACAATGGCATGGATAAGATATATTCAGGGGTTGTACCACAATGGCATGGATAAGATATATTCAGGGGTTGTACCACAATGGAATGGATAAGATATATTCAGGGGTTGTACCACAATGGCATGGATAAGATATATTCAGGGGTTGTACCACAATGGCATGGATAAGATATATTCAGGGGTTGTACCACAATGGCATGGATAAGATATATTCAGGAGTTGTACCACAATGGCATGGATAAGATATATTCAGTTGTTGTACCACAAAGGCATGGATTAGATATATTCAGGGGTTGTGATGCAGTAATCATCCACTGGACCATACAAGGAAGAACATTTTGCCGAAATGTTGTAAATTCATGGGATATTTTTCCGAATCCTTTTCTCTATAGAAAGAGGATTGTATTGCCTCCAAAATTGTATAATGTATCAATAATAAAAGGTTTCCAGGAAGTATAATTGAGAGGCTGAGTCAGCTGTTTTATCTATTTTAGTTCGAGTGCTTGACCGAAAGATTGAATATTAGGCATTTGTAAGCCACCATCTTGATAATAATTGCTCTACTTCCGTAGACTGCCAGATCCAGCTTTGAATGTTGTTATTAACATGCAACATATAAGATCGATAAATAACATTATCAACAAAACTTCAGAAAAAACCCCACTTATACACACATGCATCTTACAATATTGGACATTACATAACACCTAACTTAAGTGTTCTTTATTCCTAGGTAGATAGAATCCCAGCATTTTATATGGGAATAATGTAGCACATTAACTTAAATGTTAAATTGCATAAAAAATATAGGAATACATATATAGAAATATTGGACATTTATATACATTGAATCTGAATGTTCCCTACACTACCAGAATGTAACACCTAACTAAATGAAGGTTTTTATGTAGGAATAATATGACATAAATTCAACTTTTCTAATAAATTCCATAACAATAATAATCCATGTCTTAAAATATTACACAAAATATAGCATGGAGTTCAAGTGCTTTATATTCCTTGAAAGACAGATTACAACTGTTGATGTTGAAATAATTTAACACAGAAATTAATATATCTTTTTGAAAATTGTAGAAAAATTGTACTATTGCATATCTGCAAGTGCTTGACATATGTCTGAAGATCTTGTCAAAGTATTTAAACCATTTTAAATGTGTCATTTGTGATTGGTTTTTCAAAGTTTTTAAACTGACTTGATATAAAGTAATTCTGCCAATAAAATCTAAATAGAAACATAAGCTAATATTGCTTTGAGAGTTTCAGCTGAAGGCCAAAACTGTAGTTTAAACTTACCTTTGAGATAGCAATATAAAATTTCCAATGTTCTGCATAGTTTTTCTTGTTATGTATAAACTCTCTGAAGGACATTTTCCATGGTTTAACTTTGTGTTATGAGAGAGGCTGATTAGATCTGGTAGTATGAACCATCGTTACTTGTGATCAGCAGTATTACTTGTTGAGCTCAATGAATTGATTCTCACATGAGATTCACTGCGATCTGTCTGCAATTCACACTACACATTGCACTGACTCTTACTACAGTGTAGTTGATGCTTATAATTCAAATATCATTGATTTTTTCAGAAGTTACCCAATTACTGATGGGCCAGTCTGTAGCTCCACCACTATCTGCTCACTTTTCGCCTCCGATTGAAAGGAAATTAACATGCTGCATTATGATGATTAGTTTGTAAGAGAACAAAGACAGAGATCTTAGTGTATGTTGAACATGATTTAGATTGGTGTACAGATTGACACTGTTGTAGGAGAACATAGACAGAGATCTTAATGTATGTTGAACATGATTTAGATTGGTGTACAGATTGACACTGTTGTAGGAGAACAGAGACAGAGATCTTAGTGTACAGTATGTTGAACATGATTTAGATTGGTGTACAGATTGACACTGTTGTAGGAGAACAGAGACAGAGATCTTAGTGTATGTTCAACATGATTTAGATTGGTGTACAGATTGACACTGTTGTAGGAGAACAGAGACATAGATCTTAGTGTATGTTGAACATGATTTAGACTGGTGTACAGATTGACACTGTTGTAGGAGAACAGAGAAAGAGATCTTAGTGTATGTTGAACATGATTTAGATTGGTGTAGAGATTGACACTGTTGTAGGAGAACAGAGACAGAGATCTTAGTGTATGTTGAACATGATTTAGATTGGTGTACAGATTGACAGTGTTGTAGGAGAACATAGTCAGAGATCTTAGTGTATGTTGAACATGATTTAGATTGGTGTACAGATTGACACTGTTGTAGGAGAACAGAGAAAGAGATCTTAGTGTATGTTGAACATGATTTAGACTGGTGTACAGATTGACACTGTTGTAGGAGAACATAGACAGAGATCTTAGTGTATGTTGAACATGATTTAGACTGGTGTACAGATTGACACTGTTGTAGGAGAACAGAGACAGAGATCTTAGTGTATGTTGAACATGATTTAGATTGGTGTACAGATTGACACTGTTGTAGGAGAACAAAGACAGAGATCTTAGTGTATGTTGAACATGATTTAGACTGGTGTACAGATTGACACTGAGGAATTATTATTTATTGAAAATTGAATTTATGTGATAGGTGGTAGCTCATGGTATCTTAACCTGCTGTTTGATTATACAATGTAAAAAACTAACAATAGTAAATATTATTTTTTTTTGTCATTGTTGATAGTACTAGTAATAGTAGTAGTGGCAGTGGTAGTAGTAGTAGCAGTAGTGATTGTGGCAGCAGGGATTAGTAGTTGGTAATCATGAAAATGTTTAAAAAAAAAGACAAATGTTGTGGTACTGAAGATTGTTAACTGACTACAATAGCATTTGTATACATGAGTCTGTCTTGAAATACCTAATGGTACATTTAGCAGTCTCAGCATTGCTACTTTGGATATATATATATATATATATATATATATATATATATATATATATATATATATATATATATATATATATATATATATATATATATATAGAGAGAGAGAGAGAGAGAGAGATTTACATGTCCAATAAATGTTCAAATTATTTCAGATCTGGTTTATTATCTTCCTGCAAGTGATGATTCTCTTTAATTGTCTCTTACTAGTTAGCCAGTGTGTCTTTTTGGCAGGACAGGCTAACATTGAACAGTGCTGGCATAATGATTGGACAGCATGTCTTTTGGACAGGAGAGACTTATATTGAACAGTGCTGGCAAAATGTCCAGGCAATGTGTCTTTTGGACAGGACAGACTTACATTGAACATTGCCAGCAAAATTACAGGACAGTGTCTTTTGGACAGGACAGACTTACATTGAACATTGCCAGCAAATTGACAGGACAGTGTGTCTTTTGGACAAGACAGACTTACATTGAACATTGCCAGAAAAATGACAGGGGTGTGTCTTCTGGACAGTATGGGCTTACATTGAATAGTGCTGGCAAAATGACAAAAATAAAGTATTGTACTCATTTTTCTGAAATTTTTAATAAGCCCTATAATTTGCATAAATATCATAATATTTTGCTTCATCCAATTTTTTGTCCTGAAAATTTTATATTCTCATCATGATTTTACAAATATTTTTATTTATGAATCAGCTGTAAATGATACAATTTTCTACCTATCAAAATAAATTACACAAAGTATTACAAGAATACAATTTTCTACCTATATAAATAAATTACACAAAGTTTTACAAGAATAAAATTTTCTACCGATAGAAATAGATTACACAAAGTACTAGAAGAATACTATTTTGTACCTATAGAAATAGATTTACACAAAGTATTACAAGAATAAAATTGTATACCTATAGAAATAGATTACACAAAGTATTACAAGAATACTATTTTGTACCTATAGAAATAGATTACACAAAGTATTACAAGAATACAATTTTATACCAATAGAAATAGATTACACAAAGTATTATAAGAATACTATTTTGTACCTATAGAAATAGATTACACAAAGTATTGCAAGAATACAATTTTATACCTATAGAAATAGATTACACAAAGTATTACAAGAATACTATTTTGTACCTATAGAAATAGATTACACAAAGTATTGCAAGAACAAAATTTTCTACATATAGAAATAAATTACACAAAGTAATACAAGGCTACAATTCATATATGTTTTAAACAGCAGATAAATTTTGGCCCATGATCTAAATTTCCCATGTTTATACCTGTACAATAATGCAGTATTTTGACAATGAACCAGACAAGGATCACAGAAGTGAAAATGCATTTTTAGGCCAGATTGTAAAGCAATTCCATCCAAAGAAATGATGATGTCTGTCCATCCATTAGTCCATCTGGCAATATATGGTCAATACTTAGGTTAGAGTTTGTGTTTAGCTCCATTTCTCAAATACTATTGCCTGCGAAGTCATGTAACATGATAGGTAAATGCTTCAAGAGAAGTACTGCATTCTTCAGTCAAAGCTAAGTCACTGTAACCTGTATTTTACACTCCAGCAGCCAGCATAAACCTTTGCATTTTGCATATTTTCTCAGACTCTATTGCCCGCAGTCATTTATCTTGGTATATAGATACATCATGAGGAGTAGTAAAACATTCTGTCAAAATGAGGCCACTCTGACCTGTATTTCATGCTCCACTGATCTGTGTTAACTTTTATATTTATCTTAGTTTCTTGGACACTATCATTATCTGCAGAGTAATGTCACACAATATATAGCTGTGTCACTAAGGAGTGCTGCACCATTTAGAGAAAAATGAAGCTTTGCAATCCAGTCATACCAGCATTGATAGTTTTCTTGACTTCTGAATACAACTAGTCTTACAATAAAAATAAGATATACAATCAGTATGAAATTGACTTCAACTATTTTCTCTATAAGAAGCCTTGATGCCCATTGCAGTGGGTTATCACTAAAAAAAAATGCTTGCTTTGAGTTAAATTTTGCCAAAAGTTTTGAACATCAAGGGATGGGTTTATCCTTAACTATGGCTTATCATTGGAATAAAAAAATAATTAGTCATGTCAACATTGCTTTATAAAAAAATAGAATCTTAAAATTAGATTTAATTTATGGTATGGATCAATATTCCAGGAACTTTAATTAAGGTCTGAATAACATTTATTTAAAATTTAATAAAGTACCAGATTGATGCTAGTAGTATCAATTTATTATCATCTATTAAATCAAATAAATGTAAAATTACAAATGATGAAGATTTATGTATTGAGAAACTTTATAAACAGTGTGCTTGGTTGGTAATTTAAAGTTGGTCTGTTTACAGTCCAACTTTACATAAGTGTCAACAGCTACCTCCCATATCCAGTCACTTTATGGTTCTACCTCATCTTCTTTTTACAGTGCAACCTTACATAATTGTCAACTGCTACATCCCATATCCAGTCACTTCATGGTTCTACCTCCTCTTCTGTTTATAGTCCAACCATACATAAGTGTCAACTGCTACCTCCCATATCCAGTCACTTCATGGTTCTACCTCATCTTCTTTTTACAGTGCAACCTTACATAATTGTCAACTGCTACATCCCATATCCAGTCACTTTATGGTTCTACCTCATCTTCTTTTTACAG
The DNA here is from genome assembly GCA_029931535.1 of Margaritifera margaritifera. Taxonomy (NCBI): domain Eukaryota; kingdom Metazoa; phylum Mollusca; class Bivalvia; order Unionida; family Margaritiferidae; genus Margaritifera; species Margaritifera margaritifera. The sequence continues at coordinate 3,538,075 of JAQPZY010001578.1, forward strand.
TGCAACCTTACATAATTGTCAACTGCTACATCCCATATCCAGTCATTTCATGGTTCTACCTCCTCTTCTGTTTATAGTCCAACCATACATAAGTGTCAACTGCTACCTCCCATATCCAGTCACTTCATGGTTCTACCTCATCTTCTTTTTACAGTGCAACCTTACATAATTGTCAACTGCTACATCCCATATCCAGTCACTTCATGGTTCTACCTCCTCTTCTGTTTATAGTCCAACCATACATAAGTGTCAACTGCTACCTCCCATATCCAGCCAATTTATGGTTCAACCTCATCTTATGTTCCAGTTAAATCTTACATAAGTGTAAACTGCTACCTCCCATATCTGGCCAATTTATGGTTCAACCTCATCTTATGTTCCAGTTAAACCTTACATAAGTGTAAACTGCTACCTCCCATATCCAGCCAATTTATGGTTTACCCTCATCTTATGTTCCAATTAAATCTTACATAAGTGTAAACTGCTTCCTCCCATATCTGGGCAATTTATGGTTCAACCTCATCTTATGTTCCAGTTAAACCTTACATAAGTGTAAACTGCTACCTCCCATATCTGGTCAATTTATGGTTCAACCTCATATTATGTTCCAGTTAAACCTTACATAAGTGTAAACTGCTACCTCCCATATCTGGCCAATTTATGGTTCAACCTCATCTTATGTTCCAGTTAAACCTTACATAAGTGTTAATAACTACCTCCTATATCCAGCCAATTTATGGTTCTACCTCCTCTGTTATTTGCAGTTCAACCTTATATACAACAACTACTTCCCATATCTAGCCAATTATGGTTCTACCTCCTCTTCTGTTTACAGTCCAACCTAACATAAGTGCCAACAACTACTTCCCATATCCAGCCAATTTAAGGTTATATCGCCTGTTCTGTTTACAGTGCAACCTTTCACAAGTGTCAACAACTACCTCCCATATCCAGCCAATTTATGTTTATACCATCTCTTCTTTTACAGTAAACTGTACTTGAAAGACCACTGGGTGGGGAGATTACCTGTCATTTATGACCAGATTCGTAATGCACAGATATATTTATCATATACTTGATGACCTTTATGGAGGGATCACTTGTCTTGAGAGTTCATTGTTTTGTGTGTGTGTGTGGGGGGGGGGTAGTTGGCAGGAGGGGTTGTTTCAGGACTGGTTTTACTGTAGTATCTTTCCTCCCTTTACAACACCCCTACCCCCAAATGGCTAAATTACTGTAAATTCATGTATTTTCATGGGTATCCTGGTGTTGTAAAAAAATGACATTTTTATTATGGTACTTAATTCTTGGATTGGAGGAAGAAAGGGTCCTATTATTTTCACAGAAGAATGATAATTCATTGGATCTTTAATTTTTTCTAGTTTATAGCATCCATGAAAATCCATGAAATTGATATCCCATGAAAAATACTGCATTAACAATATCCTTGATAATAGACTGCTAATAAATGCATTGCATTGCATTGTATATAGACTTAGAAATCCATTGCAATGCATACAGACTTAGAAATCCATTGCAATGCATACAGACTTAGAAATCCATTGCATTGCATACCGACTTAGAAATCTATTGCAATGCATACAGACTTAGAAATGCATTGCATTGCATACATGCTTAGAAATCCATTGCAATGCATACAGACTTAGAAATCCATTACATTGCAAAATGGGTGATGACAATTGGTCTTAAAAAAGATATTTGCCCTTCTAAAAGTATTTGAAGTATATTTTTCCAAGGTTTGATTTTTTAATGAATTATACTTCTAAAATTTAAGTATTGATTAATAAAATTATTAGGAATAATTGCGTTAATGGATCACATAACTATATTTCTAAGAAAAACAATAATCATTTTATCCCACCTGTGTAAGTATGATGAGAGATATACATTTTATCTCACCTGTGCAAGCATGGTGAGCGAAAACATTTTATTAAATCTGTGTAAGCATCATGAGAAATATACATTTTATCACACCAGTGTAAGCATGATGAGAGATATACATTTTATCTCAACTGTGTAAGCATGATGAGAGATATAGGTATCAGTTCTATGGTGATGACCTTGGCATTGTCATCAACAATGTTATGATTCTGCATACACAATTTTGTGGTTAAGTTTTTTTATCAGTCAGATACAGCAGAGGTACATCCTAGCATGGGGTACAGACAAGATGCTTTGTTTTGTGGAACCTTTGTATCAAGTCAGTCAGATACAGCAGAGGTACATCCTAGCATGGAGTACAGACAAGATGCTTTGTTTTGTGGAACCTTTGTATGAAGTCAGTCAGATACAGCAGAGGTACATCCTTGCTTGGGGCTCAGATGAAATGCTGTGTTCCTTGGAACCTTTGTATCAAATTAATCCGATACACAATGCATCCTCTTGGGGCCATGTCATCAAGGCATGGTGGAGAGTTTAGTAAAAGGTATGGCAAACTGATGCAAATTAGTGTACATGCTCTTCACAAAAAAGGAAATAATACAAATAAGTACAAAGTATATTAAATCATTCCCTTACATTACTGATTGCCATAACTTGGAAATTTCTGTGTTGTACTTGGAAATTTCTGTGTTGTACTTGGAAATTTCTGTGTTGTAAAAGACTTTCTGCTCAAGTCACTTAAACTTTACCTGAAAATATGCACTGCAGTAATCCACTGGAAATACACACTTATTACCAGTCCAGATCCACACTAGTTCTTTCAGGGACACTGTATAAGTCCACTGGAAATACACACTTATTACCAGTCCAGATCCACACTAGTTCTTTCAGGGACACTGTATAAGTCCACTGGAAATAGACACTTATTACCAGTCCAGATCCACACTAGTTCTTTCAGGGACACTGTATAAGTCCACTGGAAATAGACACTTATTACCAGTCCAGATCCACACTAGTTCTTTCAGGTACACTTTTCATTGCTTTCATTATGTGACTATGACAATATTACATGAACTGGTTGACCTATATCCTTTACGTCTTTATTGACATCTCATTTATAGGCAGATTATAGGGTCAAAGGTTTTGTATCTGATGAATTGATCCATGATTGATTATGAGATAAAATCACCATTAAAGACCAGCCATGAATTCCAGCAATGCTGGTTTTCATTGAGCACAGATAGTTGCTTTTTATTGTACGTCTTTATCCCATTATAAAGAAATGATTCATACTGCAGACAATCTTAATTGGGTATCTCAACTTTTTTATTCTTTCAATTATCTCATCAACTGACTTTTCTATTTTCTATAAATCCAATAATCATTTTAAATATTGACTCTTTTATTTTATATTTATGTCTTGATAACAGGTAATAGAACCAGTCTGGGGGTTAAAACAATCATTTTCCCAGGGGTCAGATGAGAATTTTCCTGAGGTCATGTGGGAATTTACATGCATATTGCTTTGGAAATAGAAGGATTCAGTATTTCATATAGAAATGAAAATTGTAGTGACTTGAGTTGGCTTCTTATTATCCTTGTCACTTTAGATTTATCTGTGGCTTGTCTGACTGTTTAATTAACTTTGAACCATGGCTTAGTGGTTCATGTGCCAGATTTACAATCAGTAGGTTGCCAGTTCAAATCCTTCCCAGCCAGCCCAGGTTGGCTGCTATAATTGTGAATCCTTGGGCAAGGGCACTTTACTCTGATTACATCCTCACTAAATAGTCTTTCATGTGCTCATGTACCAATAAATACCAATCAATCAATCAATCAATCAATCAGTTTAATTAACTAATCTGGACATTGCATCAAGGAACCTTTTAGTGCAAATTTTAGTAAAGGGAGGTAATTTGAATTATATAGCACTTGGGATATGGGTTCAATGATTTTTATCTGCTAATGCATCACATTTCATTGGGATCAAGTGACTTAATAAATTATCTCTCTTGAAAGAATCATGTTTACCACAAAATAAGACAACTACAAACTTGAGATGGTGCAATTAAACATATGACTTTCAGCCTTAAGATCATCTTAGATAAAGTAATGTGAAAAAAATATAAGATCATTTTAGATAAAGTAATGTGAAAAAAAAGATACCCACAAGAAAAAAGATACCTGTAAAAAATGGAATGTCTCCTATTTTCTTGTTATTTTTTTTAAAAAATTTTGAGTTTTTTTTAGCTTACCAGGCCAAAAGGCCAAGAGAGCTAATGGTATGGTCCTGCATCTGTCATCCATTGTCCATCTGTCAACATTTGCTTGTTATCATGCTGGAGCCATGTTTTTGATCCGTTTTTGATGAAACTTGGAATATGGGCTTATATCATCAAGATTTTAGAAGAGTTAGACAATGTGTGCCATGTATATTAATGAGATGATCTTACATCTGATTGGCTGAGCTTATTTCCACTTTGGAGACCACTTTGTTACCACTAAATTGGATTTTGCTTCAACTTGGTAAACAAGCTTAAATCAGGTTGTATAATAAGTGATATATGTGAATATTAATAACATGATCTTGCCTCTGATTGGCTGATCTTGTTACCTTTCTAAATCTGTAGGCTATATTTATCATCCAATTTTGATCAAACTTGGTAAATAGGTTTCTATCATCAAGATCTTGAATGAGTTTGATCATGAGAGGGGTACTTATGCATATTAATAATGCTTTTATAGAAAAATTATTTTATCAGACTTTAGTAAAATAGGTAAAATTGACATGATATAAAGTTTGTGAGCTAGTTTACACAGGGTTATGTTCTTATAATGCTACATAAGTCTGCTTAGTGAAATAGTCAATTGTTAAATAGTCAACTATGTGGGTGATATCAAACCCTGCTTGGGTCTCTTGTATATATATATATATATATATATATATATATATATATATATATATATATATATATATATATATATATATATATATATATATATATATATATATATACACACACACACACACACACACACACACACACACATAGACACATGGTATTCTGTCTACCTTGTGTCTATGTATATGTGTATATATCTATATGTGCACAAGTGTATTTGATAAAATTTGTGTTTAAGTGAGGTAGGCAACATTTTCTTTTATTAATAGGAATCTATATGTATGAAATGGACATCAGCCATTTTTGAAGGTCTCCTATTTTCTTGTTTAGTATTTGAAATGGACATCAGCCATTCTGGGTATGAAATGGACATCAGCCATTCTCGGTATGAAATGGACATCAGCCATTCTGGAAGGTCTCCTATTTTCTTGTTCAGTATTTTAAGCAACATTCTCAATAATTTTCAACAAGAATGGTTTTGAAAACTTGATAAAATAGCATAATCATGCAAAAACCTATTGAGAAAGAGATAGATATGTGGACAGACAGTTTCCACAGAAATGGAGATAGATGATGAAAAAAATAAGAATGAATCATCACTAGAATATAATGTATACAGAGAATTTCCATGATGTTTTTTTTCCCAGTAATTTCCAATAGTGAAAAATTGGATGTTTGATTTTTTGTATTTTTCCAGTTTTTTCAATTACATGCACTTACTCCAGTTCAAGAGGAGAAAGTTTCATTTTTTGTGACCAGGTCTTGTTAATGGTCAAAATTAATTCAAATGTAAATATGGTTATGAAGCAGAATTGAATTTTTTGTTTTTGTACAAATAGGAGCATTGTCTTTGTAGGCTAACTGTTCAATAATTTTCATCTTACTTTCTCTTCTCAAGAAAATGCACATAGCATTATTATTGTCATGTTGACAGCAGAACTCTCCATCAATGAACCAGACTGTTTGACATCTCCTTTTCTGCACTACTGCTGTTATTTAGACTTAATTGCACTTCACTAGGGAATTATTTATCAATCTGTGACACACTTGGGCATATATAAATCAGTCCATGATGCACAGAGAGCAATGGCTTTTATATTCGGGTGTAGCATAAAGAAAATAATAATATATGAACATATGTGACTTATACCTATGACCTTATGGTTAGTATTGACTTTTTTTTTGCAAATTATGACTTTAATTACTTTAGATAATGATTTGTGTCTTCAGTTGTACAAGTTGATCACAACATGTACAAGTACAGTCATGATTTGTTTCTTCAGTTGTACAAGTAGATCACAGCATGTACAAGTATAGTCATGATTTGTGTCTTCAGTTGTACAAGTAGATCACAACATGTACAAGTAGTCATGATTTGTGTCTTCAGTTGTACAAGTAGATCACAACATGTACAAGTACAGTCATGATTTGTGTCTTGAGTTGTACAAGTAGATCATAACTTGTGTAAGTACAGTCATGATTTGTGTCTTTAGTTGTACAAGTAGATCACAACTTGTGTAAGTTGAGTGAAGATTTATCTTTAGTTGTACAAATAGATCACAACTTGTGCAAGTACAGTCATGATTTGTGTCTTTATTGGTTCAAGTATATCACACCTTGTGTAAGTAGTCATGATTTGTGTCTTTATTGGTTCAAGTATATCACAGCTTGTGTAAGTAGTCATGATTTGTGTTTTCATTTGTACAAGTATATCACAACTTGTGTAAATAGTCATGATTTGTGTCTACATTTGTACAAGTATATTACAGCTTGTGCAAGAAGTCATGATTAGTGTCTTCATTTGTACAAGTATATCACAGCTTGTGTAAGTAGTCATGATTTGTGTTTTCATTTGTACAAGTATATCACAGTTTGTGTAAGTAGTCATGATTTGTGTCTTCATTTGTACAAGTATATCACAACTTGTGTACGTAGTCATGATTTGTATCTTCATTTGCACAAATATATCACAACTTCATTCTGTATATAAAGATCTGTAAACCAAGAATAGCATTATATCAGAGGAAAATTACATGTCTTTATTTACCTACCTATCCAACCACCTATCTGTTCACCTATTTACCAACCGACTTACATACCCATCCACCCACCTATGTATCACCTATTTATCATCCTACTTACAGATCCATCCACCCACCTATCTATCCACCTATTTACCAACCTACTTACATATCCATCCACCCACCTATCAATCCACCTATTTACCAACCTACTTACATATCCATCCACCCACCTATCAATCCACCTATTTACCAAACTACGTGCATACCCATCCACCCACCTATCAATCCACCTATTTACCAACCTACTTACATATCCATCCACCCACCTATCAATCCACCTATTTACCAACCTACGTGCATATCCATCCACCCACCTATCAATCCACCTATTTACCAACCTACGTGCATATCCATCTACCCACCTATCAATCCACCTATTTACCAACCTACGTGCATACCTGGTAAGCTGAATTTTTACAACAAAGTGTATATTTATCAGTTCATAAAGTAGTCATATTTATGGATTCCATTATTATGACATTTTGTAGACCTTTCCAGACTTTAGTCAATAGTTTAAAGACAGGGTTGGAATGTCAAAAAGGACCAGATTGACAGTTGAGTCATCTTTTCTCTGGCTGTGGCAGTGAACAGACCTATTAATAGGCACCCAATTGGTCATTGCATGTATAGCTCTCACATGTTGAACAGCTCACCTGATAGGTATGAAAACTCTGTCTTTAAGGTTTTACACTAATCCATAGCAAAAATTCAGGTACAATATAAATACTTGTGTCTAATATACAGCCTGTCATATAAAAATGGACCCAGCTCTGTTATGGCATAAAGTACCAATATATCAGGGTCTCTTAATGATTTAAATAATATGCAGCCTATCATGTACAAAATAGACCCAGATCTGTTATGGCATAATGTGCCAGTAGATCAGGGTCTCTTGATCATTTAAATAATATGTAGCCTATTATGTACAAAATAGACCCAGATCTGTTATAGCATAATGTGCCAGTAGATCAGGGTCTCTTGATCATTTAAATAATATGTAGCCTATCATGTACAAAATAGACCCAGATCTGTTATAGCATAATGTGCCAGTAGATGAGGCTCTCCTAATGATTTAAAGTGAACAATGTGGGAACTGGAGATTATGCTATATGGAATTGATTGAACATTGTAAAATGGATAGATATGGTAAATGTCCACCATCTCTTCCAAGTTCTCTCTCATTAATAATATTTGCATCTTGTTCTCATTTTATGCCCCAACCATATCTATGGAGGGGATATATAGTGTGGCCCATGTGTCCATCTGTCATGTCTCGCTCATCTCATATTTTGTTATTGCTTAATAAATGGACTGCATAGATTGAAAGCAAATTTGATAAAAGGCTTTACAGTACAAAGATCCAGGTCAAAATTGATTTTCACCACTTTCTGATAAAATATAATGGAGTTATGGCTCCCAGTTTGACTTGGAAGTATGCCCTATGATTGCATCATGTTCGGGGAGGGAGGGGGGACATCATTGTCTTATGGACACATATCTAGTTAAGACAAAAAATACCTGCTGATGCTCACATGATGAAAAACAAAAGCTGCAATATGCATAATTATTATTTGAAATCTGTGCTGCATGTTAAGGCCATCACCGTTTTAACAAAAATAGGGCAAATTTGTCCCCAAAAAATAATTTACCCCCACTTTAACAGAATTAAGGCAAATTAGTACCCCTAAAAGTATTTTCCACCACTTTAACAAAATTAGGGCAAATTCCTACCGCTAAAAGTAATTTACCCCCACTTTAACGAAATTAAGGCAAATTTCTACCCCTAAAAGTATTTTCCCCCACTTAATTAAAATTTCCACTCCTAAAATTCATTCCCCACTTTAATAAAATTAAAAAAAACGCATACCCCTACAAATAATTTACCCCTGCTTTAACAAAATTGAAGCAAATTTGTACCCCTAAAAGTAATTTACCCCCACTTTAACAAAATTATTGCAAATTTGTACCCCTAAAAGTATTTTTCCCCACTTTAACAAAATTAAGGCAGATTTTTCCCCCTAAAAGTATTTTCCAATGACAATTCACCCCCTTCTTTTTAAACAGTTTTCAAAGCAGGCCCCATGGGCTTGTCCATGGTAAAATACTATTTGTTTATAAGTGAACTTTTATGATTGATTGGCCAACATATGGAAATGACGGTAATGCTGTCTAAATCTAGTGAATTCCAAAGATATTGACCTACAAGAGACATTTTAATACATAACTGGGGTCTATACAGAGGTCCACTACAATGATTCAGCTTTTAAAATACCAGAGACAACTTATTTTTATGTCAAAATATTCAGGACAACCTCTGGAACTCTCTCTAGATATCCCTGATTGAAGTTTAAGATTGGTTGGTTGGTTGGTATGGGTTTAATGCCATTTGTCAACACATGATAGGCTATACATGGTGGCCAGTATATTTGGTGGAGGAAGAACATAAAAAAAACAAAAACGGGAAGAACCACCGACCCATGGGAACATACTGGCAAGCTTTCTTACATGCCCACATTGGCCGAGCCCGAGACTCGAACCCATGTGGACAGAGGTGAGATGTCAGTGATCTGTAAAGGCGAGTGCCTTAGACCACTCGGCTACCCGGAGCCCAAAGTTCAAGATTGAGTTACTTTCACTAAATACAAAATTATTATTACTGTATGTACTCGCATATAAGCTGATACCTACTGCAAACTGAATAGACCCAGATCTGCCATCGCATTATGAGATGGCAGATCTGGTTCTATGCAGTTTGTAAGGACTAATAAGTAGAACAAACAACATAGACCCTGATCTGCCAGCGCACTATGCAACGGCAGATCAGGGTTTATGTTGTTTGCATTTGCATTTAGTCACTTCTTATGACATGCAGTAGAGTGCACAAAGCCAATTCTACATCCCTCAAGACTGCAGGAGTTTATTTTTTTATCAAAACTTGTAATGTTTTGGGGGAGGTTTTTGTGGTCGCCCTATTGTTGTTTACTCAATAGGTCATTGGTGCCAGTTAATATAGGTGGAAAACACTTAAAAGCAATATGGTGAATGCCCAATCAGTTCAGTGATGTTACAAGTTCCCTTGAGCAGGTCTATACCTTGTAATTTGCCAATTCTTATTTCTTGATAAAGTCTAATCTAATGAACAACTTTCTCAACATTACATTGCTAATGTTATTTACAATAATGGAAACATGATTAGATTTGATCCCCGGCAGTGATTCCAGTCTTTTTTTCTGAAAGGTCCTAACTTAATACTGTATTAAGCCGGGGAGGAGTGCCACTAAAGATAGATCTATATTGATTCAGTATACTATATATATAGTCCATGTGTTGTCAGCTTTGTCCGCTTGTAGCATTTTGGACACTGAATATGTATATATAGTGTAGTACAAAAATAATTCAGCAACACTTCAGTGAATTTGAAATAGTGTATGAATTAGGAGTAAGATCCGATGAAAATTCAGCCCTTCATTTGTATAATTGACTGTAGACAAGCAAATAAAATATAAACTTTGACCTTTCTACATTTCTAGTACATATTAATGTGCTTAGTATGTCTTAGTCTGACCTAGTTATCTAGAGGTACCCTTCTACCTATCCATCTGTACCAACCAGGATACTTACCTACTAGTTGCTACTATTGCTACTATTTTGTGTCATGTAGGTGGTTAGGTCATTTTCTTATGCACTGTTGACCACAGGTTTATACAAAGGGGGAGGGGCATACATGTTCTATGAGCACATTCTAGTGTTTATATAATTACCAGTATTCTTTACAATCCTCATTAATCTGTATCAGTATTTTTTTACATTACTCCAATGCAGTGTTCAGTTGACCAGAAATTGGATGACTTTCCCAAGTGGAACTAGATGAGACCTAATGCATTGATTACATGCTGAGAGAGAAAAATATACATAAAATTATGAGACATAGCTCTAATGAAGGAAAATTTTATCAGAATCTTATTAAGTAGTTTTCAGAGATACTAATTGAAATCACATTCTTCTAACTTATTTCACAGAAAGCCTTTTGATGCTCCATCAGTATTGAGCACAGTCAATATTTTATCAAAGGATTTTCAGCACCAAACATGTACCCTTGAGTCTTGATTTGTGAGTGATTATAAAATGTACCCTTAGGTCTTGATTTGTGAGTGATTATAAAATGTACCCTTAGGTCTTGATTTGTGAGTGATTATAAAGCAATCCATAATTTTACCATAGGAGTTGAAGCACTGCTTGAAGTAGTTGAAAACATTTGGATTACTCAGATCTTATCCACAGTTCTATGTATTGTTATCAACCTCAGTACTTTTCAAATTATTTAACATCAAGCTTTTAAGATCAGGGAAATAAATGTTACAGTGTTTTTCATGGCATGCATTTCTCAATTAGTACAAAACAGAACTCATGTCAGGACAGTATTTGTCATTGAGGTTTCTCAATTAGTACAAAACAGAACTCATGTCAAGAGAGCATTTATCATGGAGGTTTCTCAATTAGTACAAAACAGAACTCATGTCAGGAGAGTATTTGTCATTGAGGTTTCTCAATTAGTACAAAACAGAACTCATGTCAGGAGAGTATTTGTCATTGAGGTTACTCAATTAGTACAAAACAGAACTCATGTCAGGAGAGTATTTGTCCTTGAGGTTTCTCAATTAGTAAAAAACATAACTCATGTCTGGATGGTATTTGTCATTGAGGTTACTCAATTAGTACAAAACAGAACTCATGTCAGGAGAGTATTTGTCCTTGAGGTTTCTCAATTAGTAAAAAACAACTCATGTCAGGAGAGTATTTCTCCTTGAGGTTTCTCAATTAGTAAAAACATAACTCATGTCAGGAGAGTATTTGTCATTGAGGTTACTCAATTAGTACAAAACAGAACTCATGTCAGGAGAGTATTTGTCATTGAGGTTACTCAATTAGTACAAAACAGAACTCATGTCAGGAGAGTATTTGTCCTTGAGGTTTCTCAATTAGTAAAAAACATAACTCATGTCAGGATGGTATTTGTCATTGAGGTTACTCAATTAGTACAAAACAGAACTCATGTCAGGAGAGTATTTGTCCTTGAGGTTAGAGGACCTGAAGTGATCAATACCACTAATCACCTTGTCAAAAGACAGAATATTGACTTCTGATTGGTTTGGACCTGAGATGACACTGATGATCAGTGTATGGATTGATTTTCACCACTGACATATCAGATTGATTACTGGCATTGTTTTAAATTTAATTTACATCAATTTGGCAGGTAAATTTGATTAATTTTTTTATCAATTGTACAACAAGTTTTCACAACTAATACATGCACTTAGCATTGACATAGTTGCTCAGTATGATTTGATAGGTGGAGAAATCCAGAGAAATGAAGGGGAAACCATAAACGATAGGGAATGACCATAGTTCAAGGAATGAGATAAAGTTTCATAATCGATAAGCAGCTACTGTTAATCGATCAGAGATTAATTAAAAATCAGTCAATTTGACTACATGATATCTTGCCAAAACTGAAGCTGTTGTTCAAAAAACAGTTCGAAATGTGAAACGATGCTGAACTGAATTTAGAATAAAATCAATTACCAAAATAATAATGTATAAATTGGTTTTAATTTCACTGAAAGTGAAATGTGCTCAACCAAATTGATTAGTGTGAACAGCACCAATGACCACCCACTCATCCTTTATTATGGTCAGGTTTGAATATTTATAATAAAATGAAGGGTATTTGATAAATTATGGGGAACCAGTGATTATCAAATTTTCCAGGATAGCAGTGCTGCAGTTACAATAGGGAACAACTTAACAATGACAACAATATCTTGAAAATCTTGAAATCTTGAGTGAAAAAAAAGTTTTTTTTACCAAATTTGAAATAGACACACTTAAAATTAAAAACCATAAGGGTGTACATCATACTTCGTTATATGGGTTGGCAGATCAGTGTCTATGTTGTTTGTTCTACTGATTATTCTTTACAAAATGCATAGACCCAGATCTGCCAGCACATTATGCAACGGCAGATCTGGGTCTATGCATTTGCAGTTGGTATCGGACTTATACGCGAGTATATACGGTACCAATTTAGAGCAGTAAAATTCTTGAATTTCTATTACAGACATTTGAACAAGAATCCAACAATGAAAAAAATAATTTTATTTTCATCTTGAATTTGACTCTGTCTTTTCATATTATATGTGATTTGGGCCTGTTTCCCGAAAAAACAATGTCAATGGCCAGAGACTTAGAGGGACTTGAGGATGTTTAATTATAGTGGCACTGATTTAACTGTCATATACTGACTATTACGTCCAGATACATTTAACTATCATATACTGAGTATTACGTCCAGATACATTTAAATATCATATACTGAGTATTACGTCCAGATACATTTAAATATCATATACTGAGTATTACGTCCAGATACATTTAAATATCATATACTGAGTATTACGTCCAGATACATTTAAATATCATATACTGAGTATTATGTCCAGATACATTTAAATATCATATACTGAGTATTACGTCCAGATACATTTAAATATCATATACTGAGTATTACGTCCAGATACATTTAAATATCATATACTGAGTATTACGTCCAGATACATTTAAATATCATATACTGAGTATTACGTCCAGATACATTTAAATATCATATACTGAGTATTATGTCCAGATACATTTAAATATCATATACTGAGTATTACGTCCAGATACATTTACGAAGTTGCTTAAATATATATTTACAACAATAAAATCCTATTAATATTCCTAGATGATGAAATACAAGGTTTTTATCCAATTCTAACACATTTTAGGAAATTATTTGCAGACATTATAAAAGCTGGCATTTTGCTTCATTCTACGTCATATGTCATGATGTCACATATGACATCAACAAACAATTTATCATGATTTTTCTGCCATAAATGTTTACATTCTACCAATTAAAAAGTGTGTAACATGAAAAAAAAAATTGCTACAGTTAGGTTGCTTTTACATCAAAAGTTGATGAAGTGCTGGTGTTTACAATTATTTTAAGGCCATTGGGTAATACATACTCTTTTCTTTTTTGACAAAATTGAAATTTTAGGCATTTAACGAGAATAACATTTGTAATGGTTCATGCATAAAAATGTCTGTCATTCCAATTGAAGTTTTTAAGGTACAAGATTCAAGAATTAATTTAAAATTGTCTGTAGCCATTACTTTTAAATTAATGTAGCTGTCTACTTTCCAGAGAAAGACAATTTAATTCCTATTTTTCTTCCGATTTCATTAATTTTGAGAGTTTGTTGCTTGTATTTTATTTGGAAACATAAGAAGAAAAAGCATGTCTAACATGCTTCAAAATATCGAGTCATTCTTGTTAGAATGGTTTTTTAAGTTAGAAGCTTACTCATAAACTGACAACCAGTCTACAGCTAATTTTGTGACTTTATATATATATATATTTTTACCTTTAAGTTATAAACCAAAACAAATTACATGCAGGAATCACAGTTATATTCAATTCCCCTAATAAAGATATGGAAACACCAAAATATTACAAATTCAGTAACTTTAAATTTCTAAATACTCATGATCAAACCTAATAGAACCCATTATAGACCCATCCTTGATGCAAGCATCTGCATGGAGAAAACCATATGAGCTGTGGCATTTTTTTATCTACATGTGTATGAAACGTGTTAGCCACTCTTCACGTAAAAAATCAGGTGCTACTTTCAATATTGAGTACTGTATATACTCTTGTATAAGCCAATACCAACTGCAAACTGCATAGACCCAGATCTGCCATCACATAATACCAACTGCAAACTGCATAGACCTAGATCTGCCATTGCATAATGTACCGGCAGATCTGGGTCTATGCAGTTTGTAAGGACAAATCAGTAGAATCAACAACATAGACCCTGATCTGCCGGTGCATTATGCGATGGCAGATCAGGGTCTGTGTTGTTTGCATTTATATACGGTATTCCAAAGTCGAGTCTGTAAAAAGACCTATGTTGCATCACTGGAATTTTCTCTCCATTTTTTCAAGTTACAGATAGGATAAGCTCTAAAAAGATTTTTTTAAAACTATAATTTTACTTGTCATTATCAACCAATCATCACCCTCCAAACAGTTATGTACTCTATTATATATTCACCCATTTATATACTGGTTCCCATTTTGTTCCATATAATTAGTACTGGGAGTTCTACAGAGACAAATTTTAAAATTTAATAGGATTGGTTTGGTTTTAATGGGTTAATTGCCATTTTTCAGCACATGATATGCTATACATGGCAGCCAGTATATCTGGTGGAGGAAGAACCTGGGAAAAACCTGGGAATAACCACCGACCCACAAGAAGCTACTGACAAGCTTTCTCGCATAACCACATTGGCCGAGCCCAAGACTTGAACCCATGCAGACAGAGGTGAGATGGCAGTGATCGGTAAAGGCGAGTGCCTTAGACCACTCGGCCCCCCAGGGCCCCCCCCAGATTTAATAGGATACATAAAACAAGTCATTTTACAACATACCATATTATGGTGTAAAGTGAGTATGGCTTTCAGACTATAACAGGTAGTTATGACACAAAGAACTGTCTCCTTGGATTCAGAGGTATAATTAGGACACAAAGAACTGTCTCCTTGCATTCAGATTTAGACATGTTGAAAATTTGTTTACTGAACTGATTTATTTTCAAAATAAAAAGACTCATCTGATTACATGAAAAATTTGCAAAATATTCTGACCTGCATCTTGGCACCCCTGTTACTTTTGTACAAATTTATTCACATTTTGCATAGAAAATGTAGCTGTAGGTTTATTTCAAACACAGTGACTGATGTGGTTTTATTTTGTTTTTTCAAAAGCTGGTAACATTTAAAATATCTCTGCAAAGATTTTGTAAGTAATAGATAAAATGTTGTAAAAACATCTCAACCAGGGTAAAATCCCATTGAATCCTATTTAAAATCCCATTGAATCCTATTTAAAATCCCGTTGAATCCTATGTTAAATGACTTTGCCTTGGATCAGGTCTGTTTTTAAATCAAAAACTATTTAGATTAGAAATAAAAAAAATTCAAATGAAAAAATATGTCCAGAAATTGATATTAACTGGTTAGTGTCCAATTTTAGATTACTGGGAGTAGATTTCTCTTTTTGAACTTGGAGGATATGGTAGAACTTAATTATTCAATGAAGTTGAAGGAAGTAAAGAAACTTGGAGGATGTGGTAGAACTTAATTATTCAATGAAGTTGAAGGAAGTCAAGAAACTTGGAGGATGTGGTAGAACTTAATTATTCAATGAAGTTGAAGGAAGTAAAGAAACTTGGAGGATGTGGTAGAACTTAATTACTCCGTGAAGTTGAAGGAAGTAAAGAAACTTGGAGGATGTGGTAGAACTTAATTACTCCGTGAAGTTGAAGGAAGTAAAGAAACTTGGAGGATGTGGTAGAACTTAATTATTCAATGAAGTTGAAGGAAGTAAAGAAACTTGGAGGATGTGGTAGAACTTAATTATTCAATGAAGTTTTGAAGGAAGTCAAGAAACTTGGAGGATATGGTAGAAGTTAATTATTCATTGAAGTTGAAGGAAGTAAAGAAACTGCTTGGCTGGTGGAGCAGAAGAATTGTATCCCTTATTGGAAAAATTATTTTGTTAAAATCCAGGATTTTGCCTAAATTCATTCATCTTTTTGTAGTGCTGCCAAGTCCTCCACCCCTTATAGAAAATGAACTGGATACATTATTTTTCCAGTTCATTTGGGGCGGTAAAACTTAGAGGGTTAAAAGAGACACTCTTATAGCTTCTTGTAAGGAAGGGGGATTAAATATGATTCACTTGCACTCATTTGTGTGTTATATAAAACTTTCCTGGATTAGGCGTCTTTTACTAAGCGAAGATGGTTTATGGCAAAAACTGGTTTCTGAACAAATATTTGGAAAATTTGGACGTACACTGTTATTTAAATTAGGAAAACTAAGTTGAAAGAAATTTCTAAATCAATAAAAAATATCTTTTTGCGTGATTTATGCTTTATTGCAATGGAAAAATGAACCATCTACTGTTCAGGAATACTTGTCTCAAGATATTCGTAATTTAGATACTATAGATGATTTTAAATGATAGGTGGAGAACAATGATGTTGTACCTGTTCAACATATATTTGATACACAAGGTGGAGAACAATGATGTTCTACCTGTTCAACATATATTTGAAACACAAGGTGGAGAACAATGGTGTTGTACCTATTCAACATATATTTGATACACAAGGTGGAGAACAATGATGTTCTACCTGTTCAACATATATTTGATACACAAGGTGGAGAACAATGGTGTTGTACCTATTCAACGTATATTTGATACACAAGGTGGAGAACAATGATGTTCTACCTGTTCCACATATATTTTATGCACAAGGATTTCTATTAAGTTTTGATGAAATAAAACTATAACACAAACTAATAATTTCATACAGTACTTTGCACTTATCTGAAAGATATCAATGAAGTGGAACAAGAAAAAAGTTTTCTTGAAAGTGGAAATGATTTTCATGTAGTTTTTGACAAAACTTCACTCCTTAGGTTAAGAGCAAAGAATACATTTATTTATAAAGACCTGATAAGAACCAAGATACAAAAGCCAAATGGTAAAAATGAAACTTGGTTCTGGCAGCTAGAGTGTGCAATTGGTGTAAATGAATGGACCAAATGTTTTGTTTTGGCTAAATTTTGTACAGACTACACAAAACTGATTAGCTTTAATTTTAGATTTCTCCATAGAAATATTGCCACACACCAGTTTTTTAAAAAGATTAATTTAGGTGATAATGATAAATGCACCTTTTGTAAGGAGCGAATAGAACAAATTGAGCACTTATTCTATGAATGTTCAGTTACTGAACACTTTTGGAAATTATTTGTGGAATGAATCCAAACTTACGATCCAAATTGTATAATTTCACGAGAAAATAGGAAATAACAACTTTGATGATCTTATTGACTTCCTAATTTTGCTTGCAAAATATGTTAAATACCGCGATCACATAGTGCATCAAAAATCCCAAATCTCACCTACCTGTATTATTAAAATTGTTTTATAATATAAAATGCTGGACAAATATGTCACCAAGTGAATAACAGAAGTGATGAGTTTAAGGAAAAGTGGACCCTATTGTCAACTTTTGGTACATGATTTAAAAAATAATTTATAACAGTTTTTTTAAAATACATTTTCTTTACTTTCATTTGGGGTTGGGTAAAGAAAATAATATTACTTTTTAAAAAAATAACAAACAGATAATTTAAGACATCTTGGGGTTTGTATGCAAGTGTGTCTTTATGTACAATATTTGTGAATGTATGTGTCTATGTGTGTGCATGTGTGTGTGTGGTGTATAAGTAAGGGAACATATGTAAAGATCAGGATGCAGAATGCCCCATACACCAGGTAAGGTGGTGATGTAGGGGAACATATAAAATCCTGACAACTTATGTTCAATAAAATTTTTAAAAAAAAAATCCCATTGAATCCTATGTAAAATCCCATTGAGTCATTTATTCCTATGTAAAATCTCGTTGAATCCTATGTAAAATCCCATTGAATCCTGTGTAAAATCCCACTGAATTCTATGTAAAATCTCATTGAATCCTATGTAAAATCCCATTGAATCCTATGTGAAATCTCATTGAATCCTATGTAAAATCTCATTGAATCCATTGTAAAATATCAATGAATCCTATGTAAAATCTCATTGAATCCTGTTTAAAATCCCATTGAATCCTATGTAAAATCTCACTGAATCCTATGTGAAATCTAATTGAATCCTGTGTAAAATCCCATTGAATCCTGTGTAAAATCCCACTGAATTCTATGTAAAATCTCATTGAATCCTATGTAAAATCCCATTGAATCCTATGTAAAATCTCATTGAATCCTATGTAAAATCTCATTGAATCCCATGCAAAATCCCATTGAATCCCATGTAAAATTTGATTGAATCAGATGTGAAATCCCATTGAATCCCATGTAAAATTTCATTGAATCCTATGTAGAATCCCACTGAATCCTATGTAAAATCCCATTGAATCCTATGTAAAATCTCATTGAATCCCATGTGAAATCCCATTAAATCCTATGTAACATTTGATTGAATCCTATGTAAAATCTCATTGAATCCCATGTGAAATCCCATTGAATCCTATGTAAAATTTCATTGAATCCTATGTAAAATTTCATTGAATCCTATGTACAATCCCATTTTATCTTATGTAAAATTTCATTAAATCTTATGTAAAATCTCATTGAATCCTATTAAAATCTCATTGAATCCTATTAAAATCCCATTGAATCCTATGTAAAATTTCATTGAATCCTATGTTATATCTTATTGAATCATTGAATCCAATGTAAAATCCAGTTGAATCCTATATAAAATCACACTAAATCTTATGTAAAATCCCATTTAATCCTATGTAAAGTCACACAGAATCCTATTAAAATCCCATTTAATCCTATGTAAAGTCCCACTGGATCCTATTAAAATCCCATTGAATCCTATGTAAATTCCCATTGAATGCTATGTCAAATCCCATTGAATCCTATGTCAAATCTCCTTGAGAATTTCATATCACAATGATACACATAGTGATAAAACTAGTTTGGTGCCTACTTCCCCTTTTTACATTTTTTTTATCAATCTTGCATTACACTGGTCATCAATTTTTTAAAATTATTTTGGATGTAAATAATTTAAGTAGTCTTTACATTAAGAAATAAATTGTTGCTTCATCCAACATTAAGGTAGACCATTAAGTACAGAGTAGTTGTCATACATTTGTTTTCCTAAGATAAAATGTGACTGTTAGGAAGTAATGTGTATTTGGTATTGCTGGTCGTATAAGAATTATTGCCCCCGTTTTGCTCATCCTCCTGACTAGTTTCTGTAAGATAACTTTACCAAAATTGTTGGTTTTCAACCAAATTTAGCATGTGAATTTAGATTGATGAGACATTGAGTGATATAACTTATAGCATTGCAGGACATCATTTACATGAGTTATGGCCTCTTACTGTCAATCCTCCTGACTCTGGTTTCCATAGCAAAACTTTACTAAGCATTGCTGGATTTCAGCCAAATTTGGCATGCAACTTTATTTTAATGAAACTGAGTTTAAGTCCACATTATCATTTAGAAGAGTTGTGGCCCCTGATTGCCTGTCCTCGTAACTTTGGTTTCTGCAGCACAACTTTACTAAAGAATATTTGGTTTCAACCAAAGTTATTATGCACCTTGTATTATTAAAGTTATTATGCACCTTTGTATTATTAAAGTTATTATGCATCTTTGTATTATTAAAGTTAGTATGCACCTGTGTATTATTAAAGTTATTATGCACCTTTGTGTTGATGAGTCCTTGAATAAGTTTAATGTCAAGTGTACTACATTATGATTTGGAAGAGTTATGGCCCCTAATTGCTCAGAATATTTCATTTCAGCCAAAGTTATTATGCAGCTTGATATTGACAAAACCTTGAATGAGTTGGATTTCCAGCATTCCACATCAGCATTTAGAAGAGTTATGGCCCCTGAATATGTATCATCTCCAGACTTTAATTTTTCAACAGAAGTTCTTCTGTTTTAGGCCCTGCATTAGGGTCCATGCTGGACTAAACTTTTACAGCAAAGTGACTTCTCTTCCCCACCAGAATGGGGTGAAGTGGTGGGAAAATTCAGAGAAGTGAATGTAGAGAGGTCAGAATTTAGAATATTCAAAACATTCACTTAAAATAGCCATTTTGCTAAGCGTTTGTCATGAGGAAAATTGTAATTGAAGGACATAGGTCAGATATATTAAGTACCATGTGTGACCCCTTCTGTTTATTCAAAGGTGACAGTTTATTTTTTGTTTGTTTTGTGTTTAATGGCACATCAACACATGAAAGGCTATATGGTACTGAGGCAGTAGGAGTAAGTGCCATGTTCAGAGACACACCATAGCAACCAACCCAGGCTGCTCTGAGCAGGATTTGAACCCATGACCTTTGGCATTTTAGTCCAGCACACTATAAGACACCATGGCTCAATCTTAGATATAACTGTGTGCATTTCTTTTTATTGGCTGGGTATATTTGTTTGAACTCAGTTAAATCAGTCACAGAGTGATACTGAATTCTGGCATATAAGGAAATAAAATATGCGTACTACTGGTGCCTCTGACACCAATATATGACGACAAAATGGAGTCAGTACAAATTTATACAAACAAGTCTTTTCCCTCTTCAACAAACCCATAGAAACTGATACTGAAATTAATTAATTTTCGAAGTCTGTAGTATATAAAATATGGGATTTTTCAGAATATGAGCTTGTCAAAACAAGTTTTTGTCTGTCAATTTATTGCATGTGAGTTATAAATAGACTGATAACTGAGACAGGTTTCTTTTCAGTCTGGAAATGTGTGTTTATCTTACATGTATATTTTATTAACAGAGACATTATCTTGTCTCAAACTGTCAGGCATCAATAAATTAATAATAGCTTTAACTCCATTTGCAAATAGTATACTGAATGAAAAAAGAAAAAGGAGGTTGTATAAATCTATATAATGGTCAGGTCATCATAGCTCAATGTAGGATTTTGGAAAATGGAGTTTCAGAGCCACATTAATTCTCCAAATAGTCCAGTGTAAGGGAAACATAGGCCCCTGACTTTGAGTACTGGAAGTCCAGGACTAGAAACTGGAGGTAATGGACTAAATTTTACCAACTTGTCTGAAATTTTAAACAGACATAAGTCCTTGATTAGTCGAACTTAAGTCATGTCTAAATTTCATTATTTCTGGATTCTAGACTTAGTTTGATGTCAGGAATTATGGTCTATTAATAAAATACAAAAATATGGAAGCAGAGATTCTCACTAGCAAGAGATCTTGACATACATTTTATCCCAAGGTTTGATCATCATGTTCACACTTCATTTTCAGGATACGTGACTGTGTAGACTGTTTATGAAACAGTAATCACAATATATATTTTTTTATTATCATTCTAATTGTCTGTCATTGCTCAAAAAGGTCAAAGGGTTCTAAAGTAAAACTTAAGCAGTGATGTTCATTACAGGCAGAATTCCTTTCTTTTTTGCAACAGTTTATCTTAGACTGGTTCTGCAGCCCGTGTTTCTTTGATAGACCTGAAAACACTGTAAATTCACTTTTGTTTATGTGGTATCAATTTGAGTAGATTTCAGGGTTTGCTACAAACAATGAATTGAAATACCCAAGGTAAAATGTTTGCACCATTAATGCTGCTTTTATCAGACACATATCCTTGAATTTATGTAACGATGAAAAAGTAATTTTTTTCCAAAACCATGAAAATAAATGAATGTACAGTTACTTCACAAAAACAAAGACTATGATAAAGGTAGTTCAGTCCACTTAAACTGAGCGGACTGCATCAGATTCAGTTATCATCCCCTTATCAAAAAGATTAAACTGTTAATGTAAACATTTTTCTCCATCATTATTGTAACCAGATGCCTCCACACATGAGAATAGAAAGTCTGTGCTTGTTAACAATTTTCAGGCATTCATAAATAGAGACAGAGAACTTGTAATGACAATGGTATTGTTGTCCTCTTAATAATGATTACAAAATGTATCATCATTGGTTAAATGATTTAATTGCCTAAATAATCTTAGGTCCAGAGAGAATCTTACAGACATTATTAATTTAATTGGTGCTCATCAATGTATGGAGAAAATGAATAGATATATGAAAATATAAACTTTGAAGGGCATGTAAAAACTGAGAAAGATGATCATAAGAAATGATCGGTTATGTTTGCTGATTCAATATCTGTATTTTCAATATATCTGAGTTTTCTCTGAAATAAGTAAATGAAATCATCTTTCTCAGTTTTTATACCCCCTCAAAGTTTATACTTTAAGTCCAAATTTGTTCAGTTGATTAAACCAGTGATAACTGTCTGTTCCTTTTTTATCATCATCGTCTTGGGTGCTTTTGTGGTATATGAATACTTCATCATTATTGTTTCTGTTCAACCAGTGAATGATCAAATAATATAGAGAGAGATGAAAAAATTGCAAGGTAAATTTGACAATCATACAGCTGTGTAGGGCTTCAGATCAAAATACACATGTATATATATGTATGTATATATAGGGTTTAACAGCATGTCAACACAATATTGGCTATATTGTGCCAATTATTAGTTCAGTTTTAAAAATGTAAAGATTAAGAATTGTGAAAAATTTAAAAAAAAAATAAACCCCTCCAAATAAATATAAACATACATGTATACTATAAGGTAAAAGGAAAAGATGTTAAAATTCTTTAAAGGTGCATGTATATAAAATAAAGGATAAATGTAAACAATATAAAATACATGGTCAACATTTGTTTTATATAAATTGCATTTCCTCAAATATTAAACAGATAACAGAAACACTTCTTGATACCTGAATTAACCAACACTTAATGATAGCAAATGGGCTTCATTCAAGTTTTAATAGCAAATGGGCTTCATTCAAGTTTTAATAGCAAATGGGCTTCATTCAAGTTTTAATATGAGAAAGGCTTCATTCAAGTTTTAATATGAGTAAGTTTTAAAATGAGAAAGGCTTCATGGTAGATACGCATTGTACTGGGAATGGGCTCAGTTCAAGTTTTATCACAAGAAAGGCTTCATTAACACATCACAAGTGGGTTCCATTCATGTTTTAAAATGAGAAAGGCTTCATGGTAGATACGCATTGTACTGGGAATGGGCTCAGTTCAAGTTTTAAAATGAAAACGGCTTCATGATCGATACGCATTGTACTGGGAATGGGCTCAGTTCAAGTTTTAAAATGAGAAAGGCTTCATGATAGATATGCATTGTACTGGGAACGGGCTCAGTTCAAATTTTAAAATGAAAAAGGCTTCATGATAGATATGCATTGTACTGGGAATGGGCTTAGTTGAAGTTTAAAATGAAAAAGGCTTCATTAGAGATGCACAGTGTACTGGGAATGAAAAGCCATGTTAAATAAAGATTATTATTATTATTATTATTATTATTATTATTATTATAACTGAGTCAGTATGAAACTTACCAGGTGAGGTGCTCACTCCATGCAAGCCCTGGTAAGTTTTCTACTGATTTGGTATCATTCCATACCCGGTCACTAACAAACCATATCATGAATTTATTCCACTGATAACTTTAATGATCTCTCTGCACGTTATTTCCTATAATTTTTTTGTGGAATCATGGCCAAGAAACATTGAGTGACTTCATGACAAAATGACATAATTCGTAACATTATGTCACACTGACCTGGTGTTTTTCTTATTGATCCAGTATGGTCTCATACCAAGCCTTCATCATGTGACTCACTTTTGACCAAGTAATATGCAAGAAACTAGTTAGAGGTGGGTAAACAATCATTAATTATTATTTAAGGAGTTTGCAGGAACTAGGATCAAATTGTTATTTAGAAACTTTTTATATGAACATGGAATATATATATATATATATATATATATATATATATATATATATATATATATATATATATATATATATATATATATATATATATTAATTTTAAGGTAGAAAATATTCATCATAATTTCCAGCAGCTATTTAGCTTGAACATAATCTTGATATGAATAACTATGTGAGTACATGTGATTCTGGTAGGTGCAAGGGTAGTGGTGCTCAATAAAACCAGGTCACAGCCCATATCCAGCCAGCGGGCCATAGGTTGCACATGCCTGGCTTAGAGCAATGTATGGTATATTTATATGTTTCTGCAACAAGGCATATCTTGTTAGCCTAGACCAATGTATGGTATATTTGTATTTTTCTACAACAATGCATATCTTGTTAGGATAGAGCAATATTTGGTATATTTTGTGCAAAAACATTACAACAATAAAGTATTATCAAAAATGAGATCCTAAGTTTGCAGATTTGTTGAGAGAGGCAATTCATTATGGCATTTATTTGTCTAGTGCTGTTAGTGTTGGCCTTGTCAACAATTATGGCATTTACTTGTCCAGTGCTGTTTGGGTTGGCCTTGTTTATGGCATTGACTTGTTCAGTGCTGTTAGGGTTTTCTCTTGTCAACAATTATGGCATTTACATGTTAGTGCTGTTAGGGTTTTCTCTTGTCAATGATTATGGCATTTACATGTTAGTGCTGTTAGGGTTTTCTCTTGTCAACGATTATGACATTGACTTGTTCAGTGCTGTTAGGGTTTTCTCTTGTCAACGATTATGGCATTTACATGTTAGTGCTGTTAGGGTTTTCTCTTGTCAACGATTGTGGCATTGACTTGTTCAGTGCTGTTAGGGTTTTCTCTTGTCAACGTTTATGGCATTTACATGTTAGTGCTGTTACGGTTTTCTCTTGTCAACGATTAATGGCATTTACATGTTAGTGCTGTTAGGGTTTTCTCTTGTCAACGATTATGGCATTGACTTGTTAGTGCTGTTAGGGTTTTCTCTTGTCAACAATTGTGGCATTTACATGTTCAGTGCTGTTAGGGTTTTCTCTTGTCAACGATTATGGCATTGACTTGTTCAGTGCTGTTAGGGTTTTCTCTTGTCAACAATTATGGCATTGTCTTGTTAGTGCTGTTAGGGTTTTCTCTTGTCAACAATTATGGCATTTACATGTTAGTGCTGTTAGGGTTTTCTCTTGTCAACGATTATGGCATTGACTTGTTCAGTGCTGTTAGGGTTTTCTCTTGTCAACAATTATGGCATTTACATGTTCAGTGCTGTTAGGATTTTCTCTTGTCACCAATTATGGCATTTACATGTTCAGTGCTGTTAGGGTTTTCTCTTGTCAACGATTATGGCATTTACTTGTTAGTGCTGTTAGGGTTTTCTCTTGTCAACGATTATGGCATTTACTTGTTAGTGCTGTTAGGGTTTTCTCTTGTCAACGATTATGGCATTTACTTGTTAGTGCTGTTAGGGTTTTCTCTTGTCAACGATTATGGCATTGACATGTACTTGTTCAATGCAGGTAGGGTTTGCCATGTCAACACTTTTGTTAAGGTCTTGGTTAAAGCTTTTTATTTTATCATAGGCTTAACATGCAAATCGTGGTCATTTTGTTTGGGATATGACTGGTTTCTAAGATATCAGTCAGATCAATGAAGTATCCAATAGATAACAGATGTGCAATTGTTTTAATTTAAAACCAAGAAAATAAAAAGACAATACAGTGTAAGTAGACACACAATAATTTATATAATTTAGTTCATGACTGAATGACAAGAAAATGAAAAGAAAATATTAAAGGCAGACATTAATAGAATTTATCATGTAAGAGTTGATTTGATAGTATTGATGTTTGTGTTTTGGTTCCATAAGTCATTTTAATTTGGTTATGAATGATTGATAATTCAGTATGCATTTTATGAACACAAGATTAGGCACCAGAATTTGAGATCGGACTGTATATCTGTTATACTGGCATGCGATTGAAATGTAACGTTGATACAATTATTGAATGCACTTAAGAGTTAATACTGTTTGGAAAAGCACAAAAAAGGTCAGTTGTGATTGCTGCACACTATTTTATTTTTCTGTTGATTGAAATTTGGTTGTATTTTTTTTTTTTAATGAAATTTTGAGAAACATTACTGGAAGAAAATGCATTTACAGGTTTATGAAGGTCATGCCTTAATTTTACTGCTCATGTACTGTCAATTATTCATTATTGATGATTCAACAATTTTTTTTGAAAAACAATGAAACAAGTGCATTAGCATTGAAAGAAAATATTTGTACTTATGATGATTTTAAAATTGGTCCAGTAAAACTGTGAAATGCAGTATAGCTTTATGAAAAAAAAAGATAAATTCAGAATGTATTGGGATTGGGGGTGGGTTGGGCTACATTTAATTTAAAGGGTGGGGAATGTTAAAAAATAAAGAAGCTTCCCATGATCAGAAACGTCAATATTTGTAAGTTTGTTTTTTCTAAATTTGCAGTCGGCTTTGATTGTAAATGAATGTAAATATATTAAAAATGCTTGTCACCTTCACAGTTAGTTGGTAATCAGATTCAGTTGATTGGGACATATTTTGAAGCCCAAAAGTAGACTGCAAAAGTCTTTCAATACACAGAATGCAAGGGTGTTATATACAAGTAGACTGCAAAAGTCTTTCAATACAGAGAATGCAAGGGTGTTATATACAAGGATAATAGCTGCCATACATTTTTTGCAAGGTATGAAAATGTTGACTGATTGCAACACCACTGACTTTTACAGGACTGCCCCTGAAGCACAGAGCTGCTCTACCAAATATATACTATTCCAATACCCCTAAAATACTCCATGCATTTAAAGATGACATTGCATCATGTAGAAGGAGCTGCAGTGGCTGATTGGTTAGTGTGCTGGACTTGCAACCAGAAGGATGCAGGTTGGAATCCTTCTCAGACCAGGCTAGGTCTGCTGCCACGATGTGTCTCTTCCTGTGGGCATGGCACTTTATTCTTATTTGTCTCAGTGCAATATAACCTTCTTTGTGTTGATGTGTTGCTAAGTACCAATCAATACACCATTCAGAAATACTACTAAGAGTGAAGAGTTATAAAGTGTTGGAAAAGGACATTCTTTCTAATTGTATTATGTCTATCATGTCATTGTGTGTCACAACCCACCACCCTGACACAGTCATGAATGTAAAGTCATGTAAAGTCATGGGGCTTCCCATATGATTGGTCCAAGTTTGGTATTACAGTAAAACCTGTCTTGAGCGACCACCTGTCATTTACAACCACAATCGTATTGCACGGATTGATTTTATTATATAAACGTACTGTCGTGAGCGACCACTAGCAGAACGCGACCAGCGACCATAATATCTTGGCAAAATATACATTTCAACACTGCTATGAATGACCACATCGCAAAAACAGAGATAATCACCACTGACCTTTATTTAGTCCTTTGTAACCATGACCGCTTAAAAAGTAAAGACTGTTCTAAATGAAAACATAGCAAAATTAATTTGACTGGCTAGCAGTTTCTTAAATTGTATAGGTCATGCATGTAGTGTCATATGTTATAGATTGTAAACCAGGCTAAAGTATATGCAGATTGTTCTAAAGTAACACTGTTATGAACGACCGTATCGCAAGAACACAGATAAACACCAGTGACCTTTATTTAATCCTTTGTAACCACAACCACTTAAAAAGATAAAACTGTTCTAAATAAAAACAAAAAAACGGTTTCTTAAATTGTTACAGATCATGCATGTTGTGTAATTTGTTATAGACTGTAAATGAGACTAAAGTACACGTCACTAACTGCCATTGTAGTGCTGAAGTCAATGTACCGGTTGCATACATCGTTTGTATTTGGAGTTAATCCGTATATGCCTGGGGTGAATGATGTTTTTGTCTTTGTCTTTAATACCAGTAGGGGAGAATCGTTTTCCAGATTCGATTGTCATTGTTAACGGGTGGTGTTGTTTGTTGCTTTTTTAAAATTTTACAGTGATTTCAGCCAACACATCAAGCTGTCATCTATTCATCTTAGTGCAGCTGGTTACACCTTTTGTTTATAGAGTTAATCCCTTTATGTTGTCTGTGAATTAAGCCTTTGACTTTTGTCTCTAAATAAATTTATTCTGTTTCTGGACGAGTTAATTATGTCTTTTTATTTCATTCATTGGTACATATACATTGTATATATATATTCCATATTTCCCCAAAGCCTGATCAAAACCGCTACAGTCATTATTACAATTGATCACTGATAACGTTAACACCTTAATAACAAGGGCAGAACCTCCAATGAAAAAAAGACAAATTCTAACACTGGAAAAGAGAATTAATGTAATTGAAAGAAGTGAAAAATAGCAGGCAATTTAAAGTCAGTAAAACTCAAATTCAGGATGTTATAAAAGACAAGGAGTCAATTAGAAATGAATTCATATGCTAATACATGTACGTGTGATCTTCAAAAATAAATGTGATTCATGTTTAATGATAGATGTATATCTTTATTGCTATATAAAATTATTTTCAGATGAATGTATGCAATATTTTAACAAGAACTATAAATAAAGAATACAATAAATGTACAGTGACTGTAGTTATTTTTCCTTTTGTTAAGCAGTGATGACTTTTGACCTTGGAAACTGGTCCTTTTGTACAAACCTGTTATGAGAGACCACCTGTCTTGAGAGACTGCTTTTTGTTAGCAGAAGGGGCGGTCTCTCAAGACAAGTTTTACTGCACCTGTTAGATTCAGTGCACTTTTAAAGTTTCAGAGAAAGTCGCGTGTAGAAAGTTGCAAATGTCATTTTTATATAAAAAGAAATAAAAAACAAAAGTTTTTAAAAAGAAAAGTTCTTTAGAAACCAAAATGTTTGAGGGGAATTAAATAATAGTAGATGGCTGGAAATGAGCCAAGAGGTCAGTCTCCTGTGCAAGAATAGCTATCCTGGACAAGCTGTAGTAGCCTCAGTGCAGAAATAAATACCATAAATACTCTTGTATAAGTCGAATCCAACTGTAAACAACATAGACCCTGATCTGCCATCGAATAATGCACTGGCAGATCAGGGTCTATGTTGTTTGTTCCACTGATTACTCCTAACATGCTGCATAGACCCAGATCTGCCAGCACATTATGCAATTGCAGTTCTGGATCTATGCAGTTGGATGAGGGTTATATGCGAGTATATATGGTAACTTGGTATATGAGGAACTGTAACATGATTTAATTTGCAAAAAAATTCATGTAAAAGAAAGAAAATCTAATATATCAGTTACACTAATATTTCACTCAACAAGACATGAAAATGTAACTAATTCTAGAGCATTAAGAAATGAACGATTTACTGGGGATTATTCTTGATATTTCGCATCAGTTATATGTCAACTTCAGAATTTTTAAATTGATTAAATGACTGTGTTTTTAATAGCTGAGACCTACTTGATCAGTGCAAAATTACATTTTCATAGGGATGAAATGAACATGTTTCATAGTTTAATTCTGCTTTTTCTGTGCTAAATTGCATAAGATTTCCTAGGAAAAGAATGAGAAAGAAGAAGAATGCATTATTAATTACCATTTAAACAATGGATTTAATTGCATTTTGTCATGAACTTTTCTGATATCGAATTCATTTTAGGTTCATGTCAGACTGAGGGCATTTAAAATGAAACTAAAAATTGTGTTTATCGACAGTATTTTTGTTTTGAATATCATCTAGTTTGGATTTGCATTCCAAATTGATGTTGTTCTTTCCAAACAGATTTTTTTCATTTTTACAGCTAACTTCATGGAAAGTCATTCACTCTTATTATCATCCATAAATTAAGATAGTCACATGCACTTATTGAGAATTTACAAACTTTTCTTGGTGGGATATATGTTCAGTGATTTTTGACTTGCATTAACCAAGTTATTTGATTCATTTATTAAATTTACATAATTGTAACCAGTGTTCGAAATTGTCGCTTGCCCAGCAGCATTATAGCAGCTATTTTCAGGGCTGACAAGTAGTTAAAGGAATGTGGATAATTGTTTTACTAGTTGCTGGCGCAAAAAGTCAGTGAGTTCTGAAAAGGTAATTTTGAACACTGATCACAATGATCCCCACATTTTGCGAACAACAGGTGTGGATAATGTGATCCTGTTCATCTGTCTTACAGCATTGATGTGTGAGTGTGTAATGTCATGCAACTCCTATGCTGTTTAAGATAGAAACTTCAAACTTTAGGATGTTATTGTTGTGGTCTGTTGTTGTTGTTGTTGTGGGTTTAACGCCATTTTTCAGCACATGATAGGCTTATACATGGTGGCCAGTTTTTATCTGGTGGAGGAAGAACCCGGGAAAACCCCAGGAAGAACCACCGACCCATGGGAAGCTACTGGCAAGCTTTCTCACATATCCACATTGTCCGATTGTGGCCTATAGATGTGCACAAGGTTTTCAGAATATCAATTCATGCGCTAGGGATTGAGCATTTAGGATACCTTAGGGTGGAGGATTTGGGGTGCCCTAGAGGTAGAGCAATCAGGTGCCTTAGGGTGACACTTTTAGGTTGTCCTAGGGGTGGAGCTTTTGTGGTGCAGACATATATCTATATCTGTAAAATGTGGGTAGATGGGTAGAAATGACTTAGTGAAGTGAGAGGATAACACTAATTTTCTGCAGACTTACAGTTGGAATGTGTTAAAATGTTAGTATGAATTATTACCATATCTGGCAGCTTGTGGATCCTATTCTCATGACCAGAAAAACAACATATAGTACCGGGATGGGGGGAGTGGGGGTACAGTAGGTTACTGTAGCGACTGTCAAAATTTGGTCAGTTGGTATTCATGACCATACCTGCCTTATAGCAGGAAATGTGTTATAATGAAGAGCCTTGTAGTGAGACTGCCGTATAATGAAGTACATTGTTTAATACATAATAAAATGGTATTCATGACATAACCACCTTATAGCAGGAAATGTGTTATAATGAAGAGCCTTGTAGTGAGACTGCCGTATAATGAAGTACTTTGTTTAATACATAATAAAATGGTATTCATGACCATACCCACCCTATAGCAGGAAATGTGTTATAATGAAAAGTCCTAAGAAGAATATGTTTCACTGTATAGGTTTTTAAAAAAATTGCATGAATTGTACAGTAAAGTGTCACAAAACTGGATTTACTTGTAGTTCAAAACTTCATGAATTATACAGTAAAGTGTCTCAAAACTGGATTTGCTTTCTTTAAATGCAGATTTTAATTCTTAACTGTGTATAAAAGGGAAGATTTGTATGCATAATTAGTGTAGTCATATATATTTTCAGACAGTTCTTGTCAAGTTTTATTTGATACGGCTTTTTCCAATAATAAGTCCACACTAGCAATATATACCTAGAAATATACCAGGTATGCTTCATGAGTTTATGATAGGGTAAATATGGTATTAATCAATCATCTATTGTTTCTGTAAAATTCGTTATTGGTAATAAAATCTTGACCTATTCCGAGTTCATGTTTAGAAAATACTTTACTAATCCACACAAACAGTTGTCTCCAGAATTCAATTATAGGTCAACTGCAGATTTACAATTATATATAACACATAAGTAGATCAAACTGGCATTTTAACATTTACTGATACTATAATCAAGCAGAACTTATCTTTTAAAAAGTTACAACCTTCAATTAGCAGATTTGCACATTATTTATTTTGTAAATCTGTCTTTACTATGATGTTTAAAACAGAATATCCTTTTGAAAATGATGCACACTCCAATCCAATTTTAACAGCAGTTTGTTCACCCCGGTATGCAGTGTGACAGTTGTGCAAAAAATGAAAAACTTGGATTGTTCATGGTTGAGATATATTTTTAAAAATGTCTTCTGCTTTATGTTAATTTTAGTAAGAAAGTATCAGTAATTGTTCAGTATGTTCCCTACAGCAATTAATAAATACTCTAGTGGCAATTTGTCAAGAATATCCTTCCTTGTGTTAAAATCACATCCTCATTACTGGTTTGCATGCTATGATTCAGGCAAATTTACTGTGTATTTAGTTACATGTATGAGTTTGAAATAGATTGTAATTCAGACTGTGACCATCAGGGCCATTATGGCTGTAACATTTCTGAAGGTTAAAAAAACAAAACGTTTTCATAAGAATGAAGAAAAATAAAAACTAAAGTGATCGAGTGCTGTTCAAGCACCATCTCAGTGTCAGGCTTAAATTCAGTAGCTTAGAGATGTCAGTGCAGTATTATCCTGTCAGCTCTAAGAGGGATTCATACTTAAAAAAATTACAAAAATTCAGGTCAGTAATGTTAATTTTATACTAGATCACAAGGTGATAGAAAGAGACATAAAGAATTTAAGCTGGCACTTTGCAGACAAAATATTTTGTAAACAATTTTTGTAGTTTATTTTTCTTCATGTAATCATTTAAATACTATACAAATTTCAAAGATACAAAATCCTTCTTATTTAGATAAAATTTTCTTTGATGAAATTCCATCCATTTATCTTATTTCCTTCTTCGTGTATTTATCTTACAATTTTACACATTTTATTTAAGATATAAAATAAATAGATTTTAATCATTCAGAATATAATTATTGTGCTGACATTTTTCCAGATTAAAGCTTGCAGGGTGAGTGATGGATTATTTTTTAAAAAAAGAGAGTTTCTTGAGAAAATTGTATGTTTTCAATGCTATTGACACGTTGGTCAAGTAGACCATAGTGTTTGTCTTAGATGCTGTAGACCATATCAGCTTTCAAATACAGAGAGCTCAAATGTTGGAACAATCCAAGATACAAAAATACCTTAGGTGCATAATTAATAGTGATTGTTATGGTTAACTTCATTGATGCTGTTGCTAAGGAATGTTCAGAACCTTCTACTAGGACCAGTTACTCTTTAAGGTGCGTCATGAATGGTGATTGTTATGGTAAATGTCTACTAGTTCTGGTTACCCTAGGTACATAATGAAGAGTGATTATTATGGTAAATGTCTACTAGTACTGGTTACCCTAGGTACATAATGAAGAGTGATTATTATGGTAAATGTCTACTAGTACTGGTTACCCTAGGTACATAATGAAGAGTGATTGTTATGGTAAATGTCTACTGGTTCTGGTTACCCTAGATACATACATGTAATGAAGAGTGATTGTTATGGTAAATGTCTACTGGTACTGGTTACCCTAGGTACATAATGAAGAGTGATTGTTATGGTAAATGTCTACTAGTACTGGTTACCCTAGGTACATAATGAAGAGTGATTGTTATGGTAAATGTCTACTAGTACTGGTTACCCTAGGTACATAATGAAGAGTGATTGTTATGGTAAATGTCTACTAGTACTGGTTACCCTAGGTACATAATGAAGAGTGATTGTTATGGTAAATGTCTACTAGTACTGGTTACCCTAGGTACATAATGAAGAGTGATTGTTATGGTAAATGTCTACTAGTACTGGTTACTCTAGGTACATAATGAAGAGTGATTATTTTGGTAAATGTCTACTAGTACTGGTTACCCCAGGTACATAATGAAGAGTGATTGTTATGGTAAATGTCTACTGGTACTGGTTACCCTAGGTACATAATGAAGAGTGATTGTGATGGTAAATGTCTACTAGTACAGGTTAACATAGGTACATAATGAAGAGTGATTGTTATGGTAAATGTCTACTAGTACAGGTTAACGCAGGTACATAATGAAGAGTGATTGTTATCGTAAATGTCTACTGGTACTGGTTACCCTAGGTACATAATGAAGAGTGATTGTTATGGTAAATGTCTAGTAGTACTGGTTACCCACAGGTACATAATGAAGAGTGATTGTTATGGTAAATGTCTAGTAGTACTGGTTACCCTAGGTACGTAATGAAGAGTGATTGTTATGGTAAATGTCTACTAGTACTGGTTTCCCCAGGTACATAATGAAGAGTGATTGTTATGGTAAATGTCTACTGATTACCCAAGGTACATAATGAAGAGTGATTGTTATGGTAAATGTCTAGTAGTACTGGTTACCCCAGGTACATAATGAAGAGTGATTGTGATGGTAAATGTCTACTGGTACTGGTTACCCCAGGTACATACATGTAATGAAGAGTGATTATTATGGTAAATGTCTACTGGTACTGGTTACCCTAGGTACGTAATGAAGAGTGATTGTGATGGTAAATGTCTGCTGGTTCTGGTTATCCTAGGTACATAATGAAGAGTGATTGTGATGGTAAATGTCTACTAGTACTGGTTACCCTAGGTACATAATGAAGAGTGATTGTTATGGTAAATGTCTACTAGTACTGGTTACCCCAGGTACATAATGAAGAGTGATTGTTATGGTAAATGTCTACTAGTGCCAGTTATCCTTTAAAGTATAAATTTAATTTTGGTTGAATTTGTTTTGATCTAGATTTGGAAAAGTTTATATGTTTATATTAAATATAGGTACCGGTATATGTTTATGAATGCCATTTGGCCATAAGTGCAAAATTTAACCTTGTATAAACAATTGTAATGACAGAAAATAGATAATTACAATTATGTCACATAACTCAACAATCTTAATTTATAAACAGTCACTGATTTGTACAACTCAAAAAAAAAAAAATATTCCAGATATTTCATATGATTGGAAAATGTTTTAATTTGTTTTATTTGTGATTCATCTAGAGTATACTTTTGAGATTTTTGAATTTGTTTTATTTGTGATTCATCTTGAGTATACTTTTGAGATGTGTTAATTTGTTTTATTTGTGATTCATCTAAAGTATACTTTGGAGATAGGTATGCATTGTTAACCAAGATGGATTCCAAGAATAGACATTTTTATTCTAAAACTATACTTGCAGTGTCATGGAAAATTTTTGTAATGGAATGAACGCTTTAATTTATGATCCTAAACAAAGATTGGTAATTTTATATTCTGCAGAAAATTAGAAGAAGAAAAAGAAAACAGGAATGGGGCATATTGTTATGTATCTATCATAACTCATAATTGATGTTTTATTGGCATTCAGATAAAATGGATGTAAACAGTCTTTTGGCATATACATCAGCCATCGTTGGAACTTGGTCCAGTTAGTCAGTAAGTCAGTGACCTTGCAAGCAGTTCAAAATTTGCTTTCTGGTGTGCATATTGCCTATGGCCTCAGCACATTTTTGGATCTAGCTTTATAATTGATTGACAGCCATTAAAGAGATAAAATGAATGAGTTCTTGACCTATATAGAATATTGAGTATTTTAGATACTTAATATACTGATATTCATGGTGCATTCAATTCTTCATTTGGTTAGGAATTTTATTAATGTACAGTAAATGTGAGCTTCATCAGTTTGAATTAGAAATTTGTCAGTTTTGCAAAAAAAACCAATGACTATCCCCCCCCCCCCCCCCCAAAGCAAATACAATGGATTGCAGTTGAATTGTATGTTTCAGACTTGCATCAAATTTGTTTTAAATTGCTGCCAGTGAAGTTACATTGTCAGGCCTCCTGGCTTGTTTTAGCAGGTCATGCAATCTTCAGTAGAAAACTGTTGTAGAATCGAACACTGTCTATACAGTAATTTCAAGTTACAGTTGCTGCATTGGCACCTTCCCAGACTCTTGGGCTGTTTTAACTGTGGACACAAGCTAGCTAGACCATAAACATCGATATGGTCTAGGCATAAACCCAAATACATAAGCTAGCAAGACCATAAACTCTGTGAACCAGGCATTGACCCTAATACACAAACAAGCTAGGCCATACTAAGATATCTATATGGAAAGGACATGAACCCCAATACAAAGAGGAAAGACTTAATTTTCATACTGATGTAATGGCTTGAAAATTCCACTCCGCTCATATTTACAAGTGGTGGCTGAGGAAGAGCAAGTAACATTTTCAGTATGCATGTCTGATTGGACAAGCACCATTTTAAGCAGCTTCAGTATTATGTACAATGTAGGATGAGTAACAATGACACTGGACAAGTAAAAGTTCAAAGTCAAATGTCCAGCAAGACAGGTAGCCAACTGAAAATATTTTGAGCCCTGGATGTAAAGAATTCAGTCTACAGATGGAGTTAAGCATGTAATGTAGACCCCAAGGGAAAAAAGACTCAGATTTTCTCAAAGCCTGAATTTTGTAAGACTGAGCACTTGCTCTTGACATTAGATAAACAGGTAATGTAGACTACCAATCTAATTAATATCAAGATATACTTATAACAAGTAGATCTGACAGGTACCAATAAAGGTTTAAATTTTGCTGACTTTTGGAATTCCCAGGCCACTTATGTTTAGTAATCTGTCAGAGAAAGCAATGCATTTAATGTTAAGGCGAATTATTGCTAGAAATGGTATGATCCAAATGAAGCTTTTGACTCTAATGGTCAGCAGGACATAACCTTGTATCAGCATCCATCAGATCTCCATTATATCAGAGATCTTGATTTTAATCACATTGTGTAGAGTACAATACAGTCATTATATGACACAAAACTCGAACATTTACAAGGTTAAAACTCACTAATAAAAGGTAAAGCGAGTGTACTAATATATGTGTGAAGTACTTTGGGCTTATAGTAGATTACAGTCTTCACAATGCATACAATTCTAACTTTTGCAGGGCTTAGAACTCACTAATGAAAGGCAGAGTGGACACCTGTATCTGAAGGACTGAGGGCTAATAGTATACTTCAGTCTTTGCAAGACAAAAGACTAACTTTCAGAAAGCTAGAACTTAATAAAGAAAGGTATGGAGTGGAAATCTATCTGTGAAGGATTGGAGGCTAATAGTAGACTACAATCTTCACAAGGTATAAGACTGTAACCTTTACAAAGCTAAGAAGTCACTATTGAATGGCATAGAGTGGACTAATGTTGGTAAAGGATTATAGGCAAATAGTGTAGACTACAGTCTTCACAAAGCAGAAAACTAACTTTCACCAGACTAAGAACTCTCTAATGAAAGGCAGAGAGTGGACTAATGTTGGTAAAGGATTAGAGGCAAATAGTGTAGACAACAGTCTTCACAAAGCAGAAAACTAACTTTCACCAGACTAAGAACTCTCTAATAAAAGGCATAGAGTAGACTAATGTTGGTTAAGGATTATAGGCAAATAGTGTAGACTACGGTCTTCACAAAGCAGAAAACAAACTTTCACCAGACTAAGAACTCTCTAATGAAAGGCAGAGAGTGGAATCTTTATATGTGAAGAACTTGGGGCCAATAGGAGACTACAGTCTTCACAAGCCATGAGACTCCATACATGCCATATTCCCAGACAGTGTTGGGGGGTTTTGGAGACTCAAAAAGTGTGTTTTGGGGTCCCAAGGAGGGTCAGTGCGCGTGACCCCCCCCCCAAAAAAAAGGCACACAAATGAGAATAAGCTATCTTTTCAAATCAGCCTTTAGCAAATGACTGGAAATTCAAATCTGAATAAAAGAAAATACCATCTGTTTTCTCTGAAGCATTTAATATACTTACAAACAAAAAAATGGTAGACTAAGCAATGTCAAATAATATCACCTGCATAGGTCTGTAAAATGATCTGCTACTGAAAAAGGCAGATTGTGCTCAGCAACGAAATTGCAGAAAAGTACTTCAGCTCTAGTTACATTGTCTGTCGACGACTGCTTAAACAAACTATTTAATTTGGGTATCGAGCTCTGCGTTTTTGCCGTATCACGATGCTGGGTGGTGTTGCTATGTCGACGAATGTCATACACTCCAGAATGACTAATGTCAATATGGTGGTTGCAATATGTGCACAGAATAAAATGTTCCCCCTTGATGCTGCGCTTCACAAAATCAAACTCCGTCAACCAGGAGTTCTGGAATTTTTTTTTGCTGGGCTTTGCTGGCTTCGGAGATGGCTCCAATTTCCTGAATCGCTACTACGTTTCGACATTTTTCCTTTGAAAATGAATAACACTTGTACACTTTTCCATTTTATATATGAAGTAAAAATCCGACTTCCAAGAAACGTTGCCGCTGATCACAAACTTTAAAAAAGATGGCGTCAACATTCTCAAAGAAACGGTGCCGCTGATCACAAACTTTAATAAAGATGGCTTCAACATTCTCATTCAATGCAATCAGTTTGTTCTTCAACAGGCATCTCTTTGATCTTCTAAACATTAAATTGGGTTGTTCCACTTAATGTACTTTACCTATGCAAATTAGTCTAATGGGCTCTCCTGCAGCAGTGCTCAAAATGATTTGACACGACACATCACCCTAGCTATTGTGAGCCAATTATGTAAATCTCTGAAAGGTGGCTGTTTATCTCTGACCGCCTTACCTTTTAATTGCCTATAAAACAGGTGTATTAACCTCCCCCGAGGATAATTTTACATGAGCTTTGAGCAGTACTGTTTACTGTTTATATATACCACGGATTATGGGCATATATAATAGCGATCAAGAAATACACGTTTTTTTGTTTGTTTTTTTCTTTTTGGGGTGGAATTTTTTATTTTTTGTTGTTGCTAAGATTGCTGAAAATCGTGTTTTTCGAAACACGATCGTGTCGGGGGGTTTGGGAGCCCAAAATCGTGTTTTTCGCGTGACACGTCGTGTTATGGCAAGTATGAGACTAACTTTCACAAAACTAAGAACAAGGTTTTCACATTAGGCTAATGAAAGGCATAGAGTGGACTTCTATCTCAGAAGGATTTCAGACTAATAGTAGACTACAGAGTTTACAGGGCATACGATTTTAACTTTCACAAGGCTAAGAACTCATTAACAAAAGGCTAAGAGGGTGGACTAATATCTGTGAAGGAGTATGAGCATATAGTAGACTACAGCCATCACAAGGCATAAGATCAACTTTCACAGGCATAGAACTCACTAATGACAGGCATTGAGTGGACTTGTATATGTGTAGTATGTAGTAGACATATAGTAGACTACAGCCATCACAAGGCATAAGATCAACTTTCACAGGCATAGAACTCACTAATGACAGGCATTGAGTGGACTTGTATATGTGTAGTATGTAGTAGACATGTAGTAGACTACAGCCATCACAAGGCATAAGATCAACTTTCACAGGCATAGAACTCACTAATGACAGGCATTGAGTGGACTTGTATATGTGTAGTATGTAGTAGACATGTAGTAGACTACAGCCATCACAAGGCATAAGATCAACTTTCACAGGCATAGAACTCACTAATGACAGGCATTGAGTGGACTTGTATATGTGTAGTATGTAGTAGACATGTAGTAGACTACAGCCATCACAAGGCATAAGATCAACTTTCACAGGCATAGAACTCACTAATGACAGGCATTGAGTGGACTTGTATATGTGTAGTATGTAGTAGACATGTAGTAGACTACAGTCTTCACAAGGCATAAGACTATAACTTTTACAAGGCTTAGAACTCATTAATGAAAGGCATAGAGTGGACTTGTATATATGAAGGACTATGGGCATGTAGTAGATTACAGTCTTCACAAGGCATAAGACTCTAACTTTCACAAAGCTTAGAACTTACTAACAAAAGGCATATAGTGGACTTATATGTGAAGGACTGGGATTATAGTAGTTTACAGTCTTCACAAGGCATAAGACTAACTTTTACAAGGCTTAGAACTCAGTAACGAAAGGCATAGAGTGGACTTGTATATGTGAAGGACTGTTTGCATATAGTAGACTACAGTCTTCACAATACATAAATTATAACTTTTAAAAGGCTTAGAACTTACTAATGAAAGGTAGAGAGAGTGGATTTGTATAGCATATAGTAGACTGCAGTCTTCACAAAGCATTAGACTAACTCTTACGCACTTTTGAAATCGATTAGCCTAATTATTTATAAGATATAGAGTCAGTAGACCACTCTGAGTAGGACATGAACCAGTGACTATAACATAGGCTCCATGCTGGAAGTCTATCAAAAGAGGATATCAATACTCTTCCCATTATGGATATAATATTATTATGGATATACTATCATTATGAATATACTATCATTATCAATATACTGTCATTATGGATATAATATCATTATGGATATACTATCATTATGGATATACCATCATTATGGATACAATATCATTTTGGTTCTTAAGACAAGACACAAGTTTGTCAGAGTTATATTTTCAGTTTATTATACACAGCCTGTCAGTCTTTTTTTAAAAGACCCATCTTTCTGTACTGAAATGAAACTGTTTTGATTCCAGCTATTTTTTCTCATATATTTCGTTTTCTGGAGATACTTAAGAAAATGACCAAATGTAGACAATATTCTTGGCAAATTTGTTGCTAAATTGTAAAAATGCACTTGATTGTGAGTACCAGTTTGGACATGCACAGATTTCTCACATAGCAGAATGCTTAGTGATAGTTACTTTTAAACTTGTGGCAGAAATATAATTTAGTGGATTTTTCAGGAAAGCTGCATCTGACTGATATTCATTTCTACTTTTTTGAAGTACACTAACATCTATTACATGTATTTTGTTGACAAGTTGAAGTACACTAACATCAGTTACATGTATTTTATTGACATATTGAAGTACACTAACATATGTTAAATATATTCTGTTGACATATTGAAGTACACTAACATATATTACCTATATTCTGTTGACATACTGAAATACACTAACATATGTTACATATATTATGTTGACATACTGAAATACACTAACATGTTACATATATTCTGTTGACATATTGATTTATACTAATATATATTACATATATTCTGTTGACATAGTGGAATACACTAACATATGTTACATATATTCTGTTGACATAATGAAATACACTAACATGTTACATGTATTCTGTTGACATGCTGAAATACACTAACATGTTACATATATTCTGT
Organism: Margaritifera margaritifera; assembly: GCA_029931535.1. NCBI lineage: Eukaryota > Metazoa > Mollusca > Bivalvia > Unionida > Margaritiferidae > Margaritifera > Margaritifera margaritifera. The sequence goes on from JAQPZY010001578.1 coordinate 3,579,367, forward strand.
TGACATACTGAAGTACACTAACATATATTACATGTATTTGGTTGACATACAGAAGTAAACTAATTGCTGCTGAATTTTAAAGTTTGCAGATTTGTGCCTGAATTATATATATTTCTACAGAGAACTAATGACATACACGACAAATGAACTTTCAAATTTAGAATTAAGAAGCAGGCTTGTAGAATAGCTCAGCAATATAACTACTGATTTTGACTAGATGAATAAAATTGCAATCACTATAAGGTGTCTCAATATAACACAGTCCCTTTTATAAGGCAGGTATGGTCATGGATCCCATTTTATCATCTAATACTATAAATAATTGAAACCCAGTATAACACTTTCCTTTATATAAGGCAGGTATGGTCAAGAATCCCATTTTATCATGTAATATTATAAATAATGTACCCCAGTATAAGGCAACCTCACCTATAACACAGTACATGTATACTTTTATGGCTCCCTTTAAAAGCATTACATTGAGGGATCACTATATTTTCAACTATTTTGTAAGCCTAAATTATTTTGTAAATTTATGTTTGCATACAGTGAGGACAGCTGTAAATTGTAATTCTCTGAAGACTTGGAGGGTTTGTTTTGATTACTTCTTCTAGTATGAAAAGACTTTGTTTAATGCAAGTACATGTACTTTGTTGCCTCACCAGGAATAACCTTTAAGGTTGTCATAAAAACTGAATGGGGTTTTTCATGATAATAACATTATAATGCTTTTCAGCCATTTTAATTCATTCCATTTTAAAAAGCTACAAGTAACATAGAGACAAAATTACCTTGTTCTGGCTGTGTTTTTTTATGTACTTGTAGCTAGCTATTACCTTCTTTGTATTGGCTGTGAGTGAAAATAAATGAAAGTCAGTAATATGATAAGGGTTTTGGGGGGTAATCAGTCAGCATTTAGAATAATTTATTTGTATGGAGAAAGATACAAATTGTACAGATGAATGAGTCTCTGATGCTTTATTTATCCATCCATCAAAGGCAGCTGTCCATTAAGCCAATTTAGTGCAAAAATCTAATTTAAAACCAATTTACATTATTAAAGAGAATTAGTTATTTCTAACAAAAAAAAAAAAATATGGGCAGATTAACTTGCAGTGTATTGAAAGGACAATATATTAATATCAAAAGGACATTGGGCCACAAAGGTGTACACAACATTTAAGAATGCATACCACTAATTTATTTTCTCTAAATCATAATGAAAAACTTTGAAAAAATATAATATTTTTGTGTGCTAGATATTCAGGTACACCATACACATATTTCTTGACAGAATTCAGCACAAACATTTTGAGAAATCAAAGTGGGCTGATTTTGAAGCATTTATGAAGAACAATATTTTCGAAAGTGGGTACTAGTAAAAGCTATCTTAATCAATAGTATTGCATAGGGTTGGGACATGATAATTCTGTCCTGTTGGGGGAAAAAAATTTAAATTGATGTACGTGGAAAGACAGCATCTATATAGAAATTGAGAGAACTGATAATAGTGGGCAAACATTTAAAAAGAAAAATATTACACTGATATTTTAGATCATGGACCGATCTCAGACTTTTAAGTAGAATATCAAGAGTTACCCCACCTTGAGTCTGGTACCCAGCTTAATTGACAGTTAGAATATTAAGAGTTACCCCACCTTGAGTCTGCTGCCCTGCTTAATTAACAATTAGAATATCAACAGTTACCCACCTTGAGTCTGCTACCGTGCTTAATTGACAGTTAGAATATCAACAGTTACCCACCTTGAGTCTGGTACCCAGCTTAATTGACAGTTAGAATATCAAGAGTTACCCCACCTTGAGTCTGGTACCCAGCTTAATTGACAGTTAGAATATTAAGAGTTACCCCACCTTGAGTCTGCTGCCCTGCTTAATTAACAATTAGAATATCAACAGTTACCCACCTTGAGTCTGCTACTGTGCTTAATTGACAGTTAGAATATCAACAGTTACCCACCTTGAGTCTGGTACCCAGCTTAATTGACAGTTAGAATATCAAGAGTTACCCCACCTTGAGTCTGGTACCCAGCTTAATTGACAGTTAGAATATTAAGAGTTACCCCACCTTGAGTCTGCTGCTCTGCTTAATTAACAATTAGAATATCAACTGTTACCCACCTTGAGTCTGCTACTGTGCTTAATTGACAGTTAGAATATCAACAGTTACCCACCTTGAGTCTGGTACCCAGCTTAATTGACAGTTAGAATATCAAGAGTTACCCCACCTTGAGTCTGGTACCCAGCTTAATTGACAGTTAGAATATTAAGAGTTACCCCACCTTGAGTCTGCTGCCCTGCTTAATTAACAATTAGAATATCAACTGTTACCCACCTTGAGTCTGCTACCGTGCTTAATTGACAATTAGAATATGAACAGTTACCCACCTTGAGTCTGCTGCCCTGCTTAATTAACAATTAGAATATCAACAGTTACCCACCTTGAGTCTGCTACTGTGCTTAATTGACAATTAGAATATCAACAGTTACCCATCTTGAGTCTGCTGCCCTGCTTAATTGACAATTAGAATATGAACAGTTACCCACCTTGAATCTGCTACCATGCTTAATTGACAATTAGAATATCAACAGTTACCCACCTTGAGTCTGCTGCCCTGCTTAATTGACAATTAGAATATCAACAGTTACCCACCTTGAGTCTGCTACTGTGCTTAATTAACAATTAGAATATCAACAGTTACCCACCTTGAGTCTGCTACCGTGCTTAATTAACAATTAAAATATCAACAGTTACCCACCTTGAGTCTGCTGCCGTGCTTAATTGACAATTAGAATATCAACAATTATCCTACCCTGAGCCTAGTACCCTGCTTAATTAACAATTAGAATATCAACAGATACCCACCTTGAGTCTGCTGCTGTGCTTAATTGACAATTAGAATATCAACAGTTATCCCACCTTGAGTTTGGTACACTGCTCAATTAACAATTTGAATATCAACAGTTATCCTGCCCTGCTTAATTGCCAATTTAAATATCAACAGTTATCCTACCCTGAGCCTAGTACCCTGCTTAATTAACAATTAGAATATCAACAGGTATCCTACCCTGCTTAATTAACAATTAGAATATCAACCGTTATCCTACTCTACTTAATTAACAGTTAGAATATCAAGTTATCCTACCCTGCTTAATTAACAATTAGAATATCAACAGTTATCCTATCCTGCTTAATTAACAATTAGAATATCAACAGTTATCCTACCCTGCTTAATTAACAATTAGAATATCAACAGTTATCCTACCCTGCTTAATTAACAATTAGAATATCAACAGTTACCCACCTTGAGTTTGGTACCATGCTAATTAACAATTAGAGTATCAACAGTTATCCCACCTTGAGTCTGGTACCCTACCTAATTAACAGTTAGAATATCAACAGTTATCCCACCTTGAGTCTGGTACTCTGCTTAATTAACAATTAGAATATCAACAGTTACGCACCTTGAGTCTGATACTCTACTTATTTAACAATTAGAATATCAACAGTTACCCACCTTAAGTCTGGTACTCTGCCTAATTAACAGTTTGAATATCAACAGTTATCCCACCTTGAGTCTGGTACTCTGCTTAATTAACAATTAGAATATCAACAGTTATCCCACCTTGAGTCTGGTACTCTGCTTAATTAACAATTAGAATATCAACAGTTATTCCACCTTGAGTCTGGTACCATGCTAATTAACAATTCGAGTATCAACAGTTATCTCACCTCAAGTCTGGTACCCTACTTAATTAACAGTTAGAATATTAACAGTTATCCCACCTTGAGTCTGGTACTCTGATTAATTAACAATTCAAATATCAAGAGTTACCTCACCTTGAGTCTGATACCCTGCTTAGGTGGTGCTCTATAGTTTCTTATTTTGCATAGGGTTAGATTTTTGAAGAAAAAGAATTTTCCAGGTTTTCCTCACTGGTTATCCTTGTTATTTAAAAAAGACCATGTATATCTTAGATATTAATAAAAGAACTTTAAATTCTCTTTATGGTGTATGATTGATTGGTGCAGTTTGGGTTATAGAGTATACAGCTTACTCTTACTTCAGATGTGCACCTATCAAAAAACTGCTAGCTCTGCTTGTTCATTTTCACTTCCTGGACTTCAAAGATTGTAAAAAAAAGAGTTAATAACTTTTTTTACTTTTCATATATTTTTTTAATTCATTCATTGTACTTTTAGAAGCTGGTATTGACAATACTGCAAATTATTTTTTTCTATTTTAATAACTGCTAAAACTAGTGTACTTTGGACTAATTCAGGCTGATTTTTTGAGCACATGGGAGTGAACATTTTTGTTAGATGTGTGCTTAGCTCATGTACAAGTTCCACAAGTACAATATGTAAAGAAATTTCAGCCACAGTACATGAAAATAGCATAGAGGTATGCCAACATTCTCTCCATTATGCATGTTGCAAATTCAAACAACTTCACCTTACGCCTGTCACTCTCTTAGAAGTATATCATATCTGTAAAGCACCTCCATAAGTAACAATTATAATATCAGCAGTTATCCCACCTTGAGTCTGGTACCCTACTTAATTAACAATTAGAATATAAAGATTTACCCCACATTGAGTCTGGTACCCTGCTTAATTAACAAGTAAAATATCAAGAGTTACCCCACCTTGAGTCTGGTACCCTGCTTAATTAACAATTAGAATATTAAGAGTTATCCCACATTGAGTCTGGTACCCTGCTTAATTAACAATTAATGGATTGTAGTCCCAATATAGCTCTTAAAAAGGTTTCACAGCAACAGCATTAGATGTTATATCTGTTTACATGTGCATGTGTTTTTGTTTTACTTAGTGGACTATTTACAGTGAACAATGGACCCATCATTTAGTAAATTATTGCAAACGGGGCAAAGAAAACATGGCCGTTCATATCAAATTTTGTAAGATATAATTATTTTCAAGGCAGTAATGGAATTTTTGATTTTAGCCAATTAGTGATATAAACCCAGAAAATGTCTTTCTGTTAGAAACTATTTACGTAGAGAAGTCTGCACGAGTTGGGAAGTTTTATGAAGAAATTTTCAATATTTTGGGAAAGAATTTCATGTCTTTGAAGTTAAAGTTTTGAAAAATAAAGGTTATTGTTTCACTTGTGATATCAGCTGTTGTGAATCATGCTATTATATAGACTATTGAAAGGTACCGCAAAGTAAACAAGATTAAAGCATATATAATAATAATATCAATTGTGACTTATGCCATACTTGCAAATGACCTTACTTGTCTTGCAAACTTTCCTGATAATCTAAGACGTTTGCAATAATTGCCAAATGGTCAAGAAAATGGTGCTATGATATTAATAATGAAGAGTCATGTATTGTTGTATTGCAAAAGAGAAGAGAGTTTCAAAGCACAGGTTGTCCTTAAAAATTGGTGATACAATCATTCAGGAAACCAATTCTGCTACTTGCTTGGGTATATTACAGGATAGGTCACATTGTTCTATGAATCATACCCGCAGTGCCTGTAGGAACGCACAGCAAACATTTTTTTTTGCCTTGTTAATCTTGGAGTTGGCACTCCAAATCTAAACCCAATAACATCCCCCAGTCTGTATAAGAAAATTGTGAACCCAACACCGCTGTATGGTTACGAATTTGCAATCAGCTTTAAAAGATAGACCTCTGTGAACTCAACAAACTTCAGCATTTTATTGTGAATAACATTCAGGGATTCTAAGAATGAACTCGCTTGGATATGTGTGCCTCTGTGCTAGGCTGATAAGATTAACAGCTGAGATTGATTGACATAAACTCCTCTTTCTCTGAAAACTTTGTTGCCTCCCAAATCATGGTATCTCCAAACAGATATTTCTCATGCGTTTTTTTAATGTTTTTTGATGGTACGTATTCAGTGCAAACTGGCTATATTCCTGATGTTTGGTGTACACTGCAAACATATGCCTTAACTGACTTCCTCATAAATTTCATTAACCAGACATTCGTCCCAAACAAATATCAGTGGAAGAGAACAGTTAACAAAGCTATTCTCAAACGTGACGAGGTTGCTTGGCAAGAAAGAATAAGTAGTGATTATGATTTCTCTCAATTTCGACTTCTTCATACAGAAATTATTCCATCAATTCTTTAGTCCACTGCAATGAACAATTAAGAGCTGAAACTAAATTCATAGCATCTCTATGGGTTCTAAAACCAAGTCCGGGTGTCTCTATCTGTCAAAATGTGGCCAAAAGTATACTGACCTATTTAAACATGTTGTCACATCTTGCTTTTGTACGAGGCAGGTCGCAAATAATTTTCACTGGTACATATACGATCATTTTGGACTAGCCCTACACATGGAGCTCGGCCAAAGTAGTGATGAGTTCCAGCTGCTGAAACTACTTGTGCTTACCCCGAACAGTCCCCTAGATGAAAGTCAGCTTCACTGATTTCGCATTAGTTCATTCCAGTTCATTGTTCTGATATCAAGAATATATTTTTCCTTACCTTAATTGTTACACTCGTCTGCTAATTTCATCACAGATGACATTTTCTAGTATAGGTCACATGCTGATGACGAGTAAACCTGACATTAGGCACTTGGAATTATGGGCCCTTGGAGTTATGGGCCCCACTTACTGGATACAATTAATGGTTTAGACCTGTGATTCCAGGGAAACACCCAGATTACACGTGGACATAAATACCTGCATGTATATAATCCTTGTTGATATACATGTTTATAAATAAATGTTTTGGGTTCATCTGTGCATTTCTATATTTACTTCATAATTCTCTAATTGTTGCTTAGATATGATTGTTTATTCCCTTTTACTGTACAATTATTCAAACTAACCTTTGCATATTTGTACATTATTTTAGTTACATGTGATTTATCTGTTCTTTTGTCTTCTTTGTCATGTATGTATCTGTAAATCTCTGTATGGAGGAAATGCAGAATGAACGAATGAATGCATATACAATAGTGATATCTGTTGTGAATTATGCTATTGATAATTGTACAGACTATTGTAAGGTACATGTACCTTATAACACAGTAAACTAGATTAAAGCATATACAATAGTGGAGGATGTGTATTAATTGCTTTTAAGTGTTGTGGTTCTTTAGAAAAGCATGGTTGTTTACATGCGGAAACACTTCATGTTTATGATACCAACTTTTCATCGACAATTTTTGGAAGAATGAAAAACAAATAAACCCATGAGAAGGGAATGAATGAAAATTTGTATAGTGTATATAATGTTTAACGCACCTTCCGATTCATGTAATGATTGTTTTATGGAGAAGATTAAGGGATAGAGTGGTACAATTTGAATAACAGTATTAATTAATTAATATTTTTAAATAATAGACATGGGAGGTACAGTAGTGCAGTAACTGTCATCTATAAGTTATGTATCAAAATATAATATTAACAAAAATAGTTAAGGACAGGGTTTTCAAACTAGCCAGTTAGACCTATTCTGGTGTAACATCATCATGGCAAGCCACAGGCGTCAATCCGCTATGCTCCTTTATCACCCGTGTTTGTGCAGAAATTTCCATGTTTGTCGTGAACATACATAAACCTGCTTAACCAATCACTGTGAGCACAAGTACAATTTTCTTGCTGTTGTGACCCAACATGACATTTCATGTTGTTTCAATGAGCCAATCAAAGTTTCTCTTTCAAATACAGTCACTTATTGATCAATAAAATGGGCACTTTCAGTGATGTATAGAAGATTGTTACATTGTGTTGTTGATGATGTATTTTTGTTTATGCATACCCATGAAAAATGTGGAAAGCCACAGAGGCAGCAACTGGTGATAAAGGAGCATAGTGGAGTGTTGCCTGTGGCTTGTGACACCAGTGTAATGCTAGGCCTGTTTATCAAAACAATCTGGTAACCAATTAGTGACCTATTCAGAGGTCTGTTTACCTTGATAGTCAGGGCAAAAATGACACAACTTAGTTCAAATCTTCTTTTTATACCTCAAAATACTTGTTTTACAGATATGCACATTATGACTTTAGACACAACAACTATGGCTTTAGACACAAAAGAGTATTGATTTAGACACAAAAGGCTATGGATTTGGACACAAGAAAGGATGGATTAAGTTACTTTACAATTTCTATTTGTAAGATCAGGAAGACTTGGTAGAATGTACAAATCAAATTGATTGATAGGGTCTTAATCTAACACAGATAGATTGTTTCTTGAAAAATGATCCAATTTTTACCATTAGGAGAGTGCAATAGCCTGAAACACTCATTTTAATTAGATGCTCAAGTTAACATAAAAAGGAGCACTATACACATAGGATTATCGGAGCACTGTACACACAGGGCTCTACAGGATTATTGGAGCACTATACACACAGGGCTCTACAGGATAATTGGAGCACTATACACACAGGGCTCTACAGGATTATTGGAGCACTATACACACAGGGCTCTACAGGATTATTGGAGCACTATACACACAGGACTCTACAGGATTATTGTAGCACTATACACAGGGCCTTACCAGAATATAGGAGCACTATAGACACATGACGTTACAGGATTATAGGAGCACTATACACACAGGGCTCTACAGGATTATTGGAGCACTATACACACAGGGCTCTACAGGATTATAGGAGCACTATACACACAGGACTCTACGGGATTATTGGAGCACTATACACACAGAGCTTTACAGGATTATTGGAGCACAATACACACAGGGCTCTACAGGATTATTGTAGCACTATACACACAGGGCCTTACCAGAATATAGGAGCATTATAGACACAGGGCCTTACAGGATTATTGGAGCACTATACACACAGGGCTCTATAGGAACATAGGAGCACTATACACACAGGGCCATACAGGAATATAGGAGCACTGCACACACATAGCTCTACAGGAACATAGGAGCACTATACACACAGGGCCATACAGGAATATAGGAGCACTGCACACACATAGCTCTACAGGAACATAGGAGCACTATACACACAGGGCCATACAGGAATATAGGAGCACTATACACACAGGGCTCTAAGGGAACATAGGAGCACTATACACACAGGGCCCCACATTAATATAGGAGCACTATACACACAGGGCCCTACAGGAACATAGGAGATTTTAGTGATATATTACATGTGATTTGCTCTCTTCTGCTTTTTAGTTGACAATTCATGCGGGAAGAGGGTGGAGGAGGAATTCCCTAAAGATTTGATTGATGATAAAAACTGGGATTTGGGAAACTTAGTCAGTTTCAGGAGAAGATTATTTTCAGCTACATATTTATAGCACTAGAATGTATTTGTCTCTCCTGTGACTGACAAGGCAAGGGTATCAGTTTTCTGACAACAACAACATCATTGTAAACAATATTAAGTGTGGTGTTGAAATTTCTGAAAGTCACATATCTTTTACATCAGTTGCAGTATTAAACTTAAACTTTTCTAGAATATTGGGATGCATGTAAAGTTTGTACAAGTCTAGACTATTGTCATGCATGTAAAGTTTGTACAAATCTAGAATATTGTCATGCATGTAATGTTTGTACAAGTCTAGAATATTGTCATGTATGTAAAGTTTGTACAAGTCTAGAATATTGTCTTGCATGTAAAGTTTGTACAAGTCTAGAATATTGTCATGCATGTAAAGTTGCTACAAATCTAGGATATTGTCATGCATGTAAAGTTTGTACAAGTCTAGAATATTGTCATGCATGTAAAGTTTGTACAAGTCTAGACTATTGTCATGCATGTAAAGTTTGTACAAATCTAGGATATTGTCATGCATGTAAAGTTTGTACAAGTTTCACCTGAGTGAGCAGAAAGCTATGTTCATGCCTGTGCTACTCACTGTGAGATCAGGCAGAACAATTACATGAGTTTCAGTGAAATTTTATGAGATTTTTCCTCCCTCATTGAAGCACATAGATTTTTTGGGAACATATTATTATTTATTGTAAACATACATAAAACCAAGAAATGTACCTAAAATTTATTTATATATTTGCTGTAGCTTTAAGATATCACTGGTATAGCCATCATGTTCTGTAAGTCATAGTTTTTACTGGATTACTTGTGATAGACACCAAGAAAGTTATAGAAAATTGTAGATGACATGAACTTTACTCACATTATTTAAGTTGTGGATAACATGTGCTTAACTCAGTATTTAAGTTGTAGATAGCGTGCTTCATTCACAGTATTTAAGTTGTAGATAACATGTGCTTCAATAACAGTATTTAAGTTGTAGATAACATGTGCTGCACTCACAGTATTTAAGTTTTAGATAACATGTGCTTCGCTCACATTATTTAAGTTGTAGATAACATGTGGCATACTCACAGTATTTAAGTTGTAGATAACATGTTATACTCACAGTATTTAAGTTGTAGATAACGTGCTATACTCAGTATTTAAGTTGTAGATAACATGCTATGCACACAGTATTTAAGTTGCAGATAACATGTGCTATACTCACAGTATTTAAGTTGTAGATAACAGGTGCTATACTCACAGTATTTAAGTTGTTGATAACATGTGCTTCACTCACAGTATTTAAGTTGTAGATAACGTCTGCTATACTCACAGCATTTAAGTTGTAGATAACATGTGTTATACTCACAGTATTTAAGTTGTAGATAACATGTGCTATACTCAGTATTTAAGTTGTAGATAACGTGCTATACACACAGTATTTAAGTTGCAGATAACATGTGCTATACTCACAGTATTTAAGTTGTAGATAACGTGCTATACACACAGTATTTAAGTTGCAGATAACGTGCTATACTCACAGTATTTAAGTTGTAGATAACGTGCTATACTCACAGTATATAAGTTGTAGATAACATGTGCTTCACTCACAGTATTTAAGTTGTAGATAACATGTGCTATACACACTGTATTTAAGTTGCAGATAACATGTGACATACTCACAGCATTTAAGTTGTAGATAGCATGCTATACTCACAGTATTTAAGTTGTAGATAACATGTGCTATACTCACAGTATTTAAGTTGTAAACAAGATGTGCTATACTCACATTACTCAGGTTGTAGATAACATGTACTATACTTACAGTATGTAAGTTAGGAAAGCTTTTATAACATGATTTGTGGGACTGTTCATCTAAGCGAGGGGTCTGTTGGACGGAATCCCCGTTGGGGGCCCTGTTGTTTGAACTATATGTTTAAAATTTTTAGATAAATAGCCAATTGCAGCAGTAGAAATATCAATATTTTAGTGATATCTTGTGTCATATATGATTGTAAGCCTATTTCCATCTTATATATGTGGGTCTATTACAGAACTAAACATTTAGGGAGAAATACCCCCCCCCCCCACCCTTCCATTTAAAAAAAAGGGGGGTGAGGTGGGGGTGGATTTTTTTTGTAAATATAGCGGTGACATAATGAAGTGAAGAAATCTGAAGTAGCGCTTGTAAATATGATACTTAATTTTCATGCAGTCTGTTGATTTTGTGGGCACAATATTTTAGAAGCTAGTGTGAATCTCTCAATCACACTTACTGGGATAGACCCTGATAGACTCTTTCTGACACTTCCTGGAATAGAGCCTTATAAACTCTTCCTCAAATGTAAACACTGCCATGATATCATGTGTGCACTGTAATTACATTTGCAATCAACTGTAAACTCTTACAAGGTAACTTGTACCAATGATCTGATAGAAACTCTCTTAAAGGCATACATGTAGAACAAATTGTGTATTGGCTAAAAGTAGTACACTAGTACAACCACAAACCATTTAATACATATGCCAACATGTTTACGGCTGATTTGTGCAAAATGAGAAAAAAGATCATTTTTCGTGGAAGAAATTGATGAGAATTGGTATATACATAAAACTACATACATATTTTATTCAGAGTTTGTGGAAAGAATGAGTTTCATATGGTGTAGGGATACACTGAGGCAGTCAGGTTGAGATGTTTTCATATGCCGTATCAAACGATTTCTTTCCCTTGACTTGGAACAAAACATGAATGTGGTTTTGTATTTAGTACATTCCTTCTTTTCTATGTTTTTGACATATTTGCAGCATTACAGCGTAAAATAAAATTGAGAACTAATGAGGATTTTTAAAAGTTTGATTTGGGACATTGAAGAATATTGATACAAGGACAGCGGTGAAAATGCTTAAATAGTTTACATCTGGGTGTGTGATATGGAAATACTGATTAATTATCTGTATAAAATGCCAGATTAACAATGCAAGATTAAATAGATATATAATAATGTGTAAAGTTGTTTGATCAATGTAACTTTAAATACATGTAGCCAGATGAATGGAAAAGAGTTAGTGATGGTGTGGAATTAGAGGAAATATCTTGAAAGAAACCACACTATCAGTACCTGTGTGCCTATAACTTGTCAAATTAGAATTGATATTCATGTGACTTTTAATTAATTTCACGACAACCAATACAATTTAATACTTCCTGTTTAAGAGTAGACTTGCCAAAAAAGTCACACAAAATTTATGGAAATAAGACAACTTATGTGCCTAATTTCCATTGATACTTGTGTGACATTTTACAGGTTTGAAGACAATCAATCAAATGTTATACTTCCAATTTAAGAAAAGAATGTCCAAATAAGTCACACAAAATTTAATGGAAATAAGACAACTGAGGCACCTGTATTAATGACAATAAGACATAATCATGCAGATTCTGATAGTGCGATAATAGATCAGCAGCTGTGCTGAGATAACTGTGAACTTTAAGCTATTTATTAGGATTCAGTTATGCCTCAAAGGCAAAAACGTATACATTTTGGCAAGAAAAACAAGACTTAGTTACATTTAAATTTCCTTTTCTAAGGATGCTACAAAATTGATACAATTAGCAAAACCACTAGCAGTTAGTGAAAAATGATATAGGTAGTTGTTTCAATATATGAGTGTACCAAAATTTGTAATTTTTAACAATGTATTGCTTTCACAAAATAATCACATAAACTAACAGTATAGACAATGTCAGAAAGCCTGTTTTGTGTTCTTTCTATTGACTTATGTTTTATAATATTTTCTTAATATTCAAAAAACTTATTTCAACTGCCAAACATTGTACATTGTTAGTCTGTCAATATGGCTGTCCATGATGTCATGTGAGAAGTGTCTATATACAACTGTTATATACAATCATTGTTTGTCTGTCAATATGGCTGTCCATGATGTCATGTGAGAAGTGTCTATATACAACTGTTATATACAATCATTGTTTGTCTGTCAATATGGCTGTCCATGATGTCATGTGAGAAGTGTCTATATTCAACTGTTATATACAATCATTGTTTGTCTGTCAATATGGCTGTCCATGATGTCATGTGAGAAGTGTCTATATACAAGTGTTATATAGAATCATCGTTAGTCTACCAGTATGGATGCCCATGATATCATGTGAGAAGGGTCTATATACAACTATTATATACAATCATTGTTTGTCTGTCAATATGGCTGTCCATGATGTCATGTGAGAAGTGTCTATATTCAACTGTTATATAGAATCATCGTTAGTCTACCAGTATGGATGCCCATTATATCATGTGGGAAGGGTCTATATACAACTGTTATATAGAATCATTGTTTGTCTGCCAATATGTCTGTCTGCCAATACAGTTACCCATGATGTCATGTGAGAAGGGTCTATATACAACTGTTATATAGAATCATTGTTTGTCTGCCAATATGTCTGTCTGCCAATACAGTTACCCATGATGTCATGTGAGAAGGGTCTATATACAACTGTTATATAGAATCATTGTTAGTCTACCAACATGGCTGTCTGCCAATACAGTTACCCATGATGTCATGTGAGAAGGGTCTATATTCAACTGTTATATAGAATCATACTCATTTTGATGTGTGCAATATGTATGTATGTATGTATGTATGTATGTATGTATGTATGTATGTATGTATGTATGTATGTATGTATGTATGTATGTATGTATGTATGTATGTATGTATGTATGTATGTATGTATGTATGTATTAGCTTTTAACGGCATTTCAGCACAGTAATAGATGCAATATACCAATTAAAAGGGAAGTTGTAAACATGTAAATGAAGAACTGCACAAAAGCCATTGGGTTTGCTTTGTGCAAAAACATGAGCCAGAGCACAAGGGAAGACTTTAAATAAAAAATCAAAGCCTGAGGGTTTCAAGTAACTCTCCGGGTGCTCTGGAAAAAGTTTATAAGCAGTAAACTGTCCAAATCCACCTAATCATATAAGAATAACAGTCAAAACTCACCCAAACCAGCCCAAACCCACCTAATCATGTAAGAATACCAGTCAAACCTCACCCAAACCAGTCCAAATCCACCTAATCATGTAAGAATACCAGTCAAACCTCACCCAAACCAGTCCAAATCCACCTAATCATGTAAGAATACCAGTCAAACCTCACCCAAACCAGTCCAAAACCACCTAATCATGTAAGAATACCAGTCAAAACTCACCCAAACCAGTCCAAATCCACCTAATCATGTAAGAATACCAGTCAAACCTCACCCAAACCAGTCCAAATCCACCTAATCATGTAAGAATACCAGTCAAAACTCACCCAAACCAGTCCAAATCCACCTAATAATGTAAGAATAACAGTCAAAACTCACCCAAACTAGTCCAAACCTACCTAATCATGTAAGAATACCAGTCAAACCTCACCCAAACCAGTCGAAATCCACCTAATCATGTAAAAATACCAGTCAAACCTCACCCAAACCAGTCGAAATCCACTTAATCATGTAAGAATACCAGTCAAAACTCACCCAAACCAGTCCAAATCCACCTAATCATGTAAGAATACCAGTCAAACCTCACCCAAACCAGTCGAAATCCACCTAATCATGTAAGAATATGATGACTGATGCCAATAGAGTAGATGACCCATCTTGGGGTTTATATGGTACAGCAGTTGTGTACTGCAGTTGTTGAGGAGACCAATGAATTCACAAACTTATTAAAAGATAATGGTTGTCTGATACACTCAGAACTTTATGAATTCTGACACTTTTATGATGAAGATTTGATTTTTGAAAAATGAGAAAACAGATAAACCTTTGTTTGGGAAATAATGAGAATTGATATCATGTTTGACATACCTTCCAATGTGTGTAGCATGATATTTGTAATGCATTGTTGTTTTAATGAGAAGGCAGCATTTGATCTGGTACTGTTGTGATATTACTGCAAACTTAATACTTTCCAGTGTTTGTATAAGTTGATAACAATTTTTTTAAAAGGCCAGATTCACAGAAATGTTGTTTTATGTTGATTGAGATGAACAACAAAACCAAGAACAACAATAATATTAAAACAAAGTGAAATGCAGGATTGAATTGCAATAATAATAATAATGATGATGATGATGATGATGATACTACTACTACTACTACTAATAATAATAAAAATAATAATAATAATAATAATAATAATAAGTTATTTTCTTCATCTCAAAATCCATTCATATATATTAATGTTTGAAAAATGAAATGTCCTCAGAATCTCTCTTGGATTTAGGTTCATTCTAGTGTAGACCATTTGTTTGACTTTTTTTGACTCCACCAAAACGAGCATGTGATTTATGTGAATATGTTGTCTTAAATTAGAAAAAAAACAGCTGGAGAATACCTAAATCTTGCATGGTCTGTGGCCAGGACAATTCTGAATGGCAGTTTTTGAACCCTATATAAGCCTGTTGTAGATCATGACATTTCTATGTGAGATTTAATCAGAGATGAAGACAATATCTTGTTATTTCTCACCATGCTATACAGCCAAGATAAGATTCATTCTGTAATCAAAGGCTTTAGCCATATTTCATTTCACTTAGATTTTAGTCAGGTAGAAAAGCTTATAAGAGTTTGTGCTTTACTTTGTTTTAGCATGTATGGACCATAAACAAGAGTACTTGATGACTTGACAAAGGCTTTGACATAAGATAAATGCTATATGTTCACAGAGTTTGTCATATTTTATAGAGCTAACCCCCTAACCCTAAAGTCCATATTTTCTGGCTGTGATGTCATAAACTATTCCAAGAGTTCAGGTGCAAACTAGGTGTCATTTGAATTTTAAACTTATGTTAAATTGTCATCTCAAAAGCTTTACAAGCTGAGTAATTACCATGCTTACCATGACCTTTATTGACTTTAATCATAACATGCTAACCTTGACATTTGACCTGTATTGACTTTAATCATAACATGCTAACCATGACATTTGACCTGTATTGACTTTAATCATAACATGCTAACCATGACATTTTACCTTTATTGACTTTAATCATAACATGCTAACTATGGACTTTAACCTTTATTATCTTTAATCATAACTTTTATTGAAAAGGAGTCAACAGATTCTTATTTCATTTGTAAACATTTAGTCTTCTCCGCCTTTTGGCAAATTTGCTTTTGTCAGGAACTTTTTTGGAAACTTTTTCAAAGCATTTTTAACATATTCTTCCTTCATTCAAAAACTGTGATAAAATTCAAATTTTCAGAAATCTAGAGAAGAGTGAACTTTAAAAAATGAAATAAGTTTTTATTTACTACAGTAGCCCCTCTCAATAAAGTGTCTCAGTATAGCACAGTCCCTCATATAGCATGGTCCCTCATATAACACAGTCCCTCATATAACACAGTTCCTCATACAACACAGTCCCACCTATAACATGGTCCCTCATATAACATGGTAATGCTGATGGATCCCATTTTTAGGGTGTATGCAGTTTTGATATTGCATTTACCTCAGTATAAAGTGGCATCACTTACACTTTTACAGCTCCACTGAACAGCATTATGGTGAGATATCAGTTATCAGCTTATTTGGTTCACACATAATGTTATCTTTCAGATTCTGAAATCACGATTTGTGCTTCAATTAAAAGTTATATGAGCCACCATCCTAGTTAGATTTTATTGAAAGATATTGCTATTAACAGATAACACAAATAGATTTTATTGAAAGATATTGCTATTAACAGATAACACAAATAGATTTTATTGAAAGATATTGCTATTAACAGATAACACAAATAGATTTTATTGAAAGATATTGCTATTAACAGATAACACAAATAGATTTTATTGAAAGATATTGCTATTAACAGATAACACAAATAGATTTTATTGAAAGATATTGCTATTAACAGATAACACAAATAGATTTTATTGAAAGATATTGCTATTAACAGATAACACAAATAGATTTTATTGAAAGATATTGCTATTAACAGATAACACAAATAGATTTTATTGAAAGATATCGCTATTAACAGATAACACAAATAGATTTTATTGAAAGATATCGCTATTAACAGATAACACAAATAGATTTTATTGAAAGATATTGCTATTAACAGATAACACAAATAGATTTTATTGAAAGATATTGCTATTAACAGATAACACAAATAGATTTTATTGAAAGATATTACTATTAACAGATAACACAAATAGATTTTATTGAAAGATATTGCTATTAACAGATAACACAAATAGATTTTATTGAAAGATATTGCTATTAACAGATAACACAAATAGATTTTATTGAAAGATATTGCTATTAACAGATAACACAAATAGATTTTATTGAAAGATATTGCTATAAACAGATAACACAAATAGATTTTATTGAAAGATATTGCTATTAACAGATAACACAAATAGATTTTACAGCCACTGATCCTGATAGGGTTAAATGTTAAAACAACACATTTTAACTTAAGAACCTCTTGGATGAGAAAAATATAAGTATGCCCTTAAATGAGTACTTATTGTCAAGCAAAAGATATAAATCATCCAACAAGTTTCATGCATTTTGTTTGAAATATGAACAATTCAGCTCTTGACAAATCAAATTTTTTTTTCAGTGAATCTTTTAAAATTGCATTGTTGCAAACAGAAATTTATTTTACTACTCCAAATGTTATACATACCTGTTGTATGTATTTTGAGTACTCCTAATGTTATGCATACATATTCTATGCCTTTTGGGTATTCTAAATGTTATGCATACCTGTTGTATGTCTTTTGAGTACTCCTAATGTTATATGTACCTATTGTATGTCTTTTGGGTACCCTGAATGTTATACATACCTATTTGTGTCTTTTGGGTACTCCTAATGTAATGCATACCTATTGTATGCCTTTTGAGTTCTTCTAATGTTATACATACCTATTGTATGTCTTTTGAGTACTCCTAAGTTTATACACACCTATTGTATGTCTTTTGAGTACTCCTAATGTTGGGGGCCTCAGGTGGCCAAGTGGTCTAAGGCACTTGCCTTTACAGATCACTCACATCTCACCTCTGTCGGCATGGGTTTGAGTCCTGACTTGGCCAACATAGCTTTGTGAGATAGCTTGCCAGTAGCTTTCTGTGGGTTGGTGGTTCTTCTCAAGGTCTTCCCGGGCTCTTCCTCTACCAAATTTACTTGTGGCCATGTATGGCCTATCATGTGCTGAAAATTGGTGTTAAACCCTCAAAACTAAACAAAACCATACTCCTAATGTTATACACATACCTACTGTATGTCTTTTGAGTACTCCTAATGTTATACACATACATACTATATGTCTTTTGAGTACTCCTAATGTTATACACATACATGTCTTTTGAGCATTCCTAATGTTATACATACCTATTGTATGTCTTTTGAGTACTCCTAATGTTATGCACATACATGTCTTTTGAGTATTCCTAATGTTTTACATACCTGTTGTATGTCTTTTGAGAACTTCAAAAGTCTATGTCTTTATTGGACACACTTTCCTAGCATGATGGCATATACAATATTTTGAATTATTGACATATTAACAAAATTTGAAACATTTTAAAGCAATATTGTATTGATAAGGAAATATATCAATTATATAAAAAGAAAATAATTAATAGAATGACCCATTTCCAGTAACGTAGTAGTTGTCATTCAAGGAGCCAATGCAGCTATTTGTTGATACAGAATGATACAATGAGACCATCATATAAATGTGTAATAGAGGACACTTAAGGTTGATCACTTGTGAAATGTTGGAGTATTTAACTTTTGTAAAAATTGATACTATTACATGGTTAAGGTTTCCAAGTGATCCAAAATCACTTTAAAAATAAATTAGTGTGTATTTTCTTTGGAAACAGTACTCTGTCACTAATTGCTCATAAAATAATAACTGAATGAGTGTTTGAAAATTCATAAAATTTACATATGTTGAAGATCACGGACTCCTCTTATCAAACACACAAGGAAAAGTGTTGGTGAATTTTTTCCACAATGACACAATTTTTGAGATCACATTGGGTTTCTGCATGTTGGAAATTGATATTGATTTCCCAAGGTCTTGTACATTTTGTATTAACTTTATCATTTTTATATGCCTGCCATAAGGTGGAGTATATTATGTTATAATATTGCCCATATCTCCATCTGTTACCAATTTTGTTTCTGCAAAATTACTTGAGTTGTCCACCATCTACAGTTACCAAATTTGGATGGCTTGCACCTGGGGTAAAGAAGGATAATTTTGATTTTGGGGGTCAAAAGGTCAAAGGTCAAGGTCACTGTGACTGAAAGAAGTGGAATGGCTTCTGCACAATATCTCCAGTTCTGTATCATCTACAGTGTCCATACTTTGTGGATGGCTTGCACTTGGGGAAGGAAGAACCTTATAAATTTCAGGGTCAAAGGCCACGGTTGCTCTGACTAAAAGAAGAAAAATGGTTTCTGCACAATAACATTAGTTCTACATCACAAACATGGACCAAATATTTTTGGATGGCTTGCACTTGGGGTAAGGAAGAAGCCTATTGATTTTGGGGTCAAAACCTCATAGGTCAAAGTCACTGTGGCTGCACACAAAAAAAACGTTTTTTGCTAAATAATTTTAGTTCTAGACCACATAACTTGACCATAGTTTGTTGAGAGCTTGTACTAAGGTAAAGAAGAGAAAGGTCAAGATCACTGAGGGTGAAAGAAAAATGGGTTTTGCAGAACAAGTTTTGTTCTGGAGTAAGTTCCATGATCACACTTTGTGGATGGCTTGCACTTAGGCTAATAAAGGAACCTATAGATTATAGGATCTGAAGGTCAAAGATCACAGTCATTGTAAATCTTAAAATAAAATAACGGTTTCTGCACATTAAGACTCCCATACCTTGACCAAAGGTCAAGATAATTGAGACATGTTGGTCAGTAATCTCCATCATCTGCTGGTGCCTACATAGATGATTATTAAACACAGGGCAGGTGTGTAATGTGCTGTTCACTGTACTCTTGTCTGTTAAAGGACCAGCATTGTCATTATTACAAGCATTTTTTTAAATGACCTAATAAGGGACAGAAGTAGCAACCATGTCATGTGACGTCCAATCTTTTCCAGAGTTCATAGCTTCATGTCATTTGATGTCCAATCTTTCCCATATTTCATAGCTCTTTGAAACACTTAGGTAACATATGATGTCATATACATTGGTGATATCATTTCAAAGTTGTGCAGTACGTGTTGATTTTACAAAACTAGACACTGTCAAGATGTCACAAATCTATATCCTTTATGAGCAAATTCCTTTATACAGAGATGAAATATATATGTGAACTTAATAAAGGAGGTTTTATGGTGATGAAATACATATGTGATCCTAATAAAGGAGGTTTTATGGTGATGAAATATGTACATGAAATATATATGTGAACTTAATAAAGGAGGTTTTATGGTGATGAAATATGTACATGAAATATATGTGATCTTAATAAAGGAGGTTTTATGGTGATGAAATATGTACATGAAATATATATGTGAACTTAATAAAGGAGGTTTTATGGTGATGAAATATGTACATGAAATATATATGTGAACTTAATAGAGGAGGTTTTATGGTGATGAAATATATATGTGATCTTAATAAAGGAGGTTTTATGGTGATGAAATATATATGTGAACTTAATAAAGGATGTTTTATGGTGATGAAATATATATGTGATCTTAATAAAGGAGGTTTTATGGTGATGAAATATATATGTGAACTTAATAAAGGAGGTTTTATGGTGATGAAATATGTACATGAAATATATATGTGAACTTAATAAAGGAGGTTTTATGGTGATGAAATATATATGTGAACTTAATAAAGGAGGTTTTATGGTGATGAAATATATATGTGAACTTAATAAAGGCTGTTTTATGGTGTTGAAATATATATGTGAACTTAATAAAGGAGGTTTTATGGTGATGAAATATATATGTGAACTTAATAAAGGAGGTTTTATGGTGATGAAATATGTACATGAAATATATATGTGAACTTAATAAAGGAGGTTTTATGGTGATGAAATATATATGTGAACTTAATAAAGGCTGTTTTATGGTGTTGAAATATATATGTGAACTTAATAAAGGAGGTTTTATGGTGATGAAATATATATGTGAACTTAATAAAGGAGGTTTTATGGTGATGAAATATGTACATGAAATATATATGTGAACTTAACAAAGGAGGTTTTATGGTGATGAAATATACATGTGAACTTAATAAAGGAGGTTTTATGGTGATGAAATATGTACGTGAACTTAATAGAGGAGGTTAAAATAAAGATAAAATATCTATCTGAACTTAATAAAGGAGGTTTTATGGTGATGAAATATGTACATGAAATATATGTGAACTTAATAAAGGAGGTTTTATGGTGATGAAATATATATCTGAATCTAATAAAGGAGGTTTTATGGTGATGAAATATATATGTGATCTTAATAAAGGAGGTTATTGAATGTTGTCTTTTATTAATAGGTGTCTTATATGTGAAGGTGTCTGATAAGGTAGGTTTTACTGTATCTGTAAATAGAACTTTCATGTCTGTAAATGGAACTATGCAAATTAAATTAGAGAAAATCTTAAATCCTGAATCTTTTATAATTGATTGAACTTCCATTTTTTTTCCTTCTTACTTTAATTGCCATGTAATCAAAGCACTAAAGACCTGTGCACATTTGCTGAAGATAGAGAGATACACTATTCTGGCTGGCTACACCTATCATCACATCAGTTTCATCCAAGGACTCCAATAATTGGCTGTAAATTGCATGCACATGTTGAGCAGCTTACAAATTAAACAAAGTGAACTGCAATAGACCTGTCCAGAGTACCTTTCAATTAAACTGCTATCTGACAGGTGTTATTTGGTGCTTTAGAGATAGTGACCACACAATTTCAGGACTACCTTAGTCACCTGTTTTCATGTTTTATGGCTTGATCATTTACCATGGACTACTATGAATGCCCTTGATCTAACATTGGTGACTAACCATGGACTACAATGAATGCCCTTGATCTAACATTGGTGACTAACTATGACTACTGTGAATGCCCTTGATCTGACATTGGTGACTAACTATGGACTACGATGAATGCCCTTGATCCAATATTGGTGACTAACCATGGACTACTGTGAATACCCTTGATCTAATATTGGTGACTAACCATGGACTACTATGAATGCCCTTGATCTAACATTGGTGACTAACCATGGACTACTATGAATGCCCTTGATCTAATATTGGTGACTAACCATGGACTACTATGATTGCCCTTGATCTAACATTGGTGACTAACCATTGACTACTATGAATGCCATTGATCTAACATTGGTGACTAACCATGGACTACTATGAATGCCCTTGATCTGACGAGGTGGCATGGGGTTGGGGGTGAGGCATTAATTAATTTATATATTTTGCTGGAGATTAGGGGTTAAGGGTTACAGTTAATACCAACACTGTTTTGTCAATGTTTTGTCCATGGACTGTGTATTTTATCTGACAACTGGATTTTTTCAAGAGGCATGCCTACACTTTTGAAAATCTTGCAAAGAATCTCTTTTTCAATTCACTACTCACTTATTTGTTTACTGATCACCATCAAAACTTTTCAACTAATTAACTTCTCCTTCTGTACGTCTTACACGACAGAATCTAGGTCACAATGACCTAGTGAAGCCCATCAGCTCATAAAGGCAGCTACTTATTTTGGGTAGTCATGTACCAGTTGGAAGGAGTTTTCATCTAATTCAGTAGTTACTTCCATAAAGCAACAATCGTTTTACGTCACCCTACTATTGTAATCCACACTCTCCGATATGCAATTCTGTTGTAAATCACACTCTCTGATATGCAATTCTCTTGTAATCCACACTCTCTGATATGCAATTCTATTGTAATCCACACTCTCTGATATGCAATTCTCTTGTAAATCACACTCTCTGATATGCAATTCTCTTGTAATCCACACTTCTGATATGCAATTCTCTTGTAAATCACACTCTGATATGCAATTCTCTTGTAATCCACACTCTCTGATATGCAATTCTCTTGTAATCCACACTCTCTGATATGCAATTCTCTTGTAAATCACACTCTCTGATATGCAATTCTCTTGTAATCCACACTCTCTGATATGCAATTCTCTTGTAATCCACACTCTCTGATATGCAATTCTCTTGTAATCCACACTCTCTGATATGCAATTCTATTGTAATCCACACTCTCTGATATGCAATTCTCTTGTAATCCACACTCTCTGATATGCAATTCTATTGTAATCCACACTCTCTGATATGCAATTCTCTTCTAAATCACACTCTCTGATATGCAATTCTCTTGTAATCCACTCTATGATATGCAATTCTCTTGTAATCCACACTCTCTGATATGCAATTCTCTTGTAATCCACACTCTCTGATATGCAATTCTCTTCTAAATCACACTCTCTGATATGCAATTCCCTTGTAATCCACACTCTCTGATATGCAATTCCCTTGTAATCCACACTCTCTGATATGCAATTCTCGTGTAATCCACACTCTCTGATATGCAATTCTCTTGTAATCCACACTCTCTGATATGCAATTCTCTTGTAATCCACACTCTCTGATATGCAATTCTCTTGTAATCCACACTCTCTGATATGCAATTCTCTTGTAATCCACACTCTCTGATATGCAATTCTCTTGTAAATCACACTCTCTGATATGCAATTCTCTTGTAATCCACACTCTCTGATATGCAATTCTCTTGTAATCCACACTCTCTGATATGCAATTCTCTTGTAATCCACTCTCTGATATGCAATTCTCTTCTAAATCACACTCTCTGATATGCAATTCCCTTGTAATCCACACTCTCTGATATGCAATTCTCTTGTAATCCACAATCTCTGATATGCAATTCTCTTCTAAATCACACTCTCTGATATGCAATTCTCTTGTAATCCACACTCTCTGATATGCAATTCTCTTGTAATCCACACTCTCTGATATGCAATTCTCTTGTAATCCACACTCTCTGATATGCAATTCTCTTGTAAATCACACTCTCTGATATGCAATTCTCTTGTAATCCACACTCTCTGATATGCAATTCTCTTGTAATCCACACTCTCTGATATGCAATTCTCTTGTAAATCACACTCTCTGATATGCAATTCTCTTGTAATCCACACTCTCTGATATGCAATTCTCTTGTAATCCACACTCTCTGATATGCAATTCTCTTGTAATCCACACTCTCTGATATGCAATTCTCTTGTAATCCACACTCTCTGATATGCAATTCTCTTGTAATCCACACTCTCTGATATGCAATTCTCTTGTAATCCACACTCTCTGATATGCAATTCTCTTGTAAATCACACTCTCTGATATGCAATTCTCTTGTAATCCACACTCTCTGATATGCAATTCTCTTGTAATCCACACTCTCTGATATGCAATTCTCTTGTAATCCACACTCTCTGATATGCAATTCTCTTCTAAATCACACTCTCTGATATGCAATTCACTTGTAATCCACACTCTCTGATATGCAATTCTCTTGTAATCCACACTCTCTGATATGCAATTCTCTTGTAAATCACACTCTCTGATATGCAATTCTCTTGTAAATCACACTCTCTGATATGCAATTCTCTTGTAATCCACACTCTCTGATATGCAATTCTCTTGTAATCCACACTCTCTGATATGCAATTCTCTTGTAATCCACACTCTCTGATATGCAATTCTCTTCTAAATCACACTCTCTGATATGCAATTCCCTTGTAATCCACACTCTCTGATATGCAATTCTCTTGTAATCCACACTCTCTGATATGCAATTCTCTTCTAAATCACACTCTCTGATATGCAATTCTCTTGTAATCCACACTCTCTGATATGCAATTCTCTTGTAATCCACACTCTCTGATATGCAATTCTCTTGTAATCCACTCTCTGATATGCAATTCTCTTATGGATATATGAAATACTCTTCTTCTCCTCTCAACTCATGTATAGTATGCCTTTGTTATCCTGCCAATGTGAATGTAGCAGGGACCTCTTGATTTGGTCTTGTCCATCCATTTATACATGATTTCATCTGTTCATTCTGGCCAGTTCATTAGCATGATTATGTCAAGAACCTCTTGATTTGGTCTTGTCCATTCATTTATACATGATTTCATCTGTTCATTCTGGCCAGTTCATTAGCATGATTATGCCAAGAACCACTTGATTTGGTCTTGTCCATTCATTTGTACATGATTAATTCCATCTCTCCATCATGGCCAGTTCATTAGCATGATTATGCCAAAAACCACTTGACCTTATTAGGCACTGAACCTTGTTAGGCATGTTTCTATCTATCCTAGATTATTACATTTTCATGTCATTTTAGTAATTTATGCATGTTTTTTTTAATGTCTTTTAGATTTTTTAGACCTATTTTTGTCAGCAAACACCTTGTTTGCACAATAATGCAGAAATAACTCTACATAGGAACAATACAGGAAATTTTAACATGTTTTGAACATGTTCTTTTTTTTTTTTTTCATTTTGGGCAGTCTTTTTGGGCTGCATTGGGGTCATACAATATGTTTTACAAACACAAATGTAGTTAAGAAGCAAATATTTCACAAAATTGACCTCAAGTTTGGCAGACAAAAATAAGTCTGTTTTCAGAATGATTGTAACTGACATCTGTGCCAAAATTTCTCAACTGTATGATGTTCTAACTCCATATTCAACAAAAAGGGATATGCACACAGTCATGTTTTTCCTATAAATTAAATATATAATACTGTTTCCTAAAATAGAACTATTGTAAACAGCTATTATCTGACTTTTGTTTGGTATTTCATACCAGAAGGATACATGAATATAGGCAGCAGAAGTCATTTGTGTCCAGGAATTCTGATGAGAGAAGCAGAACTAATTATGTTTTCAGTAAAAGAGATAGAGAACCAATATGAAGCCCATCTGGATTACAACTGTTATTCAATCAGACCATAACATGTAATACCCAAGTGCATTGTAATAAAATAAGTCAGTGTATAGTTCAAGCCAGAGTATTGTTTTTTACACCTCATTAAGTTATTAATTGATACACCACTATGTGAAGAAGAACAAAGGTATGGTACCAGCCAACCCTGGCTTAAAGTTGACTAATTTTTTTTTAAATGTCTGGATAGCTTAGTGGTAGCACACTTTGCAACTCTGCAGTCTTGGGTTTGATTATGGATTCTAGCTGAAGTATGAATTTGCCATCATCAGGTCCATTTAGCGTGCTTGTTGTGAACTTACACTGTTGGTTGAAGTTTTTGTACCCTCTCATTTTTCATACACACTCGATGTATAAAAATTATACTTTTTTTGTACAGTGGTCTCCCGTCTTTCGAAGCCGCTCTTAAAAGAGGCCTCCCTCTGATCAGAGGCCATCTTGCCCGACACCAAAAGTAGTAGATGTATAGTAACAGTAGTAGTATTAGTTGTAGGGTTTAATGGCATATCAGCACAATACTGGCCATAAGGCACCAATTTCAAGTAAAGTTCTGAAACTTTAACTAAATAGAATTGCAAAATAACTAGGAAGATAGTCTTCCAAGTAAACATAAACATGAGGTACTAAATGAGAAAAGTTAAAAGGTAAAGATTTTTAAATAAAAAACTAAAATAAAAAAATGCAACATCCTTAAAACACAGGCAAAATTTGTCATATAAACCCCATTCCCTCAAAACGACCAAGATTTTCACTGATGGTACATTATTGTAAAAGTTGTAAAAAATGAAAATTAGTAATGCTGCAAGTAACTTTGTAAAAAAAAGACCATTCATACCAGAGGATCTGAATAATTACATGTAAAACAAAGACCATTCATACCAGAGGATCTGAATAATTACATGTAAAACAAAGACCATTCATACCAGAGGACCTGAATAATTACATGTAAAACAAACACTATTCATAGCAGAGGACCTGAATAATTACATATGTTTGTTTGTAATTTAATTTCTATGCTTATATACTTCCATATTCTCAATTTAAAACTTTAAGTTGAATAATGAAAACAGATTGGGGGGGGGGGATAACGGCATTTTTAACACATTATTGGCTATATTATGCATAGGAAATGGGAGTAAACTGCCTTTCACAAGAACACACAAAGGTAGCCGACACAGGCTGTCCTGGGCAGGTATCGAACTTGCAATCCTTGGATTACAAGTCCATTGCTCTGCCAACTGAACTACCATGTCTCTGCCATTAAAAGTCTTATACTAAAAGCAATCAAAGTACATTTTTCTAAATACTAATGAAGTGGTGATTCTTTATTGATTTTTTCATGAAATATCACAGGAAGAATGGAAGCCAGTCTGCAACTGTCAAAGTAATCTAGACTGATTGTCCACCTGTTTCTTATATCTGATGTAAAACTATTCCTACATAGAAACAGGTACACAATCCAACATTCGTATACACAATATGGCTGATTTTTTTAACCTTTCCACAACCTGTTATTACCATCTACTTATGTCAGGAGCTGAGACTAATGGTGCCAACCTATCAGACTGACTGTCTAAGTCTTCTACCTTTATTATAACTATGAATATTAACTGGTGACACAGTCAAATAGACATTTGTCCAAGGAAAATACAGAAAATGACCCTTAGATATTTAATTTAGACTTACAATTGCCTTTCCTTTCCATCAGACACATCTAATTTGATCTGAATAATTTTCCTCCCATACACAGCCTTCAGAACTAGGTATATTGTTAGTTTGCCATATTGTCCCTTCTAATAGCATGTCCGTGGCTTGCCAAGTCAACAAAAGCAATTCAAATCACTTATTTTCAGTAAAAAGCCCCAATTTATTTACTCTTGGGGCTAGCAATTGGTCATTTCCTTTAGAAAGGCTAATCTGTACCGATCTTCTAAATGAGTCAGATTCCAGGCAGTCTCTCAATTCATTCTAGCAATTTTATATTTTGCAACCTGAATTTTTGTAAAATACTGGTTATTACCATCATGACCAGAAAAATTCAGCTGCTTTTAATGACATATTAGTGAGTCCAAAGGCAAGAAAACCACTTAAAGAGTCAGTACTACCAGATTCAATCAACTCCTGTCTACCACCAGACATCCAATTTCAAAACGTCAAATTCTATTTATGAATAAATCAGGAAGAATACTATAAGATTGAATAAATTTAATTGAATACCTCGACACTTATTATTCATAAATGAGGAGGGTAAACAAAAATGAAGTCAGTATTTACTGGAAACCATACATTTTGCAAGAAGTTAGGAGACCTTGCAACACAGGTTGAGGAATGTCCACTAATGTCAAGGATACATAATACAGCTGCCATACTACAGACAGATTACAATAGATTTTACCAAACAAAATTGGAAGCAACTAGGTTTTTAAAGAGAAAAGTTCCATTTTTAATCTGTGATCAAATACACAATGACAGGTATTTTTTACAATACTTTCTGTATGTTTTACAGGAAGAATTACATAAAAGTTCTTTACAAATACCAATTGTGTTATAAATTAACCTTATCTGACACTTCCAGTCAATATATTTCATGTATCAGCCCCTAAGCAGGTTTAATGTTACAACAAAGGTACAGGTGCAGTATGGATACAATTTCTATAAGTAAATTCATTGTCTGGCCTGCCAAAAAATAGGTGAGACATACCGTATATACTCGCATATAATCCAGGTCCAAATGCAAACAACATAGACCCTGATCTGCCAGCACATTATGCGACGGCAGATCTGGGTCTATGCAGTTTGCAGTTGCTGTTGGCTTATGCGCGAGTATACACGGTAGGTTTCTATTCTGTGATGGCACTGTCATTGTTGTTCTTGGCATAAGCATTAACATTAAGGTTTTGCATTAGCTCATTTTCTGACAATGTGGCATGCAGTCATGAAATTAGATAGGCATATTCATTGTAGAGGGGGCACTGCTAATCACAATCAAAAGGAGGTCACATTGACCTACTTTTCATGCTCCAGTGATTACATGAAGTTTTTGCATTTAGCTCAGTATCTATGACACTATTCTATGTATGTAGATGTGGAAAAAAATAGGTCACAGACATACTTTTCTTGCTCAAGGGACTTTGCAATTTTTTTTTTTTTATTATGCAGCAAAATGGACATATTGGAAATTAGAAATGTTCTGTGTCCACATTAGACACATGTCCATCAAATAAAGAACAAACTAATATTAGTATAGGGTTTACCATTGGAAATTCAGGCAATTACCACTTATAAAGAAGTATACTTTATGACAGATTTCACTGCATTATGAAATTTATTTATAAGTCAGGATGAAAAACATAGATTATATTTTGTGATATAAAAACAAATTTCAGCTCCCAAAAAAAATGTGTTGGGACAAGTGAGTTCAGAATGATTTGTTTTATCAAACATCACTAACTATTTAATATTCTGGTATAACAGATCTGATTCATCAGTGTTATTGTTATACAGTCAGTGTTATACTGTATACATCATCCATGTTATAACAGTCAATGTTGTACTGTATACATCATCATTGTTATAACAGTCAATGTTGTACTGTATACATCATCCGTGTTATAACAGTCAGTGTTGTACTGTATACATCATCAGTGTTATAACAGTCAGTGTTGTACTAAATACATCATCAGTGTTATAACAGTCAATGTTGTACTATATACATCATCAGTGTTATAACAGTCAATGTTGTACTGTATACATCATCAGTGTTATAACAGTCAATGTTGTACTATATACATGCTATATCAGTGTTTTACTAAACAAATTGTATTTGACATAATAATGCTTTTATTTAAATGCAAGTAAATTAAACTTTCGTGGCAAAGAGAAAATAACTATGATAAATTTATTATATCATTGTACATTTAGTAATTGAAGTAAGAATTAGTATTAGTAGTAGTAATAATAAGAATAGTGGTAGTAGTAGCAGAAGTATTAGCTGCAGCAACAATATTTTCCACTCATTGCTTTAGTATTATCCATCATATACAAACCTTAGTTACCTTGTAACTAATTCATTTAATATTGGTAACATTTATTGTTTCTTTAAATCTTTGTAAATTAAGCAAAATTGTATATGAATTTAAAAAAACCCAGTTTTAATCATAATTTTGTCTTCAGACTTCAAAGCCAAAAAACTAGATAATGATAAATGTAATTTTTGTAAATTGGAGATTGAGTCAATTGTACATTTATTATTTGAATGTAGAAAAGAAAATCATTTATGGAATAAGTTACAACAGCAGGTGAGAGATAATTTTAATATTAGTAAGAAATTTGACAAAACTGTAATATTCAGAACTGATATTCCAAATGTTATTTGCTTTCTTAGAGTTATAACAAAACATTTTCACCATAGACGAACATTTTCGATATCACTTTTTAATTTAGAATTTTTTATTCAAACTTTTAGTAGGTATTTTAAAGTTGAGAAATATATTTCAAAGGTAAAGCAGTCCAGTAAAAACATTCTTGTACAAGTTGTGAGAAAAGTATACATATTTTGATATATAGTTCACAAAATTCTTATTGATCAAAGCTTCACATATTGTTTGTCTTTATGTGTGTAAAATAAAGTACCAAAAATAATTACGGTAATTTATATCTCTCAATTACTGCTTGTATAATAATTACACACACACATTGATATAAAAGATTTACCTATATCTAACAATTTTACATATAATGTAATGATTTTCCTCTTTATTTGTATTTGTATGTCTCAGTTTTTATCTCTATCTTCTTTTTCTAAAATTAGTAAGAAATTTAAAAAAAAAACAAACAACATTTATTGACTTTATGCCTAGTGTGTGCTTATCGACTGGGAAAAAGCCAATATCATCCCTTTTACACTTTCTGTCTGCTACTGCAATTTTCTGTTACTAAAAGTGTTATCATTCTGTTAGTGAAAGTGTTATAAGTATCTATTTAAGTCAAACCTGAATGACCCTTGCTGTCAACTGCAAGTGGTTGCTGTCCCCTAAACAGCCATGTTTCCTGTCTCAAACTTCCTCCAGAAGGCAGACAGGTCACCATAAAGTCATCTGTTGAATGGCTTAGTCCATTGATTATTAAAGTGTGAACCAGTCTATCAGGCTGATTGGCATTTGTGTACCAGTCTATGAACAGTAGTCTCTGCAGCTCTGGTTGTATGTATCTGATAATAGCAGTCTCATACTCTGTAATACCAGCCACAAGTGGTAAACAACATGTTCCTAGTGAAGGTAGCATCTGTTATTTTGGACTCATGATTGCATCATATAAAATATCTCATTAGACACTAGTTTTATTTTTGGTGTGTGTGTGTGTGTGTGTGTGTGTGTGTGTGTGTGTAAATTATTGTTTAATATATTCAATCATTGACCATTTTTATATGTCTGCCATAAGGTAGAGTGTGTCATGCTAAGATGTCCATCTGTCTGTATGTTCCCTATTTTGTTTCTGCACAATAACTCAAGTTCACCACCATCAACCATTACCTGACTTTGTAAGTAGCTTGAGGCAAGGAAGAAACATTGCTTTCGGGCTCAAAATATAAAAGGTCATGGTCACAGGAACTGAAAGAATGAAAAAGGTTTCCAGACAATAAGTTCAATTGTGTACCATATACATTGACCAAACTTTGTAAATGGCTTGCATTTGAGATAAGAAAGACTATTCATTTACTGGTCAAAAGTTTAAGGGTCAAGGTCATGGTGACTTTAAGAAGAAAATGATTTCCACACAATATCTTGAACATTGTATTACCTACTTTGATGGCTTGCATTTGACACAATGAAGACACCTTTTTATTGGGGGGGTAGGTACAATGGTAAAAGGTCAAGGGCACAAGGAGTGAAAGAAGGAAAATCAATTTCTACAAAACTACTTAAGTTCTATACCACATCCCTTGACTAAAATTTATAGATGACTTACATTTGAGACATGGGAGACAACAATTAATTTCTAGATTAAAGGTCAAAGGTTAGATGAACTCCAAGAAGGAAAACATTTTCCACAAAATAACTCAAGTCCTACTGTGGCCATGACCAAACTTTGTGGACGACTTGAATTTGAGACAAGAAAGGATTGGGGTCATCAAGTCAGAGGTCAGGGTCACAGAGACTGGAAGAAGAAATATGGTTTCCACAAAATAGCTTGAGTTCTGTGTCCTTTACCATGACAAATATGTGTTGATTTCTTGCATTTAAGACAGTGCAGGCTTCAGATTCAAAAGGTCAAGTATCTAACCAATGAAAGAGGTTTTTCCTAAAAGAAGTATATTATATGCTTTTTACCAGATGGCAGGCATAAAAT
Source organism: Margaritifera margaritifera (assembly GCA_029931535.1). NCBI lineage: Eukaryota > Metazoa > Mollusca > Bivalvia > Unionida > Margaritiferidae > Margaritifera > Margaritifera margaritifera. The sequence goes on from JAQPZY010001578.1 coordinate 3,612,079, forward strand.
GCATGGCATTCTTGTTTTACTAGTGCCAACTATCTTAAATTTTTAAAATTTCTTAAAACTTCTACATATTGAAAACTGGAATTTGTGCAAATTGTACAAGTACTTTTTTTTCTTTTTTTATTATTCCATTCTTACATAAAACATGCACTATTTTGTTTCAGCGATATGTAAAGTTATCAGGTATTCTTTATTTTAATACTATTTTGCAATATCTAATCACTTAAAATTTGTATCATGCATGTTTCTTTTTAATTTGTTTCTTTAGTATTCAAAGAATGAACATTTTTTGTACCAGAGAATATAATCACCTTTCTTAAAGATCTTTAAAAATTATTAAGAACTGGAATATGTGAAAAATTTGCAAGTAAATTATATCTTTCCTTTTTGTCTTTTCTTTCTCTCATTTCTTCTTTCATTCTTTTGTTTTCTTTTTTTCTCTCCATTTCTGCCCTTCTGTTTCACTTTCTTTTTATCCTTCTTTACTTCATGAACCATGGAATACTTTTTTCATTCAATGCCATGCCATAAATGATAGGTTCTTAACATCAGCTGTACTGTATGCACTAGATCACTTAGAAAAGATAGGAATTCAATCAGATTTCACTTGGTTGCATAACAGTTAATATCATTTCTATTTAATGATCAAAGGGTGTGGCAAGTTTGAAACTACACTGTTGCTTATTGCTATTCTTGTTAAGGCCAGCCCAGGTCAGCTGCTTCACGGTGTCCTTGGAAATGCACTTGGTTCCCATTTCCTCTGCAGGATATAACCAATAATGTGTTAAAGGTGCTGTTAAAAACCAAGCAGCCAGTCTTATTATTGAAAGATTACACTGAATTACATTGAAAATTAATCTTAATTGCATCAAAAGATTATGTGAAAGATTATGCAGAATTACATGAAAGATTATATTGAATTACACTGAAATATTACGATGAAAGATTGCACTAAATTGCATGAAAGATTACACTGAATTACACTGAAAGATTGCACTGAGATTACATGGAATTACACCAAAAGATTACACTGAAAGATTACAATGAATCACACAAAAGATTACATCACAAAACTGCAAACAGCAATGACCCTAATATTTTGTAGCATAACAAACTGCATAGATCCAGATCTGCCTGCGCATTATGCAGTGGCAGATCTGGATCTATGCCATTTGCAGTTCAATCCGACTTATATGTGAGTATATACGGTACTTCACAGTATATTATATATATATATATATATATATATATATATATATATATCCCTGTCATCTGTCATATACCCTCATAGGAAAATTATAATCCAAGGAACACAAATCTTAAACATTATCGTAAAATATTAAGATATGCATATTTTCATAAAAACTTAAATATTTATAGAAAAAAAGAGTTCAAAGTATATATGTACACTTTATAATAAAATTAGGACAAAACACTTGAAAATGGTCATGTTTTAGAAGTGGAAAAATCAAAAGTCAAGAACAGATCATTTAATGTCAAGAACATATCATTTACTTGTGACACATGATGCATCAGTAAGCAAATATCGGCTACACAATGCTAAGTATTTTAACAACGGAAAATTGCATGCTCATGAATAGCAACCACTAAAGAGACTAACTGAATGTGGTTTTATGGACAGAAAGTTTTTATATACATGTAAACATGGATTGTTTTATCTATAAATAGGACATAATTTAGTTGATTTTCATACACAATTTATTGTTACAATCAGATTGTAGCTAGCCTGTAAAATATTTAGTTATTTATTTTTTAAATTGATCATTTGGAAAAAAAGTTCAGGCGTAAAATGGTGAAATTGGAAATTCTATACAATTTTGAAATATTTTACATTGAAAATTGAGACCCATTTTTCTTTGGTATTGAAGAATATTTTTGGCACCTGAAGACCCTCACTGAATTTCCTATTAGTGTTCTGGTATTTGTGTATCAGAAGAAATTTTGACAGTTTACACACCAAGCAATTTTAAAATTGCTGGGATAGGATAAACTATTTTCCATACCAGTAAAAAGATGCAGTTTTGTCTTTTCCATAAAAAAGGGAACAGGGTTAGGCACAATTGGTAGCGAATCATTTGGAAAAGAACATTTAAGACCATTTTGCCTATATGGGGTCTTAGTTTTGTTTTATAAAATAGTATCACCAAAGTAATGCTGTACATTTTTTTTAAAATTTGAGCATAATATTTTTGTGAATTAACTTGTGGCAACTAAATTGGTAAAAATGTTATTCACATAAAAACATAATTTAAAATTTGCCAATTGAAGAGATACTTCTGACAGTGATTTGCCAAAAAATGTACATCATGTGTATTGTTTGTGAAGCAAATTTGCTAAACTAATAATTTACATGACATACAGACATAAAACCTCATTAAAGGTGTCTAATGATTTACATGACATGCAGACATACAATCTGATGATTTACATGACATACAGTCTAATGATTTACATGACATACATACATCTAATGATTTACATGACATACAGACATCCAATCTCATTAAAGGTGTCTAATGATTTACATGACATACAGACATACAGTCTGATGATTTACATGACATACAGACATACAATCTGATTTACATGACATATAGACATACAATATAATGATTTACATGACATACAGACATACAATCTAATGATTTACATGAGATACAGACATACAATCGAATGATTTACATGACATACAATCTGATGATTTACATGACATACAGACATACAATCTAATGATTTACATGACATACAGACATACAATCTAATGATTTACATGACATGCAGACATACAATCTAATGATTTACAAGACATACAGACCTTACAATCTAATGATTTACATGACATACATACATACAATCTGATGATTTACATGACATATAGACATACAATCTAATGATTATCATGACATACAGACATACAATCTAATGATTTACATGACATACAGACATACAATCTAATGATTTACATGACATACAGACATACAATCTAATGATTGACATGACATATAGACATACAATCTAATGATTTACAAGACATACAGACCTTACAATCTAATGATTTGCATGACATACAGACCTTACAACCTAATGATTTACATGACATATAGACATACAATCTAATGATTTACATGACATACAGACATACAATCTAATTTACAAGAGATACAGACATACAATCTAATGATTTACATGACATACAGACATACAATCTGATGATTTACAAGACATACAGACATACAATCTGATGATTTACATGACATATAGACCTACATCTAATGATTTACATGACATACAGACATACAATCTAATGATTTACATGACATACAATCTGATGATTTACATGTAATATATACATACAATCTAATGATTTACATGACATACAGACATACAATCTAATGATTTACATGACATACAATCTAATGATTACATGACATACAGACATACAATCTGATGATTTACATGACATACAGACATACAATCTGATGATTTACATAACATACAGACAAAGAATCTAATGATTTACATGACATACAATCTAATGATTTACATGACATACAGACATACAATCTAATGATTTACATGACATACAGACATACAATGTAATGATTGACATGACATATAGACATACAATCTAATGATTTACAAGACATACAGACCTTACAATCTAATGATTTGCATGACATACAGACCTTACAATCTAATGATTTACATGACATATAGACATACAATCTAATGATTTACATGACATACAGACATACAATCTAATGATTTACATGACATACAGACATACAATCTGATGATTTACAAGACATACAGACATACAATTTGATGATTTACATGACATATAGACCTACAATCTAATGATTTACATGACATACAGACATACAATCTAATGATTTACATGACATACAGACACAGAATCTAATGATTTACATGACATACAATCTAATGATTACATGACATACAGACATACAATCTGATGATTTACATGACATACAGACATACAATCTGATGATTTACATAACATACAGACAAAGAATCTAATGGTTTACATGACATACAATCTAATGATTTACATGACATACAGACATACAATCTAATGATTTACATGACATACAATCTAATGATTACATGACATACAGACATACAATCTGATGATTTACAGGACATACAGACATACAATCTAATGATTTACATAACATACAGACATACAATCTAATGATTTACATGACATACAGACATACAATCTAATGATTTACATGACATACAGACATACAATCTAATGATTTACATGACATGCAGACATACAATCTAATGATTTACAAGACATACAGACCTTACAATCTAATGATTTACATGACATACATACATACAATCTGATGATTTACATGACATATAGACATACAATCTAATGATTATCATGACATACAGACATACAATCTAATGATTTACATGACATACAGACATACAATCTAATGATTTACATGACATACAGACATACAATCTAATGATTGACATGACATATAGACATACAATCTAATGATTTACAAGACATACAGACCTTACAATCTAATGATTTGCATGACATACAGACCTTACAACCTAATGATTTACATGACATATAGACATACAATCTAATGATTTACATGACATACAGACATACAATCTAATTTACAAGAGATACAGACATACAATCTAATGATTTACATGACATACAGACATACAATCTGATGATTTACAAGACATACAGACATACAATCTGATGATTTACATGACATATAGACCTACATCTAATGATTTACATGACATACAGACATACAATCTAATGATTTACATGACATACAATCTGATGATTTACATGTAATATATACATACAATCTAATGATTTACATGACATACAGACATACAATCTAATGATTTACATGACATACAATCTAATGATTACATGACATACAGACATACAATCTGATGATTTACATGACATACAGACATACAATCTGATGATTTACATAACATACAGACAAAGAATCTAATGATTTACATGACATACAATCTAATGATTTACATGACATACAGACATACAATCTAATGATTTACATGACATACAGACATACAATGTAATGATTGACATGACATATAGACATACAATCTAATGATTTACAAGACATACAGACCTTACAATCTAATGATTTGCATGACATACAGACCTTACAATCTAATGATTTACATGACATATAGACATACAATCTAATGATTTACATGACATACAGACATACAATCTAATGATTTACATGACATACAGACATACAATCTGATGATTTACAAGACATACAGACATACAATTTGATGATTTACATGACATATAGACCTACAATCTAATGATTTACATGACATACAGACATACAATCTAATGATTTACATGACATACAGACACAGAATCTAATGATTTACATGACATACAATCTAATGATTACATGACATACAGACATACAATCTGATGATTTACATGACATACAGACATACAATCTGATGATTTACATAACATACAGACAAAGAATCTAATGGTTTACATGACATACAATCTAATGATTTACATGACATACAGACATACAATCTAATGATTTACATGACATACAATCTAATGATTACATGACATACAGACATACAATCTGATGATTTACATGACATACAGACATACAATCTAATGATTTACATAACATACAGACATACAATCTAATGATTTACATGACATACAGACACAGAATCTAATGATTTACATGACATATAATCTGATGATTTACATGACATACAGACATACAATCTAATGATTTACATGACATACAGACATACAATCTAATGATTTACATGACATACAGACATACAATCTAATGATTTACATAACATACAGACATACAATCTAATGATTTACATGACATACAGACATACAATCTAATGATTTACATGACATACAATCTGATGATTTACATGACATACAGACATACAATCTTATGATTTACATGACATACAGACATACAATCTGATGATTTACATAACATACAGACATACAATCTAATGATTTACATAACATACAGACATACAATCTAATGATTTACATGACATACAATCTGATGATTTACATGACATACAGACATACAATCTAATTATTACATGACATACAGACATACAATCTGATGATTTACATAACATACAGACATACAATCTGATGATTTACATAACATACAGACATACAATCTAATGATTTACATGACATACAATCTGATGATTTACATGACATACAGACATACAATCTAATGATTTACATGACATACAATCTAATGATTACATGACATACAGACATACAATCTGATGATTTACATGACATACGGACATACAATCTGATGATTTACATAACATACAGACATACAATCTAATGATTTACATGACATACAGACATACAATCTGATGATTTACATGACATACAGACATACAATCTAATGATTACATGACATACAGACATACAATCTGATGATTTACATAACATACAGACATACAATCTGATGATTTACATAACATACAGACATACAATCTAATGATTTACATGACATACATTCTGATGATTTACATGACATACAGACATACAATCTAATGATTTACATGACATACAGTCTAATGATTTACATGACATACAGACATACAGCCTCATTAAAGGTGTCTAATGATTTACATGACATACAGACATACAATCTATTGATTTACATGGCATTCAGACATACAATCTGATGATTTACATGACACACAGACATACAATCTGATGATTTACATGACATACAGACATACAGTCTCATTAAAGGTGTCTAATGATTTACATTTCCAATGCACAAACAGCACAGTATTTTCCAGTGTATCCAAAGTTAATGATTATCTTGTATGTACCACCATTTCCAATACACAAACCAGCACAATATTTGACATTTTGAAATATCTTTTAAGCATGAAATGAGTATTGTACAGGCAAATATTTGTTTGAACGTTATGCTTTGAAGTACTTTTCTCAAAATAATTTGTCAGATCTAATAACACTGATTTCATGCTTAAATATGATTCATCTGCCAAGTTGGTCCAAAATATCATATTTTTAAGTGGACTGCTTTGAGTTATGTCTAACTGTAAACTTACACAAATCTCTGTTTGCTTCAGTATGATATAAATTATTTCCTCTTGCTCATTTAATTTTCCATAGCTATTTTAAAGTACCACTCAGCATTCTTTACAGTTCATTAACATACACAGATTTCCTCCATAGAATTATGACTGAATGCTATTAGTCAAGTGTTCATATTACAGTATTTCCTTGCTGTGGGAGCCATAACAGTTGACTGCTTTATACATGAGGTTACCTTATACATTATTAAAAAATTAAAGGGATCCATGACATTCCTGCCTTATAAAAGGTATCCATGAAAATTCCTGCCTTATAAAAGGGATCCATGACCAAGCATTATAAAAGGGATCCATGACCATTCCAGCATTATAAAAGAAATCCATGACCATTCCAGCCTTATAAAAGGGATCCATCACCATTCCTGCATTATAAAAGGGATCCATGACCATTCCAGCCTTATAAATGGGATCCATGACCATTTCTGCCTTATAAAAGGGATCCATGACCATTCTTGCCTTATAAAAGGGATCCTTGACCATTCCAGCCTTATAAAAGGGATCCATGACCATTCCCACCTTATAAAAGGGATCCATGACCATTCCACCTTATACAAGGGATTCATGACCATTCCAGCCTTATAAAAGGGATCCATGACCATTCCCGCCTTATAAAAGGGATCCATGACCATTCCCGCCTTATAAAAGGGATCCATGACCATTCCCACCCTATAAAAGGGATCCATGACCATTCTCGCCTTATAAAAGGGATCCATGACCATTCCAGCCTTATGAAAGGAATCCATGACCATTCCAGCCTTATAAAAGGGATCCATAACCATTCCAGCCTTATGAAAGGGATCCATGACCATTCCAGCCTTACAAAAGGGATCCATGACTATTCCAGTCTTATAAAAGGGATCAGTCACCATTCCAGCCTTACTAAAGGGATCTATGACCATTCCAGCCTTATGAAAGGGATCCATGACCATTCCAGCCTTATAATAGGAATCCATGACCATTCCAGCCTTATAAAAGGGATCCATGACCATTCCAGCCTTATAAAAGGGATCCATGACCATTCCCACCTTATAATAGGAATCCATGACCATTCCAGCCTTATAAAAGGGATCCATGACCATTCCAGCCTTATAAAAGGGATCCATGACCATTCCCACCTTATAATAGGGATCCATGACCATTCCAGCCTTATAAAAGGGATCCATGACCATTCCCACCTTATAAAAGAGATCCATGACCATTCCAGCCTTATAAAAGGGATTGCCATTTACTGACGTGCCTTAAAGTGTGGGAGTACTGTACACTCCTAGAATATCATGCACTATTATTTAATGAAGGAGCCATGGTAAAGCATCAGACTCATAATCCATGGGTCTTAGGTTTGATACCTACTCAGGCTAGCATGGGTCTTAGGTTTGATACCTACTCAGGCTAGCATGGGTCTTAGGTTTGATACCTACTCAGGCTAGCATGGGTCTTAGGTTTGATACCTACTCAGGCTATCATGGGTCTTAGGTTTGATACCTACTCAGGCTAGCATGGGTCTTAGGTTTGATACCTACTCAGGCTAGCATGGGTCCTAGGTTTGATACCTACTCAGGCTAGCATGGGTCGGCTGCCTAGGGAAAGGTACTTAACTCCTGTTTCCTCAGCATGATGTACCAATGTGTTAAAAGTGCCATTAAAACCAAGAAAAACCAAAAAACCAAAATTATTTAATGACAGAGGTCAGTGTTTGCTGTGACAAGAGCTATGTATGAATATCAGATTGCTGTCTGAATTTGATATTTTGTTTGAAATCTTGGCCTTAATTGGAGGAGAAATGAAGAATAAACAAGCTGGATTTATGAAGGCTTTCAAGCCATACAGACAGGTTCAGGCTTTCAAGCCATACAGACAGGTTCTTTGTTTCTTCAAATAAATGTTGATCACAGAGATGTACAAGATATTATAGCTCAAGTTGATCTGCATGTGGCTTCAATAAAAAGCTACAGTTGTTTGCATATGTTGTATAGCATTTCCATTCAGTGACGGGGTTTAAGTTTTGCTTTTGTAATAATATTGGTGAAAAAATGAAAACAGCGCCAAAACTTACATTGCTAATAGTATATGAACATCGCTCGCTCTGTCTCTCTGTATATATATGTATATATATATACACACACACACACACACACACACACACACACACACATACAGAACTGACTATACCTAGTAAGTTTTCATTTTATTTCTGGATTACATTATTAGGAGCAAAGAGGAAATATCAGTAATAATTTTTTAAATCTGAATGTCATCAGAGTGTAACCTACATTTCTGACCAATCAGAGACCTGGAATTCATCCATAAAAGTTACATTTGACTATAAAGGATGTATATCCATGCCTGAACAACTTTAAAACTTGAAGAATCCTTGAGTTTCTCAGCTGTTAAGATTTCTCTTAAAAGACTCTAACATAATGACCACATATTACAAAAATCTCATTTTCGATATGAAATGAGATAAAGGCAAACATGAAAATGGTGTGTCAAATGAAAGAAACTCTTCCCTCTCTCTTGTGAAATAACTTGCCAAACTTGAGATGTATTTAACCTTTTGTCTTACCAAGTTAATTTTATAAAATGCCACTATAGAAAAACAGTACAAAAGTTATCTGATTTTGAAATATTCAAATGACTTTGACTATATTTTGAGTTGATGTATTTATTGGCAAAGATTTGCAAGCAAAATTTGCAAGATAATTTCATACAGAATGCAAGATATTTTTCTCAGTTAAATATATAACTATTGCCTATCTCTTGCACTGCTCAGATAATTATAAAAACTGCTATAATGTTCATATCATGTCACTGATGAGCTCAATTTTAGCCCAGTTTACTTACAGCCCATGTCATTACAGTGTACTTACAGTCCATGTCATAGCAGTGTACTGACAGTCCATGTCATTACAGTGTACTTACAGTCCATGTCATAGCAGTGTACTTACAGTCCATGTCATAGTAGTGTACTTACAGTCAATGTCATAGCAGTGGACTTAGAGTCGATGTCATACCATGTCACCAATGAGCTCAATTTAAGCCCAGTGTACTTACAGTCAATGTCATAGCATGGATTTAATCTAAGAATTAATAAGGCGGCTTCTGTTCTCAGGAGAGGAACTGCAATTCTCTGGTTCCAGTTTTTATGTAGTGCAATTTCAGATACGCCAATGGATTCAGAGGGGCATTGACTTAAATATACATCAGCTCCGATACTCAAAACAAATTTGATCCATGTGGAGGTGTGGGGTGGGGTGCTGGATCACAATCCACATACTCGAATGTTCAAAGACAAACTTACTTCAGGGTTCCAGAATAATGCATCATAAGTATGCTAGCTTTGCATCTGTGTGGTCTGGGGTTCAATCCTTGTTCTGGCATAGATACATAGATCTGCATTGGCTTCCTTCAGGTTCTCAAGTTTTTTTTATTAAAAGATTACCTAAAGCCAACATCTGAACCATTGAAAGCAAAAGTTGACACAGATTTGCTGCACTGAAATTGTAAAGTAACATTTAACTGACATAACTGGAACCTGAAGGGCTCAGACCACTACTTAATTTTCTGTAAACATCAACATTATGAAAAATGACAAATGACCCTAAAGTGGGATGCCAGTAAAAGCTGCTTTAATCAACAGGCTCACAATAGGTAAGCACAGAATACTATGCGTTATCCCAAGGCACAATCATATATTCCACACTGGGGTACTCACCCAAAGCCCAATCATATATTCCACACTGGGGTACTCATCCAAAGCCCAATCATATATTCCACACTGGGGTAGTCACCCATGTCCCATTCATATATTCTACACTGAGGTACTCATCCAAGGTTGAATCATATATTCCACACTGAGGTACTGACCCAAGGTCCAATTATATATTCTACACTGAGGTACTCGCCCAAGGTCCAATCATATATTCCACACTGTGGTACTGACCCAAGGTCCAATCATATATTCTACACTGAGGTACTCACCCAAGGTCCAATCATATATTCTACACTGAGGTACTCACCCAAGGTCCAATCATATATTCTACACTGAGGTACTGACCCAAGGTTCAATCATATATTCCACACTGAGGTACTGACCCAATGTCCAATCATATATTCTACACTGAGGTACTCATCCAAGGTCCAATCATATATTCTACACTGAGGTACTCACCCAAGGTCCAATCATATATTCCACACTGAGGTACTCACCCAAGGTCCAATCATATATTCCACACTGAGGTACTCACCCAAGGTCCAATCATATTCCACACTGAGGTACTCACCCAAGGTCCAATCATATATTAAAACACTGAGGTACTCACCCAAGGTCCAATCATATATTCCACACTGAGGTACTCACCCAAGGTCCAATCATATATTCCACACTTAGGTACTCACCCAAGGTCCAATCATATATTAAAACACTGAGGTACTCACCCAAGGTCCAATCATATATTCCACACTTAGGTACTCACCCAAGGTCCAATCATATATTCCACACTGAGGTACTCACCCAAGGTCCAAATATTCCACACTGAGGTACTCACCCAAGGTCCAATCATATATTCCACACTGAGGTACTCACCCAAGGTCCAATCATATATTCCACACTGAGGTACAGACCCAAGGTCCAATCATATATTCCACACTGAGGTACTCACCCAAGATCCAATCATATATTGGGATACTTTAGCTTATTTTATACTACCATATACACTTAATACAGACTCCGGTTCTTATACATACTCACAAATGCATATATTCAAACAATCAGACCTGCATTTCTCTAAACCTTAAAAAAATAAATACATGTATTTCAGATAAAGTGAAGATGAGAAGTATCATCATAATCTCCACCAACAACCAACAACTTCACCATCATCATTGTCATGGTCATAATTGTCATTATATCAACATCATCATCATCTTCATTTTCTCCTCTTTCATATTCATTTTCAACTCCAAGTAAAATGTATTTAACATTCAGTGGACTGATATTGGATATACACGTACTTGCAAAATGTGGAATATACATGTACTTGCAAAGTGTGGGATATACATGTACTTGCAAAATGTGGGATATACATGTACTTGCAAAATGTGGGATATACATGTACTTGCAAAATGTGGGATAAACATGTACTTGCAAAATGTGGGATATACATGTTCTTGCAAAATGTGGGATAATTTCTCTGATTTTGATTCCTCTGGACAAAAAAAAAATTTAATTTGAAGCGGTCATAAAAAATTGCATCCTTGCCAATCTATTTTGGTAGGAATGCTCATTACTTTGAGACAGGATGTGAAACTTTAAAATCAAGAAGAAACTTGTACATATTATCTATATTATATAAAATTGTGAATGGTATGACTCCACCATATTTATTGTGAATGGTATGGCTCCACCATATTTGTTGTAAATGGTATGGCTCCACCATATTTGTTGTAAATGGTATGGCTCCACCATATTTGTTGTAAATGGTATGGCTCCACCATATTTGTTGCGAATGGTATGGCTCCACCATATTTGTTGTGAATTATATGATTCCACCATATTTGTTGGGAATGGTATGGCTCCACTATATTTGTTGTAAATGGTATGGCTCCACCATATTTGTTGTGAATTATATGATTCCACCATATTTGTTGTGAATGGTATGGCTCCACCATATTTGTTGTAAATGGTATGGCTCCACCATATTTGTTGTGAATTATATGATTCCACCATATTTGTTGTGAATGGTATGGCTCCACCATATTTGTTGTGAATGGTATGGCTCCACCATATTTGTTGTGAATGGTATGGCTCCACCATATTTGTTGTAAATCGTATGGCTCCACAATATTTGTGGAAAATAGTATGGTTCCACCATAATTGTTGGAAATTGTTCCCCTCTTGTTGAGGAAGTACAAATTACACTCTTCAATAATTTTTATGCAATCCAGGCATCAGATAGCTTTTATGCAATCCAGGCATCAGATAACTTTTATGCAATCCAGGCATCAAATAACTTTTATGCAATCCAGGCATCAAATAACTTTTATGCGATCCAGGCATCAAATAACTTATATGCAATCCAGGCATCAAATAATTTTTATGCAATCCAGGCTAAAACTTGTTTCTTCTTCTTTCTTTCCCCATACAATTAAATGTATGAATTCCCTCCCTGTGAACACTTTGAATCCCAATCCTTGGGTATGTACAAAATACATATTCTACATAATATTGAAAAAGTACCCCAATATTTAATTTGAGACCATAGAAAATTAAATATTATTTTGACCTAATTTAGATACATTTGTCGTATTTTGAAAGCTGATTTATATCAAGTGAACATAACACATAAACCTTCTTGTTCATAAAACTTCAGCACACTTTTTCTTTGACTGTCCTACTGAACATAAACAGATATTGTTTTGATCTATTAAATCATTTTGTGTGGTCACTACCTTTAAACTTTTATACTATAGTAATGATTAGTCTCCCACTAATAATGAATTTATTATATTATAGTAATGATAGTCTCCCACTAATAATGAATTTTTTTATAATTCTAGATCTCCCACTAGTAATTATTAGTATGTCTCCCACTAGTAATGATTAGTCTCCCACTAGTAATTATTAGTCGCCCAATAATAATGATTAGTCACTCACTAATAATGATAAGTCTTCCACTAATAATGGATTTATTATGAAGCAAACTCACTCTTATTTTCAGGAAACTCATTGATTTCACTGATCTTTTTTATTTTCTTGTTTACTGTGTCATCTAAGTCATTCTGGTTTCCTTTTTATTTTATTTTTACTGTGTCATCTAAGTCATTCTGGTTTCCTTTTTATTTTATTTTTACTGTGTCATCTAAGTCATTCTGGTTTTCTTTTTATTTTTTGTTTACTGTGTCATCTAAGTCATTCTGGTTTTATTTTTATTTTTTTGTTTACTGTGTCATCTAAGTCATTCTGGTTTTCTTTTTCTGTATTCTCCTTCCATTTCTTTACCATTTTGTTTCTAAACAGTGTTGTAATGTTTTTTCGTTTTTTTTTGGAAGGGGGCTTTTCATATGGTATTTTTATCATTACATGCTTAGTGCTGGGGCTTGTACTTACATGTCTTTGTATAATACTTGTAAGGGAGAGGACCTTTGCTAAGTTGTGAAAACGTGTGGTCCCGACCCATTGCTCTGCTGTCTAAAGGCAATAAAATTCTTGAAATTAAATATTCTTTTAAATTCAGTTTCTACGTTATTATTTATGCCTTTTGTCTTTTTTTATAGGTATGTACAGCATTTATCTAAACTATGGTAAGAGTCAGAAATCCCAATTGGCAGAGGTAAGTTTTTGCTATTTAGAACTTCTCAAAAACTGTTTGACCAATTTGCACATAGTTTTACAAGGAGTATTCTTGCATAAGGGTCTTTAAAATTTGATCAGTAGATACTGATCCATTATCCAATATGGCCATTACTAAAATAGAAAAACCTTTAGAAAACTTTTCAAAACTACTTAACTGAATTTGACTGAAAGCATCTTGGCATGAAGGACTTTATAAGTTTTCACATTTGATACCAATCTGCCATCAAATATGGCTGCTGCTACCAAAAATAGTTTAACCTTTAATAACATCGTTTAAAAAGCCACTGAACAGAATTATCACCAAATTTGACAGCATCCTTGCCCGAAGGCTGGTCATATTTATACAAATGATGCTGATCCACCATCAAGTATGACTGCTGTTACTAAAAGTAGAAAAACATTGACACAACTTTATCTTTAAAAAATTGATTAACAGAATATGACCAACTTTGACAGAAAGCATCCTTTCATAGAGGCCTTTCAATATTGGACAAATGATGCTAATCAAATATGGACGAAAATATAAAAGCAATAAAAACCTTTAAACATTTGTTTTCATGCAATCAACAGCATTGGAAGAAATGTGTTCAGAATGCATCCTATTAACCTGCATTTCTTGTCCAACTTCTCTAGTATTTGGCTATTTGTCACATGTCAGCCAGGTAAGCAATCTCAGGCCAACTTGGGCCCGTTCTTTGGTGTTATTTGCATCACTTACATACATTTTATTGGCATGAAAGGATTTGAATCCCTCCATATCTATGGCATAATTTCCATTATCTTTTACCAAATATAGTTTGTATTATTAATAATAGTAGCAAACCTTATGGTATTACTAAAATTAGCCTTTCTGGTCATTTTTATGTGTCAAGGGCAACTCAGATTTAGGCAAAGGATTAGACCTGATAGCAGTTATCTTCCTTGGATATTCTTCCACTGAGGTAGTACTTGAAAGAATAGTAGAAAAAGCTTGTAAAAGGAAATCATCACAATAAATCAATATTTCCTCAATTGTTTAAAATGGTAATATAAATATTATATAGATTATTTAGAGCCATATATTCACGATTGCATAAAGCACCATGAATGGAAATAATTTGGAGTTGTGTTCTTTTATATGATCTTTGTAAATTAGTAAGACTTCAACCCTTCATGCTATTAGTATTCTGAGTACTTTGATCTTGAGTTATTTTCAGGTTTATTTTAACACAAAAGTACAAGCAACCACACAAGATACCCATTGTTTTTGTTTCTTTATGATATTCAGAAGAAATGGTGTATTTCAAGCAAATGCTCTAAAACTTGCCATTCTTCCTATTTTTCCTCAGCTATCAGTTATAATCAATGGCAGTATATCAATAATCTATCCTTCCTTGCTATGCAGTGTTCTGATAAACTAATGATAAGCTAATATGCCCTGATTGGTAACAAATTACTGCATCAAAAACCTGCTTTTGCTATACAGCAGTAATGTTATCAGACAACACAATCTGACAAAGTATGTAAAATGTGGCTATCATCTCTTTGTGCAGATTCTGCATCACATTCCATCCTCAATCCCCATTCCCTGCAAAGAAGTCATGTCAGCCCTTTTTTTTAATAAGTAGGTATCACACCACTATTTCATTCATCGACTGTTATTTGATCCTGATGGTTTCTGTGAACAGAATTATAATGGGAGAGCAATATATTAACTCTGAAAATCACATTATTGTTGTCTCTAACAAATTTCCTGGAGACCCACTGACCAGTGCATAATTTTACTTCGAATCATTTAGAAAGCTGCATCAAATTCTATTATGCACTGATTGTTTACAAACTGCAGGCATCGCAAAACCACAGATGTTATAAAACAGTGACATTATCGTATAAGACAGACTGACAAAGCAATGTAAAATATGTTCTTCATCTCTTTATGCAGATTAGGCACCAAATTCCATATCAGCCCCCATAGATTGGTTGTGTATAAGCACTTTTTAGTTTGATAGGTTTCACACCACCATTTCATCCTATAAGATGCTAATGTATCCAGCTGTAGTTCCAAGTAAAATTATTTTTGTCTCACCTGTGAAACATAGAGATCACATTTTCAGCAGCATTGTTCTTGTTGGCATAGGTGTCAAGTTTTTATGTTTTTGCATTTAGCTCAGTTTCTTAAAAACTGTTGTATAAAGTCATGAAACATGATGGGTGTATTCTACTCACCATGGACAAAAGTAGGTCACAGTGAACTGTGTTGTATGCTTCACTGATTACATTCAGTTTTTGCATTTAGCTCAGTTTCTCTGTCAATTTTATGTACAGTCATGAAACTTGATGGGTGTATTCATTGTGGAGGGTAATACTCACCATGGACACAAAAAAAGGTCACAGTGACCTATTTTTCATGCCTCTGTTACTATATTAAGTTTTTGCATTTATTTCTGATTCTCTGACATTGTTGTATGTACAGTGATGAAATTTGATGGATTTATTTATCTTGAAGGGTACTGTTCACCACAGGCAAAAGTAGCTCACAGTGGCATACTTTTCTGTATTTAGTAACTTTGCAAGGTTTTTTGAATATGCCATGGTACAGCAAGCCAGATATAGCATTCTGTGGAATTATTGTTAAATTCTTCTCTGATTTTTTTAAATGTGTGACTTCAACTATATTCATATTTAATCAGTCAGATATCTCTGAATGGTTGGCCATTATGATTGAATGAGAGACCTAACTTTCTGAAACTGAAATTAAGGTCTTTGACAGGTTCTTCTTGAAGTCACGTATAGAAAGAAATGTCCTTTAGAATAATTGCAATACTTATATTTTTTAACTATAACAACCAAGCTACTTTTTGACCATGGTAGATGTATGTTATATACCTATGTGCGATGTGATTGGCCCACTGACCCACTGCTGCCTCACCTTCTAATACCCAAGCAGATTAATATTGTTTTCAAAATTGAAGAGTATCTGTCTGCAATAAGAGGTGTATTGTACACATTGATGGGAATACTAACTTCCTGAATGCAGTTTCTTTGTTACATTCTGTTCTTGTTAAAAGACTCTTTGGCACTGAGATGAACCATTCAGTTTGAGTTAAAAGACTATTTGGCACTGAGATGAACCATTCAGTTTGAGTTAAAAGACTATTTGGCACTGAGATGAACCATTCAGTTTGAGTTAAAAGACTATTTGGCACTGAGATGAACCATTCAGTTTGAGTTAAAAGACTATTTGGCACTGAGATGAACCATTCAGTTTGAGTTAAAAGACTATTTGGCACTGAGATGAACCATTCAGTTTGAGTTAAAAGACTATTTGGCACTGAGATGAACCATTCAGTTTGAGTCAAAAGACTATTTGGCACTGAGATGAACCATTCAGTTTGAGTTAAAAGACTATTTGGCACTGAGATGAACCATTCAGTTTGAGTTAAAAGACTATTTGGCACTGAGATGAACCATTCAGTTTGAGTCAAAAGACTATTTGGCACTGAGATGAACCATTCAGTTTGAGTTAAAAGACTATTTGGCACTGAGATGAACCATTCAGTTTGAGTTAAAAGACTATTTGGCACTGAGATGAACCATTCAGTTTGAGTTAAAAGACTATTTGGCACTGAGATGAACCATTCAGTTTGAGTTAAAAGACTATTTGGCACTGAGATGAACCATTCAGTTTGAGTTAAAAGACTATTTGACACTGAGATGAACCATTCAGTTTGAGTTAAAAGACTATTTGGCACTGAGATGAACCATTCAGTTTGAGTTAAAAGACTATTTGGCACTGAGATGAACCATTCAGTTTGAGTTAAAAGACTATTTGGCACTGAGATGAACCATTCAATGTATTATTGATACTCCTACTTTCTCTAGTAGTATATATTTCTGGAATGCTTTCAAGTCTTGAATATGCCTCATGGGAACAATTTTATTTTAATGGATTTTAGTCAAATGAAACACTGTAGTATTTCTGTATCAAGTATCTCTTCCACTTTGAATACAAATTAAATCAATCGAGTTTGATGCAATAACTAGGTATTAGAGGGTGATTGTCTAAGAGAAGATACTTAATTTAATGCAATATGTAGGTATTAAAACATGATGATACTAAATATTAAATCACCACAAATTCTCAAATTTTGATTTGTTCCTCAGAGTGACAAACTTACGGTTCTTATTCAAGGCATGTTTGAGTTACTACTATCCAAACATGTTCTTCCTATATAAAGTGGCAGTTTCTAACAGGATGCAGACAACATACTGGCAACACTAAGATCAGACTGACAACAGACTGGCAACACTAATATCAGACTGACAGTCTAGCAAGAAAGATCATATTTGACAATTGGATGACATCATAATGGAATGATACTGCATACGTATTTCAGTTCTTACAATACTTTTGCCAGAACTGTGCATTTCCAGTTTCTGAATATATAGTAAATACTAGTAAACACAGAATTTACACTGACTAGAAATTGGTATCATACTGCATATAGGGAATGCGAACCTAACAATACACAGGTGCAAATCTCACTTAAAGGTCAAATGTAGAGAAATTCTTCACTTAGCAAATTTTCTTTTGTTTTTTGTTGAACAGTATCTGTGAATTAAAAATCCACTATTTTAGTGCAATTTAATCCCACTGTCATTCTAGATTTACCAAAATTACTGACTGCATTACCTCCATTGGCTTAGACTTGATATTATGTGTGGTGTCATTCTAGGACAAGATGAACTTCCATGAATGTGGAAGGATATTGATGGAATGGTCATTTTAAATGAAATAGCAAATTTTGTGGTTACAACTTATGATAAAAATGTAAAAAGGGTCAATTATGTTCTTTTGTTAAAATTTTTCTTGAGGAAGAAATATACATAGAATATTGATCAATATACATAGAATATTGATCAAGTGATTTAAATACTGTGTCCAACCACTGTTCATTCAAAGTTTAATTTCAAGTGATTTGAATACTGTGTCCAACCAGGAAGTGTTATTGTGAGCACTGCTCATTCAAAGTTTAATTTCAAGTGATTTAAATACTGTGTCCAACAGGAAGTGTTATTGTGAGCACTGCTCATTCAAAGTTTAATTTCAAGTCATATAAACACTGTCCAACCAGGAAGTGTTGTTGTGAGCACTGCTCATTCAAAGTTTAATTTCAAGTGATTTCAATACTGTGTCCAACCAGGAAGTGTTATTGTGAGCACTGCTCATTCAAAGTTTAATTTCAAGTGAGTTAAATACTGTGTCCAGCCATGAAGTATTATTGTGAGCACTGCTCATTCAAAGTTGAATTTCAAGTTTATTTAAGAGATTAAAATCATCACTAATCCTCCTAAACTATGAAAAAGGATTAGCATTGATTTTGACAACAATGTTGATGTCACCTTTACTTTGAGATAATATATGAGAGAGAGAGAGAGAGAGAGAGAGAGAGAGAGAGAGAGAGAGAGAGAGAGAGAGAGAGAGAGAGAGAGAGAGAGAGAGAGAGAGAGAGAAGAATATTGAGAAATAAGTAGTCTCTTTTAATGGGGTACAGGAATTAAAATTAAAAACATTTATTTTCTCTTCTAACTTTTGCTGTTATGATTAGCTAAAATGAAATAAATGGAGGAAATATAAATTGCAACATGGTGAAAGATTATGTTAGGAGATAGGAGGTAACATATTAGTGTGGAGGCACTTATTTACCATCTTATTTAATTACAGCATATTCTCAAAGAGTTATGAGCAATAAATATGTATTTGATATACTTATTTCATCTTTGTGACTTATTTCATCTTTGTACTTATTTCATCTTTGTACTTATTTCATCTTTGTACTTATTTCATCTTTGTACTTATTTCATCTTTGTGACTTATTTCATCTTTGTGACTTACATGATATCAAGGTTAGAAAATATACATGATTCCTTAATTAGCTGAGATAGTGCTAATGCAAAATTGAATGCACTGCATTTTCATAATTCTTCTCAACAATTTCATCATTTCAGTTTTGTGGTTAGTCATCAATAACTATACTGACTGTAGGTGTAGCATTGGTCATCAATAACTATACTGTCATCAATAACTATACTGACTGTAGGTGTAGCATTAGTCATCAATAACTATACTGACTGTAGGTGTAGCATTGGTCATCAATAACTATACTGACTGTAGGTGTAGCATTGGTCATCAATTACTATACTGACTGTAGGTGTATCATTAGTCATCAATAAATATACTGACTTTAGGTGTAGCATTTTTCATCAATAACTATACTGACTTTAGGTGTAGCATTGGTCATCAATAACTATACTGACTTTAGGTGTAGCATTGGTCATCAATAACTATACTGACTAGGTGTAGCATTGGTCATCAATAACTATACTGACTTTAGGTGTAGCATTAGTCATCAATAACTATACTGACTTTAGGTGTAGCATTGGTCATCAATAACTATACTGACTTTAGGTGTAGCATTGGTCATCAATAACTATACTGACTTTAGGTGTAGCATTGGTCATCAGTAACTATACTGACTGTAGGTGTAGCATTGGTCATCAATAACTATACTGACTGTAGGTGTAGCATTGGTCATCAGTAACTATACTGACCGTAGGTGTAGCATTTGTCATCAGTAACTATACTGACCGTAGGTGTAGCATTTGTCATCAGTAACTATACTGACTGTAGGTGTAGCATTTGTCATCAGTAACTATACTGACTGTAGGTGTAGGATTGGTCATCAGTAACTATACTGACTGTAGGTGTAGCATTGGTCATCAGTAACCATACTGACTGTAGGTGTAGCATTGGTCATCAGTAACTATACTGACTGTAGGTGTAGCATTTGTCATCAATAACTATACTGACTGTAGGTTTAGCATTGGTCATCAATAACTATACTGACTGTAGGTGTAGCATTAGTCATCAATAACTATACTGACTGTAGGTGTAGCATTGGTCATCAATAACTATACTGTCTTTAGGTGTAGCATTGGTCATCAATAACTATACTGACTGTAGGTGTAGTATTGGTCATCAGTAACTATACTGACTGTAGGTGTAGCATTGGTCATCAATAACTATACTGACTGTAGGTGTAGCATTGATCATCAATAGCTATACTGACTGTAGGTGTAGCATTGGTTATTTCAGTTTTTTTAATTTCCACAGGATCACTGTATCTCCATCTAAGAGAGTTAATTGTTCCCCAGATACATTGCTTCTTCATATGTATCAGGGGAAGGTAATGCCAGCTCCAACTTTAGTTAGCGTAACACTTTTAAATGCAATATGTTGTGAACTATGCAATATAATTCTATAAGAACAAATTTGGGATTTTCAGGTACAAAGAATTAAAAATAACTGTAAAGAGAAACCACTATATTTGATCTTTAATAATAAATATTGTCTTTGAATTAACTAAGAATTCACTTGCATGTATAAGGAACTGTCCCAAGGTTTTGTAAGGGCCAGGAGTTTCCTAGACAACATAGAGGGTGGTCCCCCCCCCTCTTCTACATTGAGACCTTTGGTCTCTTCTGCTAGTTATCGGGTTCACACACCTTACTGGCGCCACTTGCTCTTCATCGTTTGTTGGAAGCAGTGGCAAATACATCAAGACATGTGTTATCCTTGTCCATGGCTTTATCTGCGGAGCTTCTCCACCTCTGCAGGGATGTTGCTTTGGACACATCCAAGGTATTACTGGAGCACAGTAAGAACCTTTTGAGGGCTGCTCCCCTAGAGGCAGAGACTCCTTTGGGGGGCTCATTCCCTCTGGCGTCTCAAGACTTGAGAGACCAGCAACATCGCTCTCTCACATCTGTGCCTGGCCCATCAAAACTGGCCAGGAAGCGAAGTCATCCTGACAACATGTTGGTAGTGGCTTACCTCAGAAGACAAGGAGGCACACATGCCCCTTCTCTCTGCATGGAGGTTTGGAACCTCCTTTGCTGTGCAACCTCAGAAGGGATTACCCTTCGAGTTCGACACATTCCTGGCAACAATAATATTTTGGTGGTCAGTTTGTCCAGGAAAGGATGGATAGTCATCACGGAATGGTCTCTGCACCAATCCATACCAGATTCCCTGTTCAGACTTTGGGGGACACCCTTGGTGGACTTATTCACCATGAGGCTAAACAACAAGCTCTCCTTTTATGTCTCCCCAGTCCCCACAGCAGCTAATTTCAAAATTTTGTTTTACCTGAAGAATATCAGAGATGATTTCAACACTCGACAATTAAAAGGAAGAAATGGTCTTATCTTGAATTCCTGGAAATTCTTTTCACCCGGTAGAGCATCAGTCCCTTTGAGGGACTCTTGTTCTTGGTAAATATTGCTAAGAAAACTTTTTTTTTGTAATTATTGAAAACAAGTAAAAGACAATTCTACACTTTCTGATTCAGTACCAGTATTAATTAGATATTTTTTTTATAGGTTTTATAATAACAATAAAAATAACATGGAAATCCCAAGTACTGCTGAACTAGAAACATTGCTTTTTAAAACTTAAAAAACTATAGAGGACTACAGGGAGGCAAAAAGGGTCACAGATAATATTTTGGTACATAAGTACTATATGTATTATCATTGGTTTTCAGTTGCATAATTTATTATTGTTATTGTTATTGTAAAATATATTTTTAAAAATATCTAATTAACACTGGTTTTAAATCAGAAACCTTAGAATTGTCTCTTATTTTCAATAATTACAAGGGAGCCATGATGGGTCAGTTGTTAGCGTGATGGACTCATGACTGAAAGGGTGTGGGTTTGAATCCTACCATTGGACCAGTCTGGGTTAGCTATTGTGATGTGTCATTGGGCAAGGCACTTTACTCCAATTGCCTTGGCACTAAATAACTTACGTGTGTTGCTGTGCCGTAAAATGCCAAACCAAACCAAAACAATAATTACAAAGCAAAAGTTTTTTGTAGCAACAGCTCAAAATTGCTATTCAATAGTCTAAATTAATTTACTGCTTACCCAATAACTCTGTGACCCTGCTTCAGCGTGGGCCCCTTTTAGGTCCTTTGTTCATACAGCTTCATTTGTAGCATTTTGTGGTCTTTTGCTGTATTTAGTAGACAAGTTGCAGCCCCATCATTGAGAAACAAATTAGGTTTGAATGATTTAGAGGCAGCTGCAGTTCACCTGATTTACATAAACAAATCTACCAGCTGTTCAAGAATTATATGAACTTCAGCAAGTGTTATATCTTAGCAAGTGTTAGCAAGTGTTATATCATAGCAAGTGTTACAAGTGTTATATCTTAGCAAGTGTTAGTAAGTGTTAGCAAGTGTTATATCTTAGCAAGTGTTAGAAAGTGTTAGTAAGTGTTATATCTTAGCAAGTGTTAGAAAGTGTTAGCAAGTGTTATATCTTAGCAAGTGTTAGAAAGTGTTAGTAAGTGTTATATCTTAGCAAGTGTTAGAAAGTGTTAGCAAGTGTTATATCATAGCAAGTGTTAGTAAGTGTTATATCTTAGCAAGTGTTAGCAAGTGTTATATCTTAGAAAGTGTTAGAAAGTGTTAGCAAGTGTTATATCTTAGCAAGTGTTAGAAAGTGTTAGTAAGTGTTATATTTTAGCAAGTGTTAGAAAGTGTTAGCAAGTGTTATATCTTAGCAAGTGTTAGAAAGTGTTAGCAAGTGTTATATCTTAGCAAGTGTTAGTAAGTGTTATATCTTAGCAAGTGTTAGCAAGTGTTATATCTTAGCAGAAAAAGCTAAATTTCTACATACAATATAGATACATTCAAAACAATACTTATTGTTTGATTTTCTAATACATGTACCAGTTTAGTGCTTTGTGTTCCTGGCAGAAATTTATCAAGGCAAGAAAAATGCCCTTTTTTCAATCCAGTTGCACAGGTCAACAAAATCTGTTTTGATTCAGGTCAAATATTGTAGTGTTTTTGATCCCATTTGGAATTAACACATCTGGGTAAACCAACTTCAAGGAAGGCACAGTCATTGTCGACTGAAAATGCTTGTAAATAAACATTTTTTAGATCCTTTAGTTTGAGTATAATTTGATAAACAGAGCACAGATATGCAAATCCAATGTTCAATTGCTAAAAACTGTTCTTGATATGATTAGCAAGATTTCTTTCTTGTTCTTTTTAAATATTATCAGTATCATTTTATCATTTTTTATATTTATTTATATGACATTCATACATAAAATAACAGGATTTCCAACTATTATTTACATGCCATTGATACGTAAAATAACAGGATTTCCAACTAATATTTATATGACATTGACACATAAAATGACGGGATTTCCAACTAATATTTATATGACATTGATACATAAAATAACAGGATTTCCAACTAATATTTATATATGACATTGATACATAAAATGACAGGATTTCCAACTAATATTTATATATGACATTGATACATAAAATGACAGGATTTCCAACTAATATTTATATATGACATTGATACATAAAATGACAGGATTTCCAACTAATATGTATATGACATTGATACATAAAATGACAGGATTTCCAACTTATAATACAAAACATTTATTGACATTCATGTACAAAAATGTTTCAAAACAACTATAATTTTAATTTTTAACTAAGTGTATTTCTTGTAAAGTATACAAATGTAAAAAATAAGTGGCAAAGATAGAGGAAGTGAAATTGAAACTAATTTTTCTTTTGGGGTTTGGAAAAAATATATAAATATAGTCATTTATATTTACAATCGAAAGAAATATAGAAGTAAGCAACAGACTTAGTAAGTTCAGTAATAAAATTTACGAAGTTGAGAATTCCATAAATTTCCACACTGAAAAAAAAAATGTCCTATTTTCCATAATCTGATTTGGTCTAAAGTCATATTTTTCTGTTATTTGCTGAATTCCATAGCTGAAAATTTAAAGCTTTAATTTTCAACAAAACTCTGTATGCTGTGCAAAAATATGTGGAATTATTTCTGCCAGACAGTTCACTGATATGCAAGTGCATAGAATATTCATAATTTCCCTTGAGATCCAGCGATTTCTGCAGATTTCTGCATAAAATATTTCCAAATCTGTGGAAAATTCAGATGTGGGCTGTCAGCTGGTCACTGCTTTCTTCCTCAACACAGATGTCCCCTATCAACCTTGCTGGTCAAAGTGGGAAGTTGATACCTGTGGTGTACATATATTTGGTCAAGACTTTATCAAGGCAACTTTGAAAATGTTTATTGTAGGGACCTCAAACACTTATGCTATGACCTAGATTACACTACTGGCCTAAGTCCCTGATAGTAATGATATTATGTGCTTTATTATATACACACAGTTGTGATGATTTTATTATGATCATGAATTATGCACTGGTTTAGTTGCATGCTACCTAATCAAAGTACAATAGAGCATCAGTCCCTTCGAGGGACTCTTGTTGTGTATTCTGCCTAATCATATTTAAATATAAATATATTTAAATGCATTTCATTATTACTATTTGTGTTCTTTTTATATGCTAAAAATTGGGTCAATGAAAATCCTAATCTGAAATGAAATCTTCTGATTAGATTTGGTAAATCTCCTGATTTGACCTTTCAGGGCTGCATGTATGTCAGAGTGTTTGAAATAAGTTACAAAGACTGCCCTTTGTCATACAATTATTTTTCTGTTGTACCATATAATAATGGGTACATAATTATGATTTTCATATCATTCATTTAAAATTTTTAGTTATAAATTTTTTTTGATACAAAATAAGTGATGAACAAAATTAATTATGATTTTTCTTGATTAGTGGAGCAAATGACAGATTATATGGTATTCTCACTAGATCAATTAAGCTGACAGACTATATGGTATTCCCACCAGATCTATTAAATTGACAGACTATATGGTATCATACATGTGAACCTCCCAGATGGGAGAGTGTTTCTCCCATCCCTCCCATCATTCACTGAAATCTCTTATGTATGCAAAATTATTATTGGAAAATTAAATTTGTTCCATTTTTTTTTTCACACTTTAGTTCCAGTGTAGTATATTTATGGTATTACTGCTTGTCATCATGTGACTGTGAACTGGCTTAAGCAGGGCAAGACAATTTAGATGCTAATTTCAAACAGCATAAAACAATTAACATCCCTTTGATTCTGTTGGCAGAGTCAGTTGGCTTCAGTGTTTGATGGATTGGAGTCTATACTATGTATGATCAAAACTATTATGGACAGGATTAAAGATGTTAATTGATTATGGTTGGATTACTCAAGAGCTCCAGTGGCATAAAACAACACAGGAGTCTGACATTTAATCAATAAAAAAAGACAAACATTTGTGATGACACAAATTAACCTTATCTATACTATAAGTGTATATTAATAGTATTGATAAGGTTATTTTGTGTTGTCACAAATTTTCATCATTTTTTATTGATCAAACACTGGACTCCTGTGAAAACAGGGTTGGTGTGACTTCAGTCTTTAAAGTTTATCGAGATGTCTAAGCCTGCATTATCTCTCATGCCAAAATGCCAAAATCTTAGCAACAGAAATATTACAGGAAATTCAATGATGGACAGAATGGAATCTCATTGGTTGGAATTAAGTTCAGAGGGACATGATATGCATTCAGCTCTTCCTGTAAAGCTAATTTTAAAATATGTTTTGGTGGTAAGACTGAAATCACACATCATGCAGAAACCCCATCTCATTAAAGCTTATTAACCATGACAACAAATATGCCATCACTGAAATCCATGTTCACTGAATCTGCATCAGATGTGGTTAAAGTTACACATGCTGAGACACTATTTGCCAACTTTATACCTTTAAAGCCGAACATAATCTCCCATTTCTGGTAGCAGATAATTTTTCAGATCTAATCAAAATAATGTTCCCAGACTCAGAAATTGCACAAAAATTATCATGCAAATGGACAAAAACTACTCACATAGTGACAGTTTTATTGTTCATAAGAAAAGAAATCATAATCATAATTGTATAATAATAATAATAATAATAATAATAAGAATATGAATATGAATAATTTATCATATAAACTCACTGTTGTGTGTGACCACCTGCAGAACACGACCAGCAACCATGAATTTTAGGCAAAATATGCATTTGACGCTACTATGAATGACTGCATCACAAAAACTGTATAAACACCACTGATCTTGATTTAATCCTTTCTAAACATGAATGTAAACCAGACTAAACTACATGTCCCTAACTGCCATTGTAATCCGTAATGCCTGGGATGAATAAGATCGTTGTCTTCATCTATAATACTAGTAAGTAATGTATGTGTTTGTGCTTCATGTGAAGAATCTTACTGACATTAAAACAACATTAGACCCAGACAGTACCAATCTGGAGCAGTTCTGGCAGGCAGTCTGCAATCTGAATCTACCTACAGGCAGGAAACAATTTAAACTTCTTGGTGGACTCAGTAGAGTTCTACTAGCATTGCCACATTTCAATGCAGACAATGAAAGAAAATGTTCCATTCTGAGGAAAATTCAGGCTGACTCTAGAGGAAACCTGGATCCAGTGACTGTACATAATCTTTTAAGTGTTAAGATCAACAATGATGAGGACTGCCACCAATATCATCCAGGCAATGATCTCCTAAGAAATGCTAAAAATGATTGTGGAATATTTAAGGAGAGTATGAATGGCAACAAGTTACTGTGAAAGGACTGATTTGATGAGATGATGTGCATATTTTAGTATTAAATTTTTTTGTAATTTGTACAAAAGTTGTAATTTTTATCCATTTGCGTGCTAAAAATTGGGTTGATGAAAATCCCTCCACTTTTGAGGTCAAAACTCCTGACCAAATTTTGTAAATCTCCTGATCTGTTCTGACCTGACCTGTCTTTTGTGTCACATGTATGTGATATTCCCACTAGATCAATTAAACTGACAGACTATATGGTATTCCCACTAGATCAGTTAAGTTGACAGACTAAATTTTATTTCCACTAGATCAGTTAACAGACTATATGGTATTCACACTAGATCAGTTGACAGACTATATGATATTCACACTAGATCAGTTGACAGACACTATGGTCTTCCCACTAGATCAGTTGACAGACTATGGTATTCCCACTAGATCAGTTGACAGACAATATGGTCTTTCGACTAGATCAGTTGACAGCCTATATGGTATTCCCACTAGATCAGTTGACAGACTATATGGTATTCCCACTAGATCAGTTGACAGACTATATGGTATTCCCACTAGATCAGTTAAATTGACAGACTAAATTTTATTTCCACTAGATCAGTAAAATTGACAAACTACATGTATATGGTTTTCCCACTAGATCAGTTGACATACAATATGGTATTCCCACTAGATCATTGAAGTTTTTTATTATTTTAAGTTTCTCTTTTATAATAATATTGGCTATGGCTCTCATCCTTAGAGTGACATTTATTGGTTAATACATAATTTCCTGGTAGGCAAAGGTAAAAGACAATGTCCAGTTGATTATTTGTCAAAGGTAAAAGAATGTCTAGTTGATTATTTGTCAAAGGTAAAAGACAATGTCCAATTGATTATTTGTCAAAGGAATAAAAACAATGTTAGAATCATAAATATTGTTTTGACACCTTGCACTGTTAGCTTCAGTACAATTGTACTTGTTCTGGTTACTCTAATAGTGGTTACAACAACCTATATATGCATTTACAGAAATTTTCTATAGTCTCAAAGCCAATACATATATTGTCATTCCTATGAGACAGAAGTATTTTGATGTGAATTCAGTGAAGAAACTTTATGATTATGTATCATCAGAGAAAATCTTTTTGAGGGAATGTGGTTTATATAAAAAAATTTGACCGTATATTTTAAGGATTTTACCTGTTGACTTTTATCTTTTATTTTATATATAACACTTTACAGAACTTTAATATCTTTACATTTAAAATTTTCTTGTTTTATACCTAATGTTTATTTTTAGAAGACTTTATCTTCCTAGTTATTTTGCAATTCTTTATATTTAAATTTTAAGAACTTTACTTTTAATCGGCTACCATGTAGCTAGCATTGTGTTGATGTGCCATTAAACCTTCCTACTCCTACTACTACTGAGAAGTTGAACAAATGAATGTAAACAAGTTAAACAGCATAAAAAAGCCTAATAAATCTTTTATTATCCCTGCACTTTTTTAAAAAAGTGTTGATGGTATTGTGATTCCATCATTCTGTCTGTCCATTCATCTGTACATCCATCCATCTGTTCATAACCACAGCTCCACTTAAACCACTGGGTGAAAATTCACCAAATAGTTATGTTTGGAGTCAAAGATTTGACACAAATTTTATTTGCAATAATATTTGCATATATTTTCTAACCAAACTTTATATGTCCAGTCATAGCAGGAAGACACATTATGTATGTGACAGATTTTGCATTATGATCCCTGGGTCACAGTCTGCAGGGTGGGGGTGAATACTTGGGAGGGATGGAGGTGGGTTGATATCATTCATGTTGTTAAGAGTCTTCAGCAGTGTTGAGACTAAGTGCAAAAGTTTATGAAAGTCAAATGCATGTGTATTTTCTACATCATGCAGTTTACTGTATTCAATGGAAACTTAGGTATAATATTATTATTTGCCAAAAGTTTGTATTTATAATATACTTGGATTTCCTGTCTCACATATATGTTATCATAATGCCATTCACAGGTGAGACATACACAGTGTTCCTCAGAATACTTGTATCATAATGACATTCACACATGAGACATTGTATTATTCAGAATCCTTGTATCATAATGCCATTCACACATGCGACATTGTATTCATCAGAATCCTTGTATCATAATGCCATTCACATATGAAACATTGTATTCCTCAGAATCCTTGTATCATAATGCCATTCACACATGAGACATTGTATTCTTCAGAATCCATGTATCATAATACCATTCACAGATGAGATATATACTGTGTTCCTCAGAATCTTTGTATCATAATGCCATTCACACATGAGACATTGTATTCCTCAGAATCCTTGTATCACAATGCCATTCACAGGTGAGACATACACTGTATTCCTCAGAATCCGTGTATAATAATGGCATTCACACATGAGACATTGTATTCCTCAGAATCCTTGTATCATAATGCCAGTGACAGGTGAGACATACACTGTGTTCATCAGAATCTTTGTATCATGATGCCATTTGAACATGAGACATATACTGTGTTCCTCAGAATCCTTGTATCATAATGCCATTCACATGTGAGACATACAATGTGTTCCTCAGAATCCTTGTAACATAATGCCATTCACAGGACAGATATGCACTGTGTTCCTCAGAATCTTTGTGTAAAAATGCCATTCACAGGTGAGACATACACTGTTCCTCACAATCTTTGTATCGTAATGCCCTTCACAGATGAAATGCACAGTTACTCCGAATCCTTGTGTCATAATGTACTTAACAGGTGAGATTTACATTGTGTTCCTCAGAATCCTTGTATCATAATGCCATTCACAGGTGAGACTTTGACTATGTTCCTCAGAATCCTTGTATCATAATTGTTGGGTAATCATTTTGTAAACCAAACTCCAAATTATTTTGAAGGCAATATAAGTCATCCTTAACAAATGAGTTGTTTTTTTTTAGCTCACCTGACCATAAAGGCAACAATGCTTATGGCATGGCCCTGCATCCATTGTACATTGTCCATGTGTCAACAATATCTTGTTACCACTCTGGAGGCCATTTTATCATCCCATTTTGATCAAACTTGGAAAATGGGCTCATATCATCAAAATCTTACCTGAGTTCCATAATGAATGAGTTCCACACATATTAATCCATTGCTACTCTGATTACGGTACATTCCTTATATATTTCTTTCATTTTTACAAAACTGTTGATGAATTCCAGTGCATCTATTGTGAGGGCAGATGTACCAAGACAATCTTACTTATGTTAGACACTAACTTGGACACAACATACCAGAAAATTAGCAAGGTTATGTTGCAGTTGAGTGAAACAACTGGATTTTTTAGTACATGTAACCTTCTAGAACCAGTTGAATCACACCTGTTTGCTTTGTCATCCTATGCAAAAGTCAAGAGGCTGACCTCAAGAAACATGATATTTTCTGTTTAGGCTTTAATGCTGCTTCTGTTGAATGCAAGTAACATTCTTCATTGGTTAGCAAATCTCCAGGAAAAATCTGAGAAAAAATATGAACTAATATCTTCTTTTCAACAGGATGCAATAACATTTGATCAGCTCAATTAGTGTAGTGGCACCTATTAATGAGGTGATATTACATCTGATTGGCTGAACTTGTTACTACTCTGGAAACTGTATTTCTGATCTAAATTTCATGAAACTTTGAATGTGGGCACGTATCATCAAGATATCAGATGCGTTCGATACAAAGCGAGATTTATGCATACAGGAAAACTTTGCCATAATGTGCTTTGTTATAACATGAATTCGGATAAACCTCAGTTGCGGCATGGCTTACAAAATTTTCAATTTGACCAATTTCTTTTAAGTACTACAACTTTTGTATCAGAATAAACAAGATTTGATTTATTGATTTGTCAAGATGTGTTGTATTCTTGAGATAAAATGTCCTATCACTGCCTTTTTCTTTATATGAATAAAGATGTTAAAACTTCTGTCTATGCATGTTCATTTCAGTTGTGTCGATAGTCAGTCGCTACGCTTTGTTATCTTATTTTTGAAAGACATCAGCTAGTAATTGTTAATATAATTACTATTGAACCATCAACAATAAATCATTAGGTCTTCTTCGTGTTTGTCTTCAATGCATTATGTGTACATTCATTGCTCAATCCAAGGTAACCAATAGCCAACTGATGCTTGCTCAGTCAACTGGCATACACTACCATGCATCAGACAATGCCATGGTTGAAAAATTGTATCACCTGAATTTATAAATCAGTTAATTTACCTACCTAATTAAGTAATTGCTAATCATCAATGTCAATCTCACATATAAAGGTTGTTAAATTATCAGGCGTTACTTCATAAAAACATTAAAAATGAAAGCCACCATCTTGTGGACATGGCTTGGCCATGCTTTCAATCATTACACTGTTAGTCAACCAGTTAATAATAATGTCCATTCCCAATAAAATTGACCCCATTATTTGTTAACAATTATTCATGCTGTAGTCGTTGAAACAACTAGGTGTCATAGTGTTAATTCGTGTTTACAATGGATAATGGTACATGGAAACGTAAAGCTGTTACTGTTAAAGAGATGCTTGAAGCTCTTGACAGGATTACTTCTGGTGTTCAACAAACACAAACTCTATACATGATTATGTCTGGTGTTCAACAAACAAAAACAGCTCAAGATTTAGGGAAGACAAATTGCAATTAATAATTTTCTACCAGAAAATTTATAAAAAATATCTTGTTTATTACTTAAATGGTAATGAGAGAAACTTCATTTGAACATCAAGACAATCAATTTTCATTAAAGAATGTCCTCTTGATTATTTCATCTCAAAATATTGCATTTAAAGTTTAAACTTCTAGTTTATAACAGTTGAAAAAAAATCTTGTTTGAAAGCACATTTTAGCATTTCTTGTTTAATATGCATTGATTTAAGTTGGTAACTGTGCCATTGCAGTGTGTAGTATTGCACCCACTCCTATCACCCATACTAATTTGGGGATACACATGCATCATTTGTTTAAGTTACTGACTTGTCTCACCATTGTATCATATATGTTACATAACACAATGACACTCTATGGATCCCAAACATTGTATTTTAACAGGGTTTCCCTGTACTAATCATTAACCCCCTAGCCCACGTTTATGCGTCATGAGGTTGTACCCTACTTCCGAGCTCTGTAAAGTCAACATCATTTAAGATACACTAAAGTGGATGGTATTGCAGGAAAGTAGACAGATGTAACTCTACAATGATTCAAAATAATGTCGACTTTCTACTTGCATTAAAAAGTACAGCGAAAAAAAAGCATTTTTTGAGACCAGATTTTTTTTTAGGTCTAAAATTGCCAGTTTCGGAACCGGAGTTTGTGTCTGGATTTTAGACTTTTTGGCCTTAGATCTAAAGCAGACCAGTCTGAACTGCACACAGACAGATGAACCTTTGCAAAAAGTAGGATAAGTTTGAGATTTGGAGTAAAAAGGGGCCAGGACACAAAAATCGGGGGTCCAGTACGAAAAAAGAAAAGAAAAGAAGTCCAACTTTTACCCTTCTGCACATGCACGAGCATAATAGCCAATCAAAAACAATGTTTCTGATACACCTAAGCATCCGGCTAAAGGAAAAACTTTCTTAAGCAGATGTGTTTTGCTGCATTCAGAAGTAACCCCAAAAATGTGTTGCCTACCACCATTTCACGCAAAAATGAAAAGAATCTCCCGGGGTTAATGAGTTAATAAGGTGATCTTGCATCTGATTTGCTGAGCTTGTTAACACTCTGGAAGTCATTTTCTAATCCAGTTGTGATCAGACTTGGAATATGGGTTTATATCATCAAGATCTCTGAGCTTGATAAGGAGATCCTTGCATATTAATGAGGTGCTGTTGCATCAGATTGGCTAAGGCTCTTACCACTCCTGATGGTATTTCAGACCCAATTTTAATCAACCTCAGTACATGTAAATTGACTAATATCATCTAGGTATTAGTAAAGATTTAATATTAGCAAGACCTATACCTATTTATGATGTAATCTTGCATCTGATTGGATGAGTTTTTTTAACCACTCTAGAGACTGTAATTTTTTGCTAGGATTTTGATGAAACTTGGTAAATAGGCTCATATCATCAAGTTGCTGGTTGGTTGGTTTGTCATGATACTTTGAGCACATTATTCACTATATCATTAAAAAGGAAATTGGAGTTCAGTGCATTTCCCAAGGACACACTAAGGTAGCTGACCTGACATGGGCAGGTTTCAAACACATGACCCTTGGATTATGAGTCTGACACTCAACCAACTGAACTACCATGGCTTCCCTATATAGATCTCAGTCAAATATAATTCTGAGTGAGATCTCTGCATAATAATGATGTATGTGATTTTGCATCTGATTGGCTGAACTTGTCAACACACTAGCAACTATATTTATTTCTGATCATTTTGATCAAACTTGTTAAATAGTCTTGTATAATCAAGATGTTGGATGAGTTTGATTACGATCAAGATTTATGCATATTTATGAGGTAATCTTGTATCTGATTGGTTTAGCTTATTATCACTGTGGAGCCCAAAATTCAATTTAGTTTTGCTCCACCATTGTTAATAAGCTTATCATTATTGTCTTAGATAGATTTTTAATAAGGAAGATCTGGACATATTAATCAGATAATCTTGCATCTGATTGGCTGAGCTTTTCACCTTTCTATATCTAGAACTGTATTTCTCATCCAATTTTGATAAAACTTGGTAAATGGGTTTATATCATAAAGATCTGGGATGAGTTGATTATGAGCAAGAGACTATGCATATTAATTATGCCTTTTTCTTTGGAAAGAATTTTTATTAGACTTAAAATAGGTAAAATCAACAAAAAATAAGGTTTGGGAGATAGTTTTCGTAAGATTGTACTCTTAAAATAATACCTAAGTCTGCTTAGTGAAATGGTTCACTGTTAAAATATGTAAGCCAGATGAATAATAACAGGTCCAATTGGGCCTCACGTTATTGTCTTGCCAGCATAGAATGCCACCAAAAGTCTAAATGTAGACACCAGAAATATTTGCTGCTTGGTTGTGTGTCTGGCATCAGCTTTTTGGTCAAAGCTTTAAGAATTTTTCATGTTTTTTTTATTCAGTTGAACCTTTTTATGAATTTCTACATCTTTGAAAATTTGTCTACATTTTCAGAGTATATCATGTAATCATCATCACTGTAAGCAATAAGTTAATCAATAATGTTGAAGAAATATATTGAGTCATGTTCGTCATTTCAAAATAGACTGTCACAAACACTCTTTCTTCCCTGGAACTGCTAGAATGTGGAACAACTTACCTCATGAACTGGTACATAGACCAGACTTTGCAACTTTCAAGGCTTGTCTGCTGTCTGCTGCCATCCTACAGATCATTGGTAATATCTAAACTTGACTATGGCTCAATTTTGTTTGTGTACCGATCAGCCTGTAAATCTTTCCTCAATATGCTTGATCTGATACACAATCAGGGACTTACACTTTGTCTAGATGCATTTAGAACTTCCCTTTCTAGAAGCCTTTTTGTTGAGGCAAATGAACCATCACTTTATCTCAGACAAATGAAATTGACTCTTCATTACTACCAAACTATCTTCTAATCCATTTAATGCTACATATAATATAGTCTTTTGGACCAAATATCAAACCTTCTGTATTCAGAAACCAAATTTAATTCCACCTTTTGGATTATAAATTCATCCTCATGTAAAAACAGTAAAAATCAGTGTTGGGAATACTTCAAAATTCTGTGTTCCAGAATCACCACCTTGGTTATTAACACCTTCAACAATTATTTTTGATCTTTCATAATTCAAAAAAGTCCTCAGCAGATCCTCTCCTTTTTCAGAGTAAATTCAGTGAAATCAGAGCCTCCTATTGTAGTCATATATGCCCCTGTATACAGATGGTTCAAAAGATGGAGGCAAAGTTGGAGCTGCCATTGCAACACCCCATGGCACCTTCTCGAGCTGATTACCGGATAAAACCTCAATTTTTACTGCATAAATTACAGTCAATAGTTTTGACCTACATTGAAGCCTCTCAAAAAAATTTGATTATCTTTTCAGATTCCCTTTCCACATTGAAAGAATCTTAAATGTAACAACCCATTAATATCCCAGATATTACAGAAAGATGATGTGCTCATACAATCTTGGAAAAATATTCTTTAATGTTGGCTGCCTAGAAACATTGGTTTAAAGGGTAATGAAAGTGCAGATAAAGCAGCCAAAACTGCCCTGCAGTCACCCATTTATGAGTGTAAGATTCCATATACTGACATCCAATATTGTATAAATCAGCATGTTCATCATAGTTTTCAAAATACGTGGAATGAAAACTCCACAAACTTCAGAACATCTAACCCACTATTGGAGAGTGGCATCCCTCATATAGAATAAATCACAGAGATGAGGTGGTATTGTGTCTGTATGGATATCAGTCATGCACATCTGACTCACATATACTTCCTGAAGGGTGAACCTTGACCAGACTGCATACCATATAAGTGTCCACTGACAGTGGAAAACATCCACCCTGTGAGACAGAAGTATTTTAATGTGAATTCTGTCAAGAAATGTATGATGATGTACCACCCAAGAAAATCTCTGACTTTTTGAGGGAATACAGTTTATATCATAAATTTTGAGCATATGTTTTAAGGATTTTATATGTGTTACTGTTATCTTTTATTTTATATTCATTTTACAGAATTTTAACATCTGTAAGTTTTATATTTTATCTTGTTGTACTTCATGTTTACATTTATTTGGATAGGTTTATCTCCCTACATTTTTGTGCAATTTATTTTTCTAATTATTTTAAGTTTATCTTTGGTTGGCACATATGGCCACTTGTGCTGAGGTGCGATAAAGCACTACTACATACATACATACATATATACTGCAACCATCCAATCTATAGTCATCCAACTCATTATTCATATTTTTCACCCATCATTCATCTGTCATCATCCATCTCCTCATTCACTCATCATTCTTCTTCTTCCATACAAATTAAGCACCACTATTTCCATCCTGACTTGGTTTCTATTACCTCTACTGTAGTTTAAATTCCAACCACGACATATATTCCATCATGTAGTCTACCAGTTATTTTCTAAAAACAATATGTTCCATCCATTTGCTTCTAATTCTGCACACTATATAATTCTCTGTCAAGATGGTTTAGAGTGTCAGGCAGATACAGATACAAGTTCAAAGGTTAAATGTTAAGGTCAAAGGTCAAGGTCATGAATTAATTATATTGTTCAGTTCTGTGGTTGTATCCCTGAGATCTGTTCAGATGGTTATTAATGTATTGACCTGTGTATCAAGTGCACCCAGCTGCAAACAGCAAAGACCCAGATCAGCCATTACATAATGTGTCTGCATATTGAGCTCTATGCTGCTTGCTGTTTGCTTGAAATCATGAGTAGAATTAACAACAAAGACCCAGATCTGCCATTACATAATCTGTCAACAGGTTGAGTTCTATGCTATTTGCTTGAAATCATGAGTAGAATTAACAGCAAAGACCCAGATCTGCCTTATATAATGTGTCAACAGATTGAGCTCTGTGCTATTTAATTGAAATCATGAGTAGAATTAACAGCATAGACCCAGATCTGCCATTACATAATGTGTCAACAGATTGAGCTCTATGCTATTTGCTTGAAATCATGAGTAAAATTTGACAGCGTAGACCCAGATCTGCCATTACATAATGTGTCAGCAGATTGAGCTCTATACTATTTGCTTGAAATCATGAGTAGAATTAACAGCGTAGACCCAGATCTGCCATTACATAATGTGTCCACAGATTGAGCTCTATGCTATTTGCTTGAAATCATGAGTAGAATTAACAGCGTAGACCCAGATCTGCCATTACATAATGTGTCCACAGATTGAGCTCTATGCTATTTGCTTGAAATCATGAGTATAAGTAGAATTAACAGCTTAGACCCAGATCTGCTGTTACGATATGATGACATATCTGGGTCTAGACTGTTCATAGCCGGTTGTTCATAATACATGGATAAGAAATCATTATCAAGAGTAGAAACATGTATCATTTTTCAAGTACAATTTTACATTTATTGTGTTAAGGACTTTTACTGTTATGGATGCATGTGCTCCATGCATGTCATGCCTCCTTCATTTATAGAAGTCTCCTGGAATTTTGGTATTCCTCACACACTCCCATGTGGGAGACAGTATTTCCTGCATTTGAAATATAAATGTGGAAACAAAATTTAATAACTAAAAACTAACTGACTAAACAATATAAAAGTGTAGACTCATGGTGGAAATTAGTACAAATATATTGGTTGACAAATTTATAACAAGTTGTTAACTCCAAGTGATCAGGCTTGATGCAGATATAATGAAGATTCTCAAAATATGTCTACATTTGAAAGCAAAAATAACTAAAATATTATTTGTCAGGCGTTTGATTTAAATTTGGGATATTACACTGTGTTCAAGAAGTTGTTTTATTTATACTTGACAAATGCATATTGGAGATGACTGTGAAAAACTCCAGTCATTTTCATTTTTGGTATGTATAATGTAGGTAATTACTTCACATTACCAGTGCTTGATGGCAAGTGAATTATAACTAATTACAGTGACATTAGAGAACTTACAAGAACTATACCAAACTTATTTTCAACCTTACTCTGTACATATGTTCCAAGGTACAATTATTATTATTATTACTACTATTATTATTGACATTATTATTATTGTTGTTGTTATTATTATTATTATTGTTATTATTATTGCTATTATTATTATTATTATTATTATTATTATTATTATTATTATACATTGAACATATTTGTATTTATATTTTAAAGCCATATTGTTATCTTGTGAACAGAAGTTCTCATTAAATCAGTGCTAGAAATTCTATCAGTATGGGAAATAGAGTAATGCAAAAAGGAGAGAGGAGACAATTATCAGCAAACAACATCACAGAGAGCAAAAGTTTAAGAAATGATGATGAGATTTTGTAATATATTGTCATGTTTTAAGTTAACTATTAAATATTTAGGCCTGAAATATAATTTGCTTTTTTTTTCTTTTTCCATTCTCTTGTAAACAAAATCTTGAAAAACATGGGCTGAAAGTATATTTTAAGAAAATTCTCCTGCATTTGTATCCACTCTCCAACATTTTGATGAACAGGTTATAACATATATGGTATTCATGAATTTT
The DNA here is from genome assembly GCA_029931535.1 of Margaritifera margaritifera. Taxonomy (NCBI): domain Eukaryota; kingdom Metazoa; phylum Mollusca; class Bivalvia; order Unionida; family Margaritiferidae; genus Margaritifera; species Margaritifera margaritifera. Next base: position 3,651,574 of record JAQPZY010001578.1, read on the forward strand.
AATTAAATAGTGTTTCTTTCTTTTATATACATGTATATATATAAAATGTATACATAAAAGTAAGAGAAATGTACAGAAAGAGGTTTGAGTACATTTTAGCATTGTACTGACTGACCATTGAAAATAGTCATAAATAATCTGAATATATTGACTGTTATTCAAGTAATGTAATGAAGGAGATAAGTCTCAGAAAATATCATCAGCATTAGTTCTGTATTGATCAGTATATGATGGTGATCAATAGCGACGAGATGGAAATATTAAATGGTTAATATGACAAAATGCTTGATCAAGACTTCTCAATTTGGTCATTACGAATTTAAAATGTTCAAATTTACTGTTGACAGCCAGTTCAACTGAGTTAATGTCACAAATAAACCGAAGAATTGGGAAATATAGAGTAACCTGTCATTATTAAACTGGTTTCTCTCATTCCTGTATATCTGTGCTGTTTGTTCTACTAATAATCCCCATGTTTTTCAAGGAAAAGGTTCATACATGTAATGTGATCCTGCTTATCTAGACATGCATGCATTTGTATGTAATGTCAAACCAGATAGAGGCTTCACACTTAGAGTCAACTATTGATGTGTGGGATGATTATGAAATTTTGATCCATCCCCAGGGGTGGCAGTGGGTGGTTGGTAGCACTTATATATTAATATATAATGGGGGGGTAGGGATAACTCAGACACTCCCCCTCCTCTACAGGCTCAGGGATGTAGAATAGGCTCAATGTGCCTTCCTACATGTTATAAGAGGTGACTAATGGCGGCAACCTTTTTGTCCTGGGATGTATCCCATGATGATGTTCCAGTTGAGAAGGTCCTGGGATGCATCCCATGATGATGTTCCAGTTGAGAAGGTCCTGGGATGCTCCCATGATGATGTTCCAGTTGAGAAGGTCCTGGGATGCATCCCATGATGATGTTCCAGTTGAGAAGGTCCTGGGATGCATCCCATGATGATGTTCCAGTTGAGAAGGTCCTGGGATGCATCCCATGATGATGTTTCAGTTGAGAAGGTCCTGGGATGTATCCCATGATGATGTTCCAGTTGAGAAGGTCCTGGGATTTATCCCATGATGATGTTCCAGTTGAGAAGGTCCTGGGATGCATCCCATGATAATGTTCCAGTTGAGAAGGTCCTGGGATACATCCCATGATGATGTTCCAGTTGAGAAGGTCCTGGGATGCATCCCATGATGATGTTCCAGTTGAGAAGGTCCTGGGATGCATCCCATGATGATGTTCCAGTTGAGAAGGTCCTGGAATGCATCCCATGATGATGTTCCAGTTGAGAAGGTCCTGGGATGCATCCCATGATGATGTTCCAGTTGAGAAGGTCCTGGGATGCATCCCATGATGATGTTCCAGTTGGGAAGATCTTGGACTTTTTAATACAATGTGGTTTATATAAAAAATGTGACTTTTTATTGTAAGGATTTTACCCTCTCTTGCCTTTATCTTTGTTTTGTATGCCTTTTTTGTGGGATATATAAAATTACTCAGCACTATATAGCCATGATTGTGCTGATGTGCAGTTAAACCTTATACATATGTACATATTAAGCAAGACAATCATTGTGATAATGTTTAATTGCTGCAGTTGTATTACACATGATCTGCTAGTGCAGTATTCGATGACAGATATGGATCAATGCTGTTCATACAGTTGTATTACACATGATCTGCTAGTGCAGTATTCGATGAGAGATATGGATCAATGCTGTTCATACAGTTGTATTACACATGATCTGCTAGTGCAGTATTCGATGACAGATATGGATCAATGCTGTTCATACAGTTGTATTACACATGATCTGCTAGTGCAGTATTCGATGACAGATATGGATCGATGCTGTTCATACAGTTGTATTACACATGATCTGCTAGTGCAGTATTCGATGACAGATATGGATCGATGCTGTTCATACAGTTGGATACACATAACAGATGGATAAATACAGTATTAGTCCAAGCACGTTATTCTCAAGGCTTGCTTAAGTACAAAACTCATACTTAAGCTGTAAACGTCAAATTTAGGTATGATGCTTGGAATACATCTACAGCTTTGAAATTAAGCATTCATGTAGAGGGACCCAAGGGAAGAAAAATCAGAAAGTTCTTTGATTCTAGCTTTAACTTTTTTTGCAATTCTTCATTTTTACATTTTTAGAACTTTACTTTTGATTGGCAACATATAGCCGTTACTGTGCTTAAGTGCCGTTAAATGTTAATACATAAATATTATTCTAATGAAGTTATAGGCTGTCAGAGTTGTGGGATGTGGAGCTTGAGCATGAGTTGTTTGTTTAAAAAGTTTTGAGAATACAGGGCCAGGTGTTCTATATGTCAACGGCTTTGAGAATACTGGGCCAGGAGTTTTATAGATCATCGGCTTTGAGAATACAGGGCTAGGAGTTCTGTAGATCATCGGCTTTGAGAATACAGTGCCAGGAGTTCTATAGATCATCGGCTTTGAGAATACAGTGCCTGGAGTTTTATAGATCATCGGCTTTGAGAATACTGTGCCAGGAGTTCTATAGATCATCGACTTTGGGAATACAGTGCCAGTAATTTTATAGATCATCGGCTTTGAGAATACAGTGCCAGGAGTTTTATAGATCATCGGCTTTGCCGAGTAGCTAGCAGAGTAGCACCAGAAATGTCTGAAGATTCATCATGAGGATTAAGAAAAGTTCTGCACTTACTTAGCCTATCATCAAATCATCAGCAGGAAGTGTTGGAAATCCAATATAACAATTACTGAAAACTCACTGTGGATGATTTGCAATCAACTTGCTTCTCAACAGGCCTCTTTAAATATGTTGAAGCCATATTGATTGTGTATTGGGATGTTCAGATATAGACTCACATGCTTATACAAATTGAATTTTTCATACAGGAATCCAATATATTTAAAGAATTGTGTTTGGTAATGGGCTAGATAATTGATCAATTTAAATCTGGCTGTTAATGTTTGTCGAATGACAGCAAAGCTTGTGAATTTCATAATTTGATATTAGCTCCTATTCCATGCCTTGTTAGACACAGAAAAAACATTGGACAAGTTCAAATTAACAAAGATCGAGACAGTGCCTAAGAACAAGAATATTGTCTTGAGACAAGTGGTTTTTTTTTAGTATATGTTATGTCTGCATGGAGACAATTTTTTTTTGTGAGTATATGTTATATCTGCATGGAGACAAGTGTTTTTTTGTGAGTATATGTTATGTCTGCATGGAGACAAGTGGATTTTTTTGTTGTATATATTATGTCTGCATGGAGACAAGTGTTTTTTTTTTAGTATATGTTATGTCTGCATGGAGACGTGGTTTTTATTTAGTATCTGTTATGTCTGCATGGCGACAAGTGGTTTTTGTGAGTATATGTTATGTCTACATGGTGACAAGTGTTTTTTTTATATATATATTATGTCTGCATGGAGACAAGTGTTTTTTTTAATATATGTTATGTCTGCATTGAGACAAGTGTTTTTTTTTTAGTATATCTTATGTCTGCATGGAGACAAGTGTTTTTTTTTTAGTATATCTTATGTCTGCATGGAGACAAGCATTTTTTTTTATAGATCCCAATCTGCCATTGCATATTGCGCCAGTTGATCAGGGTCCATGTTGTTTTTTCTACTGATTAGTCCTTACAAACTGCATAGACCCAGATCTGCTGACGCATTATGTGATGGCAAATCTGGGTCTATGCAGTTTGCAGTTGGTATAACTTATATGCGAGTATATATTGTAGTGATAATTTAGCTCCCTGAACATTGTCTTCTTTCAGTTTGTCCATAGAGGTAAAGACATTGTCCACATGGTCTGTTTTTTTGTGTCACATTCTTTTAATTTGTAACCAGCCCTATTCATTTAAACAAGAGCAGAAATTTGGGCACTTAAATCTGAAGTAAGGTAGCAAGAATTTCATCTGAATAAGAAGAAAACTAGGACTTTCTTTTGGGCCAATAGGCCACTTGCCCGTGTGAAGCTATACAAAAATTGGGGGAGTTGGGGTTAAAAATTGGATGGCCCATCAAGACAGTTTGATTAACCTAGCAACTCTGTTGCATTTGGAACAAAGCAAATGTCAGTCACATCGGGGGTCATTCAAAAATGAATTCAGTCTAAATGCATCTTTAATACTTTTCTCTTGCAAATTGGCAATGGCCTATCCCAGGGGTACCTTGGCAGCATTGTTAGCAACTCTTGTACTCTACTATTCATGCTGTGTGACATACCAGGAATATCTTTGTAGCATAGTCAGCAAGTCTTGTACTCTGACTATTCATGCCATGTCACATACCAAGGCAGATGTCTGTCAAGTTGAGCTTCCACATTTTTTTCTTCTGTTTTTCTTTCAAATGAAAGCAAGAGAATATGATTCTACCTCTGCAGGAAACCTCAACTTTGAGGCAAATGAACAATCACTTTTTTGTCTCACAAATGAAATTGAATCTTCAGTGTACTACCAAATAATTCCCTAATTCACCTAATCCCACATATGACATCACCTTTTGGCCCAGGTAGTAAACCTTGTACACTCGGAAATGAAACTTCATTATATCTTTTTGGCATATGAAGTCACCTGGAAACAGCAAAAAATCAATTTGACAATAATGCAAAAATTTTGATTCCCAAATTTCTACCTTGGTTATTAAAACCCCCCAAATTATATTTGATCTTTGCCATTACAAAAAGTCCTCAACCAATCCTCTTGTTTTGCAGAGTCAATTCAGTGCAATCAAAGCCTCCTATTTTAACCATACATCCCTGTACTCAGATGGTTCAGTGATGGAGAGAAGGTTGCAGCACTCCATGACACAATCTTGAGCCAGTTACTGAATAAAGCCTCCACTTTTAGCACAGAAATTACAGCCATACTCATGTCTTTGAACTACATCGAAACCTCTCAAAAACAAATTTCATCATCTTTTCAGGTTCCCTTTCCACTGTGAATGAAAGCCTAAAAAAACTTACATTTGTCGACCCATTAATATCCCAAATCTTACAGGAACATGATTTGCTCATAAAATCAGGAAAAAAGTATTCTTTACTGTTCACTGCCTTGTCACATGGTATTAAGGATAATGAAAAGGTTGATGAAGCAGCCAAAGCTGCCTTAAAGTCATTCATTTCTAAATGGAAGATTCCATTTATTAACTTTATATATTATATAAATCTGCATATCCTATATACTTGGCACAATATTATATAAATCTGCATATCCTATATACTTTGCAAAATATTATATAAATCTGCATATCCTATATACTTTGCAAAATATTATATAAATCTGCATATCCTACATACATGTACTCTGCAAAATATGTGGAATGAAACTACATAAAAAAGCTTCAGAACATCAAAACCTATAATTGGAGAGTGTCATCTGTCATATAGAACAAATTGCAAAGATGAAGTGATATTGTATCACTCATCTGTAGGACACACATGCCAGACCCATGCATACCATGACCAGTGCTTACCGTACCAGTGTCTACTGACAGTGGAACACATTCTTGTCATTTGTATAGTTTTTTATGTGAACTCAATCAAGAAGCTTTCTGATGATATATCACCTGAGAAAATCTTGGATTTTTTTAAAAAGAATGTGGTTCATGTAACAAATGTTGGCCCTTTAATTTAAAGATTTTATATATTTACCTGAATCTTTTATGTTATAAAAGTTTTAAATGTTGTCTGACATCTTTGTTTACCTTTGTATCAGAGCCTCAGTTTTTTTTTACCATTTTTATCATTTTTAGAACTGAACTTTTAATCAGCACTATATAACCAGGAGTGTGCTGATGTGCTGATAAACCCTATACATGTATACCCCAATCACGTGTACAGGAAGTTAGGGAGGTGGCCTATGGTCTAAGCACACTAGCCTCTGGGGCCAGAGATTATTAGTTCAAAGCCCAGTGGGAAAATTGAATTGTGGTTTCCTGTGGTATTCAAAAGTAGATGCTTTTCACCACCATGAAGGTTCTCCAAGCACCCAAGGGAATATAATAGCATACCTGTGCAAAAATTTTCAGTTTTATGTAGATGCTTTTCACCACCATGAAGGTTCTCCAGGCACCCAAGAGGGTGCAAAAGCATACCTGTTCATAATCTTCAGTTTTATGTAGATGCTTTTCACCACCATGAAGTTTCTCCAAGCACCCAAGAGAGTGTAATAGCATACCTGTGCATAATTTCCAATTTTATGTAGATGCTTTTCACCACCATGAAGGTTTTCCAGGCACCCAAGAGGGTGCAATAGCACACCTGTGCACAATCTTCAGTTTTATGTAACATTTCATTTATGTTGATTACACAACAAGTTTTTAATTATACAAAAATGCTCTAGACAGATCTGATGTTGGTGTCATGTGGTCATTCATGGTGGAGAAAACCGACGTTGCATGAGCAAACACCAGCCCTTGCACATACCTGATCAAGGCATTAAACCTGGGACCCCAGCAGTACAAAGCAATCTTGTTACTGCTGCATTATTATGGTAGCTTCAGTGTGATGAGGGTATGGCAGCATATGGCAGAAAAGTACTCTGTACTGTTGGTTTTCTAGTTACATTGGCATAAAGGGTGATGAAAGGGCAGATAAAGTGTCAAAAGCTGCCCTGCAATCATATGTTTCCGAATGGAAGATTCCATATACTGACTTCAAATATTCTATAAATCAGCATGTTCATCATACTTGGCAAAATACGTGGAATGAAAACTCCACAAAGTTAAGAACATGAAACCCACTATTGGTGATTGGTATCCCTGGTATAGTACAAATCAGAGAAATGAGGTGGCATTGTGCTGATCGCATATTGGACACACATACCTGACTCATGCATACCTCCTGAAGGGTGAACCTTAACTGGAGTGTGTACCCTACCAGTGTCCACTGACAGTGGAAAACATTCTTGTCAAGTGTATCAATTTTCGCCATGTCAGATGAAAGTTTGTATTTTGATGTGAACTGCATGAAGAAACTGTATAAGGACGTACCACCCGAGAAAATCTTGGAGTTTTTAAACGAATGTGGTTTTACAAAAAATTTGAACCATGTTTAAGGATTTTACATGCATTTACCTTCAGCTGTTATTTCATATAGATTTTATAGAATCTTAACATCATTATGCTTTATATTTATCTTGTACATAATACTTACATTTATTCAAAAGTGTTTATCTTCCCCGATTTTTGTGCAATTCATTTTTACTTTTTTTTAAACTGCATCTTTGTTGGCAGTACATAGCCACTTTTGCATTTTGCACTGCTGAGGTGTAATAAAACATTACTACATACATTCCGCATTTCAGTGTAAGATCTAAATAAATCTGGTCAAAATATCATTTTGTTTTAAAATTGGAACGAGTTCAACATTTGTCCAATTTTGTTGGGAGGAGGCTGAAATCTTGAACCAAAATAAAAGTACCTCCCAAAAAGAAGTCCAAAATTCGATCCTTTGCACATGTCTATACAAAATAGCCAATCTGTGGGTAAACATGTCTATACAAAATAGCCAATCTGTGGGTAAACATGTCTATACAAAATAGCCAATCTGTGGGTAAACATGTCTATACAAAATAGCCAATCTGTGGGTAAACAAGTTCATCTAGACATCTGAGCAACTAGTAGTAAGGAAGACATTCAGAACCAGATTTGCGGGATTTACTTGGAAGACATAAAGGACCATGTTATTTCCTCTACTGCCATCGGAGATGCATGACATTTTTCCGTCACATTACACAGATCATTTTGGAGACTTTCACCTTCATCTAAATATCGTAACTCATAAACAAACCCAAAATTAAATATAATTTTATTTTGTAATAGAATTTCCAAAGATACTTCCAATGACAATTTTAAATTGTTTGGTAGAAATGCAGATTTTACGTGGAGCCACATACAACTTTATCTAGGAAAATTTTGCAATTCTGATTTATACCTATTGGCCTTTTTAGCTGGGAATCATTTTAGCGATTTAGCTGTCAAAAAGTGAAATCACTAAAATAAATCCTGTCAAAATTTATCACCATATATATCATGATCTCCCTAGACCTGCAATCACTAAAATATCACTAGTAAAAAATTTGAAACCAGCATTTTAGAACAAATTCACTAAAAAATGTATCATCCATGAATTTTGTTTTTCACTATACGGTTGTTTATGCATTTACTGCTTCAGAGCCCCAGATGAACTTGGCATATCAATAAATTAGTATCAGTCATGCATCAGAAATCCTTCATAAATGTTGTGTGGTATTACAATCCACCAAGTGCTTTTTGAAGAAATATTGATTTAATAGTGGAAATTATTCTAAAGACTTTTGAATTTCTTGACATTTTAAGCAATATATGCCTGAAGTTTGTAAAATGAAACATCAGAATCGTTTTACTGTATATGTGGAAATTTCTTTGTGGTTTAATTTTTGTCATTTGCTCTCCCTGGTCACAAATCACTTCAATTTAACCCCACAGAATGGAACTATATCTCTGGAAGATTATGAGAATTGGTATATCTTGACAGTATCTGAGACAAGTTCAGTGATCTTCTATCCATGACAGGTTCAAGGTCAAAGATGATGACAGTGATTTTTGTAATGTGTAAATTTACTAACTCAAGTATATACAAAGATATATTTTACTAAATTTTGTACATTGGAGTTTTTCCAGAATATCTGGGATGGTTTCAGTACTCAACAGTTAAAAAAAAACCTTCTTAATAGATTCCTGCCAATTCTTTTCAGCCAGTAAATCATCACTCCTTCCTAGGGACTAATGTTAGCTGAATGAATCTGACCTCCAACATGTCCACCATGGTGGACATCTTAATCTTGTTATCACTACCCAGAACAAATGGTCATATTGATATAGGGTTTTCACCAAAACACTTTGTAAGATATGCAGTTTGCCCTTGATGACAATGTTGCTGATCTAAGCTCCAGCATAGCTGCCAAAACGGCCATCTTGAATGCAGTCTTGTTATCGCTAGTCCTTCTGGAAAGTTCATCATATTGACATGGGTTTTTACTGAAACACATCTTATGATATGTAGTTAGTCCAAAGTGAAAATAGTGCTGATCTAACATCAGGCATGGCCACCGTGGTAGTTTGAAGGCTCTGCAATATTTCTTTCATTGTTTGATTTGAAAAGAAATGAACATTTACCACCAAAAAAAAATGGCAGGGTGATACCGTAGAAGAAGTACGTCAGTTAAATTATTTGAAGCAAGAATATTCTTGTAATTGTCGAGATGTTGAATATTACTTTGGGTATCACTACACTGATTGTGCCAATGAGCTGTTATTGCATCCTATTATAGTTCCTAAGAAAATCATTATTATTTTTCTCCGATTGGTTCCTGGAGAGTTGCTAACCAGTGAATAATGCTACTTGCATTGAATAGAAAGCAGCATGAAAACCTAAACACAAATAACATGTTTATTGAGTTCAGCCTGTTGGCATTTGTGTAAACTGACAAAGTTAATAGGTGTGATTTGGCCGGTTCCAGAAAGGCCACTTGTTCTAAAAATTCATCATTACATTAAAATGCAAGTATTTCCAGGTTATGCCGATTGTTTTATATGTTGTGTTAAAAATGCAACATAACCTATTCTGATTGTTTTATATGTTGTGTTAAAAATGCAATATAACCTATACTGATTGTTTTATATGTTGTGTTCAAAATGCAACATAACCTATGCCAATTGTTTTATATGTTGTGTTAAAAATGCAACATAACCTATGCTGATTGTTTTATATGTTGTGTGCAAAAATGCAACATAACCTATGCCTGTTGTTAAATATATTGTGTTAAAATTAGGACCAAACATAAATAAGATAGTCTTGGTGCTTCTGTACATTTACCTTAATGCACTAGATTTCATCAAAAATGTAGAATAATAAAGGAAATATATAAGGAACTTTATTAATATAGTGATACCTTGAATAGTATGCATTAATATAGTGATACATTGAATAGTATGCATTAATATAGTGAAACATTGAATAGCATGCATTAATATAGTGAAACATTGAATAGCATGCATTAATATAGTGATACATTGAATAGTATGCATTAATATAGTGAAACATTGAATAGCATGCATTAATATAGTGATACATTGAATAGCATGCATTAATATAGTGATACATTGAATAGCATGCATTAATATAGTGAAACATTGAATAGTATGCATTAATATAGTGATACCTTGAATAGCATGCATTAATATAGTGAAACATTGAATAGCATGCATTAATATTGTGATACTTTGAATAGCATGCATTAATATAGTGATACCTTGAATAGCATGCATTAATATAGTGATACCTTGAATAGCATGCATTAGTATAGTGATACTTTGAATAGCATGCATTAATATAGTGATACTTTGAATAGCATGCATTAATATAGCGATACCTTGAATAGCATGCATTAATATAGTGATACCTTGAATAGCATGCAAGGAAGAACCCATGGTGAATACACTGTTTCAATAATGAAGCATTCTAGATGCATACGTAGCTAATTATTTTATGCACTGCAAACTTTGTTACTGGTATTGCCACTTTTCTTTAATGGATGGTTTTATTGGCATGGGGTTTCCACTACAGCACTTAATATGATATTTAGTTTTATTGGCATGGGGTTTTCACTACAACACCACAAATGATATTTAGTTTTATTGCCATGGGGTTTCCACTTCAGCACCTAAAATGATATTTAGTTTTATTGGCATGGGGTTTTCACTACAACACCACAAATGATATTTAGTTTTATTGGCATGGAGTTTCCACTACAACACCTAAAATGATATTTAGTTTTCTTGGCATGTGGTTTCCACTAGAGCACCTAAAATGATATTAAGTTTTATTGGCATGATATTTAGTTTTATTGGCATGGGGTTTCAACTACAACACTTAATTTGATATTTGCTTTAAACCATATTTATTTCAGAAATTTGTCAGATGCAAATGCAAATATATGATTTTGGGGATTCAGTAGAAAGCATGAGCTTATTTGAGCACTGTCCCCCCAACAGTAACAAAAAATATAACATTATAAATCTGGATGCTGGTACAAGTGGTTATGAAGGAAAAGTAGAAATACACATACATACTCAAAACAAAGCAAAGAATAAGAACTAAATAAATAATATTCAAAAGGTTGTGAGTTAAATCAATTACTTTAATCTTTTAGCCATCCTACAAAAATATTTGTGTGTTATTTTCTATAGAGAACATAGGGTTGCCAAATAATACAGTTTCAATTGTGAGATCAAAAGGGAGTGCGTATAAGATGTGATCTCTACGATCGGAGTATTTTGGACAGTCTAGAAGAAAGTGTTTTGCTGTCTCTATTTTACTGCAGGAGCAATACTTCTGGTTAGATACATATGATATTTGGTTTTATTGGCATGGAGTTTCCACTAAAACACTTAAAATGATATTTGGTTTTATTGGCATGGGGTTTCCACTAAAAAACTTAATATGATATTTAGTTTTATTGGCATGGGGTTTCCACTAAAACACTTAAAATGATATTTGGTTTTATTGGCATGGGGTTTCCACTAAAACACTTAATATGATATTTGGTTTTATTGGCATGGAGTTTCCACTAAAACACTTAAAATGATATTTGGTTTTATTGGCATGGGGTTTCCACTAAAATACTTAATATGTTATTTGGTTTTATTGGCATGGAGTTTCCACTAAAACACTTAAAATTATATTTGGTTTTATTGGCATGGGCTTTCCACTAAAACACTTAATATGATATTTAGTTTTATTGGCTTGGGGTTTCCACTAAAACACTTAAGTGTTTGTGTGAATCAGCTTGCCATTAAAGTGAACATTGAATTATTTCACTGGAAGATGTTTTAAGATATTTGGTTTTACTGGCATGGAGTTTCCACTAAAACACTTAATATGATATTTGGTTTTATTGGCATGGGGTTTCCACTAAAACACTTAAAATGATATTTGGTTTTATTGGCATGGGGTTTCCACTAAAACACTTAATATGTTATTTGGTTTTATTGGCACGGAGTTTCCACTAAAACACTTAAAATGATATTTGGTTTTATTGGCATGGGCTTTCCACTAAAACACTTAATATGATATTTAGTTTTATTGGCTTGGGGTTTCCACTAAAACACTTAAGTGTTTGTGTAAATCAGCTTGCCATTAAAGTGAACATTGAATTATTTCACTGGAAGATGTTTTAAGATATTTGGTTTTACTGGCATGGAGTTTCCACTAAAACACTTAATATGATATTTGGTTTTATTAGCATGAAGTTTCCACTAAAACACTTAATATCTTATTTGGTTTTATTGGTATGGAGTTTCCACTAAACACTTAATATGTTATTTGGTTTTATTGGCATGGGGTTTCCACTAAAACACTTAAGTGTTTGTGTGAATAAGCTTGCCATTAAAGTGAATGTTGATTTATTTCACTTGGGAGATGTTTTAAGATCTAAGATTTTCCTGCATCTCTGTCTCGCTTCAGCCATCCAAATCTCTAGATCACATGACAGCTGTATATGAGTTGAGCGATTTGTGTGAAAATACCTTAATGGGTATCTACACCAATCACTTTGAGTGAAGCAGATTATCAGTGTGAGCTTTGCAGCTATGCTCTACGATTGATTAGCCTGCTAAGTTTCTTGACACTCTTTGGTTCTCCAGCCAAGCCATGAAGTGTTTTAGCTATCACAAAAGATAGCTTTGTTAGCTTTTGATTCTCATCATTGGATTCAATGATGAGAAATCATTTGCAAATTTACCTCTTCCAACTCACTGGTTGAAATATTCCTAGTCATTTTGAGACCAGATCTCACAATATTGATGTTTGTTAACTTTATTTTTCCCATAATGGAAGAGTATTATTTCATCACCCATGCTACCCACCTACCTCACAGCCCAACAAGGGGACAGAGATTTACACTAAAATCTTGTGCATTTCTCATGTCAGGGCTTCACAGGTTGATATACTTGAGCAAAGAAGTAATCTTACATGGCCCAAGAAAATTGGCATGACATGCTAATTGATCTGGCCAGGCCCTTCTGACCACCCATCTAGCTGAAGTTGAGGCTAATGTAGTGTATTGCATTGGAGTGGCAACAACCAGCCTCTCTATTCAACCACCAGGATCCTATCCTTCAACGACATGGGACCCTACCTATGGCAAACAGGTTGCCTCCACTTAGTTGCCACTGTCAACATGCAGGAGGATGCACTGGACCTATTTTACACCCGCAAGTCACCTGCACATGCTAAATTAGCAAAATCTGTTGAAAAGTTTTTTTAAAAAATATCTTGCATATTTGAACCATGCTTTTGAATGATTTGTTATACTTCTTGTGTTATTGTTATTTTGGTTCACCTTGGTGTATGTGCAGTGTATAAAACTGTAGATGCTTTTGACAGTTTAATGCACAAGACCTAATTTCAAGATTGCTCATCATTATCCAACTTTGTGTACCTGAACTAAAACTTTCTTATTCATAGACAAATACATGTATATTAGATGAAGGCCTCAATGGAGCCAAGATACATGTGTATTCTATTTGAGCTACCCTTGTTACAAGAATTATTATTATTATTATTATTATTATTATTATTATTAACTTGTAGCGGTTAACATCAATACAATTCCACTTAATTAAATACTGAAAGAATCTCTTAAAGAGATGATATACGCAACACAGTTTCTATAATGGCATTGACAAAGCTGTCAAAAAACAATAAACAAAGTCAGTTATAAATAATTGCAAATGGTATAAAGCCATGCCATTTTGCCAAGTTGGTTACAAGTGTAAGGTTGTTTTATTTGCATCATTTATTTTCTGATTAGTATGTATTAATAACTTGAATATGTAGAAGACACTGGTTTGGCCAAAGACCCATTAGTTGACTAAAAACTTATGATAATTCCAAAATCAATAGCATGGATATAACAAAGAGTAATTTTACAGTGTGTTTGTGTTTTTGTACAAACTTGACCTATACTTTGAAAAAGCATGGATATAACAAAGAGTAATTTTACAGTGTGTTTGTGTTTTTGTACAAACTTGACTTATACTTTGAAAAAGCATGGATATAACAAAGAGTAATTTTACAGTGTGTTTGTGTTTTTGTACAAACTTGACTTATACTTTGAAAAAGCATGGATATAACAAAGAGTAATTTTACAGTGTGTTTGTGTTTTTGTACAAACTTGACTTATACTTTGAAAAAGCATGGATATAACAAAGAGTAATTTTACAGTGTTGTTTGTGTTTTTGTACAAACTTGACTTATACTTTGAAAAAGCATGGATATAACAAAGAGTAATTTTACAGTGTGTGTTTTTGTACAAACTTGACTTATACTTTGAAAAAGCATGGATATAACAAAGAGTAATTTTACAGTGTGTTTGTGTTTTTGTACAAACTTGACTTATACTTTGAAAAAGCATGGATATAACAAAGAGTAATTTTACAGTGTGTTTGTGTTTTTGTACAAACTTGACTTATACTTTAAAAAAGCATGGATATAACAAAGAGTAATTTTACAGTGTGTTTGTGTTTTTGTACAAACTTGACTTATACTTTGAAAAAGCATGGATATAACAAACAGTAATTTTATAGTGTGTTTGTGTTTTTGTGGAGACTTGAGTTTATGTCCATTTATGTGACTACTATTTAGGGGACAGGGATTGAATTTTGTGGAAACACTTGTTTCCCTCACTTGATGTAGGAACTACAGTAAGGAAACACTTGTTTCCCTCGCTTGATGTAGGCAAGTTTTTAATGATAAACCCTGGCTTTATCATAAGCCAATTCCACACTTTTGCAAAATAAAAAACAAAACAAAAACAATTTTAATTAAAAAGCCTTTCAGTTGATAAACCGACCCTCACTTTTCAACAAATTTCCAATGTGGGCCCAAGGAGAAATATTTCAGTTATGTTTATTCCAAATCAAAAGAGTTTTGTCCTTGTCAAACCATAATATGAGGAATCTGTAAAGACTGAGACTTAAAATCATATGATTGAGTTGTGAAGGTCAGGTAGTATATATTACCTGTGACTCTGATTCATCAAGGAGGTCAAATGTAGCTTTTTACCTGAATAGAACTTAGTTATTTACCTGAATAGAACTTAGTTAGTTACCTGAATAGGACTGAGTTATTTACCTGAATAGAACTTAGTTATTTACCTGAAAAGAATTTAGTTATTTACCTGAATAGAACTTAGTTATTACCTGAAAAGAATTTAGTTATTTACCTGAATAGAACTTAGTTATTTACCTGAAAAGAATTTAGTTATTTACTTGAATAGGACTGAATTATTTACCTGAATAGGACTTATTTATTTACCTGAATAGAACTGAGTTATTTACCTGAATAGAATTGAGTTATTTACCTGAATAAAACTGGGTTATTTACCTGAATAGAACATAGTTATTTACTTGAATAGAACTTGATTATTTACCTGAATGGAACTTAGTTATTTACCTGAATAGTACTGAGCTATTTGCCTAAATAGAACTTTGCTATTTACTTCAGTAGAACTTTGTCATGCACCTGAATTAAAACTTAGTTATTTACCTGAATAAAGCAAAATGAATATTAGGTTATCAGAGACACACAACATTTTGGTTTTGTAAGGCTAAGCCTACTTTAAGATATTTTGCCTTTGGGCTTTTGTTATTTTTGTTGGGCAAGGATAATAAATATCTTGCCCAAAGGACATAACATGGCAGCTGACCCAGTCATGCCTGGGTATTGAACCCAGTACTCTTGGTATCCTTTAGCAGTCCATAAGGCTAACAAGGTGTGAAAAGCTTTACACCTGTTGGCTGATCTTGGGGGTACACACTGTTATAGCTAATTAGTCTTTTTCTACAGGTAGATATAGTGGATGTTCAATCAGGTGTAAGTTAGCTACACCTGTCAATTATTGTGTCAAGTAGTTGTTATGGCAAACCAATCATATCTTAACTAGGAGAAATTTTCCTTGATAGTAACTAACTTAAGACTGTGCCTAATTAACTGTAGTTTAAGGGATTTAATGGAGAATAGTTCTTGTAAACTAATTTGGTCACGCTCTTTAAAATACATTATTATTATTATTATTATTATTATTATTATTATTATTATTATTATTATAGGGTGCAGGAGCAGCCTTGAACCAATCACTGACACATGAAATTCAAGGAAATTGCTTAGTAGTGCTGTTAATGAAAGAAATAGTATATTGGGGGTTAGCTACAGGTTATTTGCATGTCTGAGGAGTAAAAATATTTTATCAAAAAATTTGCACGGTCTTTTAATACCAAAATTAATCACTAGTGCAAGGGGCTTTTTTGCGAGTAGGACACACATCACCTGACTCGTGCATACCTCAAAGTGATACTTTGCCTGAGTCAATTGACTGTAGAATACATTCTTATTGAGTGTATCGAATTTTACCCAGTTAGACAGAAGTTATTGATGTGATCTCAATGAAGAAACTTTATTATGATGTACCACTAGAGAAAATCTTGGATTTTTGAGGGAATACAGTTTTTGTCACAAATTTTGACCCAATATTTTTATGGATTTTTTTACTTTTTACCTTCATATTTATTTTATGTAAATTGTACAGAATTTAACATATTTACCTTTTTTTTTTACATGTATCTTTTAGTTCTTCATATTTTCGTTTATTTGGAAGGGTTTATCTTCATAAAGTTTATCTGCAATTCTATATATTTACACTTTTAGAACTTTTAATCAGCACCATATAGCTATTAATGTGCTGACTTGCTGTTAAAAGCTACATACATACATACATACATACATACATACATACATACATACATACATACATACATACATACATACATATGTACCGCTTACAACAGTACTAGTTACATTACAGTTCATTCAGTACATCCACATATTAATCCAAAGTGACAAATCAATCAGTATTACACTGATTACTTTTTTATACAACATTTTTCATTTCTTGATTATTGGGTTCCACTTACACCAAATTTAAGAACCAATACTTCCCATTAAATTAGACACATTATTCAGCTTACAGCATGACATTTCTTCACATATATTTGTTCATTCATTGCATGAACTAATCAGTACTAAGTCAGTTGAAGTGACATAATTGAATAAGACATCAATGGAACCTACACACAAATGTTTTACAATGTTTTCATTGATCTGTTGTGTTTACATCAAATTTAAGAACCATCATTTCTGATCAAGCCTGTTTTTACTACATATTAAAGACTGACAACAAGTATCATTCTACCTGAATGATCAATTTAATCAAATGTACTCGAGGATTTCAGTTTAATCACATTTTGTCCGTATCAGTGGTCAACTAAATGCAAATTGTTCAATTCGCTGCCCTAGTTGAATCGGTGCAAAACATTGTATTAACCTTTAGTGTCAACTTGTACATCAGAACGATTGTACACAGAATTAGCTTGGAAAATCAGTAGACTGGTTTTCTGATGAATAAAAGTATTGGTGTGAAATTGGTCAGACTGCATGCTTTCTTTTGAAATGGGACTGGTCTCTCCAGACATATTGTGATAAAATGGTACTGACAGTCACTGAATAATGTGTTTACACTCCAGTTTTCCGAAAAATTCACTTCCTCACAGATATATTATCTGCATGAGGTTCAATCATTGCAGTGAAATCTGCCAATTACTGGGACATTTTTTTTATCTCTTTCAATCCAATGTCTAGCTTTATCATATTTTTAAGTCAGAAGTATTCCACCCCTATTTAAATCAAGCGTGCAAACTAGCAAACATGCTTTAAAAATAGAACAAATTTGGCATTTTGGCCCTGTCACTCTCCTGACAAAATGAATTTTGTTATACAACTGTACTCATATGGAGATTTAAGTACAACTGTACTCATATGGAGATTTAAGTACAACTGTACTCATATGGGGATTTAAGTACAACTGAAGTCAAATGGAGATTTAAGTACAACTGTACTCATATGGAGATTTAAGTACAACTGTACTCATATGGAGATTTAAGTACTGTACTTATATGGAGATTTAAGTACAACTGTACTCATATGGAGATTTAAGTACAACTGTACTCATATGGAGATTTTAGTACAACTGTACTAATATGGAGATTTAAGTACAACTGTACTCATATGGAGATTTAAGTACAACTGTACTCATATGGAGATTTAAGTACCTAAATTTGCCTTTCTCTGTACAAAATTTGAAACAAATCTGAACAGCTACACTTTTTAAAATTATATCTGATACACATTTTTGCATTTTAAAACTGGGCATTCACTATGAGTGCATAGTTTCGCATTTGAATCCTGTTGTAATCATTCTGAACTATATACGTGCATCATCTGGTACACTCGGAATGCTTAAATAAAATTGATTCACACCAATATAAGCATTCCTGGTTTCTACTTTAAATAACACATGATCCCATAGGTCAAATATTTGGATATAGAAATTCAACTCTCTGTACAAAATACAAAACTGTGTAGTGGCATTTGTACATGGTCAAAAAATAAGACAGTGAACCACACTGGGCATGAAAACTTATGATATATAAGGGGGTGGGGAGGGGGGGCCCAGCTTCACAGGTACTTGTCAAGAAAATGATACTTTATATCTGAAGGCCTCAGAATTGTTGGTACTTGGGTGACCATCACAAAATAATAAGTGTTTAGATTGGTGCCTGCCCCACTCGATGTACAAAATTTCCTCGATGGCTAAGAAGCTATCCCAATGAAAATTTAGAGTATTATGAACTAGCATCCTCCATCTGGTCATGTGCTTTCCACACAATAACTAACAAGTTCCAGTAGACAGATTTCAATACATTTTGGTATATTTGACAGTGTATAAGACAATATGGCAGCAGTATAGTGATGGAGTATTGTATTAATTTGACAGTTTATAAGACAATATGGCAGTATTATAGTGATGGAGTATTGTATTAATTTGACAGTTTATAAGACAATATGGCAGTACTATTGAATGTAGATGACATTAGAAGATTGTTTTCAAATATTGATGAACACATCTGTTCCAAAGATTCTGCATATAGTTTGTAATGTAATCTGAAGTGATAAATGATGGCACAAGACATTCTGTACAAATATAAATAGGAATGTCTTTGTGGTTTTACACTCATTAAGTGTGGCACAGGACATTCTATTCAAATATAAATAGGAATGTCTTTGTGGTTTTATACTCATTAAGGGTGGCACAGGACATTCTATACAAAATATAAATAGGAATATCTTTGTGGTTTTGCACTCATTAAGGGTGGCACAGGACATTCTATACAAAATATAAATAGGAATGTCTTTGTGGTTTTGCACTCATTAAGGGTGGCACAGGACATTCTATACAAAATATAAATAGGAATGTCTTTGTGGTTTTGCACTCATTAAGGGTGGCACAGGACATTCTATATAAAATATAAATAGGAATGTCTTTGTGGTTTTACACTCATTAAGTGTGGCACAAGACATTCTATGCAAAATATAAATATGAATGTCTTTGTGGTTTTGCACTCATTAAGTGTGGCACAAGACATTCTATGCAAAATATAAATAGGAATGTCTTTGTGGTTTTGCACTCATTAAGGGTGGCACAGGACAGTCTATATATAAAATATAAATAGGAATGTCTTTGTGGTTTTGCACTCATTAAGAGTGGCACAGGACAGTCTATATAAAATATAAATAGGAATGTCTTTGTGATTTTGCACTCATTAAATATACTTAATAATACTCTTTCACTCCAACATCAGCTAGGACAGTCAATATTTTTTGCATAAAATCTCAAGACAACCATTTTATTGTCCTCTTCCTCTGCTTCTGGTTTGATACCCACCAAGACCAGCCCTGGTTGGCTGCCTCAGTGTGTCCTTGGGAAAGGTACTTAGCTCCAATTTGTTCTGCATAATATAGTCAATGATGTGCTAAAAGTGCCATTAAACAGACAAAAACAAAATTCGACTCTGCTTCTGGTTCAATACCCGCCAGGAACAGACCAGGGCATTAATGAAAACCTTCTGAGTTTAAAAGAGATATTTAGTCTTTTATGGGTTCAGTATAAAAACTTTTCATTCCATCTTGGAATCTCTTAATATATTTGAAACATGGTACAAGTAGCAAATCTTGGTATGTAATGCATTCATGTATTATATACCACAGTAAGTAAATGTAAGTTTGTCCCTCTGGAATTATGATGATAACGTGGGATTCATGTGAAGTTGATCCATTCCTTTGAAATTGTAATTTTAATCCATCCCTCAGGGATTGTGATGTTAATCCATCTCTCAGGGATTATGATGTAAATCCATTGCTCTGGAATTGTAAGGTTAATTCGTGCCTCTGAAATTGTTATGTCTGTGTAAATCAGGCTGCAGTCAGACCACTGCAGTGATAAAAGATTGGAACCATTCTGCATGGATGGTCATTATATTATGAGTTATATTAGATCACTGCCTTTTGCTAAGTGTACTTAGATCAGCAATATCTCACAAACTCTTCCATGGTTCATTGCACTGCCTTTCATTTATACCTGTCATTAGGTCTTGGTGTTTTGCAGAAATATTTCTAAAATGCAAAATAGCAGATTAACAGTAATTTTACAGTTACTGTTCTTTCTGATTTAGTTCATTCTTCTCATTACTGTTAACATTGTAGGTATAATTTTAAAATTATTGGTGACTAAATATTCAATTGACTATTTTTGGAGGTGTAATTAGCAGTATTAAGGTCTTCTTATTCCGTTATGTTAATATTTGGTAATGAACCCAAGGTCATAGGTCAAACAGTACAGTCAGTTAGACCTTGATACAAGTAAATGAATCAGAGTGACATGAACTCTTGGACAGATTAAAGCTTTCATTTATTTCAGTACAGATTCAATATAAAGCCATTCAATATACTACTGTCTCTCTTGTAGCATGATTTGTATCTTCATGGATCCCATCAGAGTGGTTATCTCATTACAGATTCAGTATAAATCACTCGGTATACCACTGTCTCTCTTGTAACATGATTTGTGTTGTCATGGATCCCATCCAAGTGGTTGAATTTAATGGTTTACTTGGTTGTAGTTCTTGGATGTTGTAAACCAAATGAATGATTACACAGCCTTGTTGGAACATTAGGACTCTCTCACTTATAATATAGGTCTCTTCTGTGACTCCCATAAATAGTATTTTTGAGAGGTAGCATCTCTCAGTTTAAGACTCCCTCACTTACAATTTCAGACACTTCTGTGACTCCCATAAACAGTGTTATCAAGAGAGAGCATCCCTTAGTATAAAGTTCTCTCACTTACAGTGTGTTACTTCTGTGACTTCTATAAACACTGTTATTAAGAGGGAACATCCCTCAGTATAAAGCTCCATCACTTACAGTGTGTTACTTCTGTGACTTCTATAAACACTGTTATTAAGAGGGAACATCCCTCAGTATAAAGCTCCATCACTTACAGTGTGTTACTTCTGACTTCTATAAACAGTGTTATTATGAGGGAACATCCCTCAGTATAAAGCTCCCTCACTTACAGTGTGTTACTTCTGTGACTTCTATAAACAGTGTTATTATGAGGGAACATCCCTCAGTATAAAGCTCCATCACTTACAGTGTGTTACTTCTATGACTTCTATAAACAGTGTTATTATGAGGGAACATCCCTCAATATAAAGCTCCATCACTTACAGTGTGTTACTTCTGTGACTTCTATAAACAGTGTTATTATGAGGGAACATCCCTCAGTATAAAGCTCCCTCACTTACAATGTGGGTCACTTCTGTAACTCTCATGAACAGCATTATTAACAGGGAGCACTGCATCTTTGTCCACCTAAATGAAAATAGGTCTCTTAAATTCTCTTGTTGCCTTTATGTTTTAGGTTATTCATCTTAAATTCTCTTGTTGCCTTTATGTTTTAGGTTATTCATCTTAAATTCTTTTGTTGCCTTTATGTTTTAGGTTATTCATCTTAAATTCTCTCGTTGCCTTTTTGTTTTAGGTTATTCATCTTAAATTCTCTTGTTGCTTTTATGTTTTAGGTTATTCATCTTAAATTCTCTTGTTGCCTTTATGTTTTTGGTTATTCATCTTAAATTCTCTTGTTGCCTTTATGTTTTAGGTTATTCATCTTAAATTCTCTTGTTGCCTTTATCTCTATGGTTATTCATCTTAAATTCTCTTGTTGCTTTTATGTCTTTGGTTATTCATCTTAAATTCTCTTGTTGCCTTTATGTCGTTGGTTATTCATCTTAAATTCTCTAGTTGCCTTTATGTCTTCGGTTATTCATCTTAAATTCTCTTGTTGCCTTTATCTCTGTGGTTATTCATCTTAATTTCACTTGTTGCCATTATGTCTTTGGTTATTCATCTTAAATTCTCTTGTTGCATTTATGTCTTTGGTTATTCATCTTAAATTCTCTTGTTGCCTTTATGTCTTCGGTTATTCATCTTAAATTCTCTTGTTGCCTTTATGTCTTTGGTTATTCATTGTTTTGTGAAAGTATATTGTTAATATATAAAATGATCTTCCTAAGCTGATCTCCAATCTTCATTTCTTTTGTTCCTGATAGATGTTCTTAACTATGAATCCAGTCCAATACAGGTCAGGGAACCAGATTAGTTTTGGATTACTGTAAATTTTTGTGGGGTGTCAAGTCTCATTTTGTGGGGTGTCAAGTCTCTACTTGCTACTAACCATGACATCAATGAGACACAATGAAAAAAATGACCCAGGTGTGAGAATTATTTCAAAATCAAAGAAATTGATTGCCACAAAAATAAATGAATGAACAGAATCAAAAGCTTTGGATGCATTAAAATTCATTGGTGATGGAATTGATTTAAAAAAGATATGTGAGGGAGCATTAACATCGATGTTTGTGGTGGATTAAGTTTAATATCTGACTTTGGCCACTTAAAAACTTCATTCTTACTTGTAAGAATAGCTACCCAAAAAGGCACATATGATGTATATAATGATTACCATATTTATCTAATGATAAGACCATGCTTAACTATAAGCCCACCCCACTTTTATCTGATAATAAAACCATGCTTGACTATAAGCGCACCCCACTTGTATCTTATGATAAAACCATGCTGACGATAAACCCATCCCACTTTTATCTGATGATAAAACAATGCTTGACTCTAAGCCCATCCCATTTTTATCTGATGATAAAACCATGCTGACTATAAGCCCATCCCACTTTTATCTGATGATAAAACCATGCTTGACTATAAGCCCACCCCACTTTTATCTGATGATAAAACTACGCTTGACTATAAGCCCACCCCACTTTTATCTGATGATAAAACCATGCTGACTATAAGCCCATCCCATTTTTATCTGATGATAAAAACATGCTGACTATAAGCCCATCCCACTTTTATCTGATGATAAAACCACGCTTGACTATAAGCCCACTCCACTTTTATCTGATGATAAAACCATGCTGACTATAAGCCCATCCCACTTTTATCCGATGATAAAACCATGCTTGACTATAAGCCCATCCCACTTTTATCTGATGATAAACCATGCTTGACTATAAGCCGACCCGACTTTTATCTGATGATTAAACCATGCTTGACTATAAGCCCATCCCACTTTTATCTGATGATAAAACCATGCTTGACTATAAGCCCATCCCACTTTTATATGATGATAAAACCATGCTGACTATAAGCCGACCCCACTTTTATCTGATGATAAAACCATGCTGACTATAAGCTGACCCCACTTTTATCTGATGATAAAACCATGCTGACTATAAGCCCATCCAACTTTTATCTGATGATAAAACCATGCTTAACTATAAGCCCACCCCACTTTTATCTCATGATAAAACCATGCTTGACTATAAGCCGACCCCACTTTTATCTGATGATAAAACCATGCTTGACTATAAGCCCATCCCACTTTTATCTGATGATAAAACCATGCTGACTATAAGCCCATCCCACTTTTATCTGATGATAAAACCATGCTGACTATAAGCCCATCCCAATTGTATCTGATGATATACCATGCTTGACTATAAGCCCATCCCACTTTTATCTGATGATAAAACCATGCTTCACTAAAGGCCCATCCCACTTTCATCTGATGATAAAACCATGCTTCACTATAAGCCCACCCGAGTGTGATAACTTGGGCATGATTACAAACCATTACCATATTTATCTGATGATAAAACCATGCTTGATTTGATAGCATCAGAAATTAAACCTTGGTCTTTGAAATATGATTTCAGACATCTGTTTCAGACATCAAAGTCATGTTGAGGTTTTTATTACTGGAATATGGCTTTGTCTGATTGATTATATATAATTGATCAGCATAAAACACCACATGTCAGGGCAATATCACCAGGCACAGTAATTATGTGTTAGATATAATTTGTAACCTCAATTAGTAGCATTGTCAACAAATAAAATGCTGAGTACTTCCTAACCATTGCATTAAATAAGTTTTGATTTGCACATGCACACCAATATTATTGTGTAATACTTCATGTATATTGTTTTTTAATTTTGATTCACTTTCATTAAGTTTTGGAGATGTACAAATAATTATAAGTAACAAAATGTTAATTGAAATCGTCAGTAAATTTTAAAGTATAAATATTTGCATAATCTTAACAAAAATATAATGTTCTGCATATAAATATGCAAGGACAGTCAATTATTCCAATTTTAATGGATTCAAGCTCTATGAACAGAGCTGTAGATAAGAATTTGATTAATTGGGTATTTTACTCCCAGATTTGAAACTTATTGGGATTTGCAGAATCCACTTGGACAGAAGCTTGACACAGCAATCACTTGGGCATACATGTGTATGTCCATCCTCTGTCCACACCCTAGATTAACTGCAATGTTAAAGTTTTTTATGTGGTCATTTTATCAAGTACAGTTGACCACAGAGTCATGCTACTTGGCAGGTAGATACAACTTGATGTGTACAACACCACCTAATTTTTAGGAGCGGATTAGACATGCATACCATGGCCAGCTTCTTGTTTGAAATTTTTTGTTTTCACAAAAAGACTTCTTAGGATCTATAGTTGATATTAAATAAAAATGGTGCCAATCTGAGATCCGGTATGGTTATCACACTTTTCATGATGTCTTAATGGTCCCAATGAAAATGATGCCAATCTGACTACCAGCATGGCCACCATGGCAGCCATCTTCAAAATCTTGTTATCACTTCTCATCGTTAATCATATTCACATGGACTTTTCACTAAAAGACCTCTTAGGATATCTAGTTTGTTTTAAATGTTAATTATTAGACTTCCAATGGGGCTGCCAAGGTGGCCATCTGGAAAATCTTATATTTGCTAGTTCTCCTGAACAGATAGTATAATATGTACTTGGTTCTGAATGAAAATGGTGCAGATCTGACTACCAATATGTCTGCACTATAGTGAACAAGTTTGAAAACAAGACTTACCTTGACCGTGGGGTAAAGTCAAAAGTCACTGCTCACATTTTTGTACTTCATTTAGTTTATGAACACAGTGATTTGTACTTATAAACTAATGAATTTTTATCAGATTTTTTTTCTTTTGTTGTTTTTTAATAAACAAATTTGAGTAAGACTTGAGTAATTAGGTGTTTTCTTGTGGAGTCTCTTATATATTTCAGTTGCCATGTACCTTAATCTACCAATATGTAAATTAGGAAGAATTGCTTTTCTTAACATAGAGTCATCTGGGCTATTAAAATTATCAGACACCAATTATAGTGCCCTATGTTGTATTTTTTCTATGGTGTCAGAATTTTGTTTGCCACAGAAATGCCAAAAAAGGGGGCACTAGTTAAAGTTTGTTTTTGGTTTGGTTTTGTGGGGTTTAATGCCATTTTTCAGCAGACGATAGGCTATACATGACAGCCAGTATATCTTGATTTATGAAGAACATGGGAAGACCCCAGGAAGAACCACTGACCCATGGGAAACAACTGGCAAGCTTTCTGACATACCCATGTTTGTCGAGTCAAGAATCGAACCCATGTGGACACAGGTGAGACGTGAGTGATCTGTAAAGGCAAGCGCCTTAGACCACTCGACCACTCGAAATTAAACTTTGACAAGTATTGCAAAATGCCTATCCTTGAAATATTTGAAGACCATTTTTTAAAGCTAACCAGGAAGTACATTTAACATGCTTTTCTTTGAAAATGTGGTGAGCATATCAGACACACACCAAAATAAAAGTCTTTCATTGCTTCAAATATGGCAATTGGCAGTCAACTGTACAGAAAACAATCATGTTAACTAATGAATACATTAAAGAGCAGTCCATTTTAGCACACCAGCAATTACTAGAAAATGATTACATGTGACATGTGGATTAAATAAATGCATTGCAATTGATGCTTGCATGCTGGTATAATAAATTTTGAAGTGACAGACAAGGTGAAAGTTGTTGTGTGGTTTTTGATGTGTCCAATAATGCTAGGCAAAACAAAGCAGTTCATTGACTGAAGAGAACTAAGCCAAATTGAAAATAAATATTTACTTTGAATCAGTCTATTTAATTTGTGGAAAGATTCATCAACCAAATTGAAAATAAATATTTACTTTGAATCGGTCTATTTAATTTGTGGAAAGATTCATCAACCAAATTGAAAATAAATATTTACTTTGAATCAGTCTATTTAATTTGTGGAAAGATTCATCAACCAAATTGAAAATAAATATTTACTTTGAATCAGTCTATTTAATTTGTGGAAAGATTCATCAACCAAATTGAAAGTAAATATTTACTTTGAATCGGTCTATTTAATTTGTGGAAAGATTCATCAACCAAATTGAAAATAAATATTTACTTTGAATCAGTCTATTTAATTTGTGGAAAGATTCATCAACCAAATTGAAAGTAAATATTTACTTTGAATCAGTCTATTTAATTTGTGGAAAGATTCATCAACCAAATTGAAAATAAATATTTACTTTGAATCAGTCTATTTAATTTGTGGAAAGATTCATCAACCAAATTGAAAGTAAATATTTACTTTGAATCAGTCTATTTAATTTGTGGAAAGATTCATCAACCAAATTGAAAATAAATATTTACTTTGAATCAGTCTATTTAATTTGTGGAAAGATTCATCAACCAAATTGAAAGTAAATATTTACTTTGAATCGGTCTATTTAATTTGTGGAAAGATTCATCAACCAAATTGAAAATAAATATTTACTTTGAATCGGTCTATTTAATTTGTGGAAAGATTCATCAACCAAATTGAAAATAAATATTTACTTTGAATCGGTCTATTTAATTTGTGGAAAGATTCATCAACCAAATTGAAAGTAAATATTTACTTTGAATCGGTCTATTTAATTTGTGGAAAGATTCATCAACCAAATTGAAAATAAATATTTACTTTGAATCGGTCTATTTAATTTGTGGAAAGATTCATCAACCAAATTGAAAATAAATATTTACTTTGAATCGGTCTATTTAATTTGTGGAAAGATTCATCAACCAAATTGAAAGTAAATATTTACTTTGAATCGGTCTATTTAATTTGTGGAAAGATTCATCAACCAAATTGAAAATAAATATTTACTTTGAATCAGTCTATTTAATTTGTGGAAAGATTCATCAACCAAATTGAAAATAAATATTTACTTTGAATCAGTCTATTTAATTTGTGGAAAGATTCATCAACCAAATTGAAAGTAAATATTTACTTTGAATCGGTCTATTTAATTTGTGGAAAGATTCATCAACCAAATTGAAAATAAATATTTACCCAAAGCCTACTTATCCTCATCTTATAAGACTGCTAGAATTAGAATTGCAGTTTAGATACAGTGAATCTGGTACAGGAACACAAAAATGTCTAAGACATACAAATTTACTCTTCAGATGATTGTTCTGAAGTTAATTGTTCAACTGTTAGTCTATTCACCATGTTCTCATTTTGCTTTTTTCCTTTCTGCTACTTTGCCATATTTAATCAACCTTGTATTCATAATGTTCACTTAAAACTGCTTGACACATATAAAAATTAATACATTACAAATAACATTATTGTGTTTAATTTCACTGCCAATAAATGCATAAAAGAGAGTGAATATGACTTTCACCAGTTTAAAAAATACAAAAATTGTATTTAATTATTCGGATTTTACAGTAATTCTAAATAATCTTATCCATTCATGATGATTTTATATCTCTGGCTAATTAATGTCCATCCATTTGGTTTCACCTGTGACCAGTGTAAAAGTTGCAACATCGCAATCACTACACAGGTAACCATATTACTGTATTGTCTCATGTACAGTGTGGGATTTACCACATGCCACTGTGCTCCAAAATTTGAATAGCCCAACGTCCAAGTCCCCTCAGTTCTAGACTGGGCCTCTCCTTTATTGTAAGTGAATTGCCCATCGAGCTTATAGAAAAACAACCCACTACAGTGTTGAGCTACTTTACCTGACAAAATATTGTGAGGAAACATGACATGTTTATTTTGAACTTCTGGAAAGACACTGGTAACATTATTAATATTCAGCCCCAGATTGGCTTCTCACATTCATGGGAATATTGTCTCCAAACTTAAGTGCATACCCTGTTAGTGTCCACTGAAGTTGGAGCACATTTGTGTTGAGTGTATCAAATTCCACTCTGGGAGACAGAAGTTTTTTTTTTTGTTATTTTGTGAACTCGGGTAAAAAAAACGTTTTGGTGATGTTCCACCGGAGTAAATCCTGGACCTTTTGAGTTTATAGAACAAATTTGACCCCAGTATTTTAAGGATTTTATATATTTAGCTTTATCTTATTTAATATACAGAATTGTAACATGTTTGCATTTTATGTTTTTGTACTTCATGTTTACATTTATTTGGAACGGTTTATCTTAACTAAAGCTTTCTGTACAATTATTCATTTTTACATTTGACAGACTTTACTTTTAATTGGTACCATATAGCCATTATTGTGCTGACATGCTGTTAAACTTTAGTACATACATACATACATACATACATACATACATACATACATACATACATACATACATACATACATACATACATACATACATACATACATACATACATACATACATACATACATACATACATACATACATACATACATACTGTTCTCCATGTTGTACTGGTTACTTGTAATAAATGCACTTACTTGACCTTCACAAATAATAATGACCTGCTGCACTGTATGTCTTGTTTACTGTCACAGTGCTGTGCATCATTAGATAGATTTATATCAGTTCATGTGTTGTTGTGTGAAACGGAAGCTAATCCAGGGATTTATGTGTGAAAGGAAAGATAATCCAGGGGATTATGTGTAAAAGTTAAGCTAATCAAGGAGATTAGTAACTTATCAAAGCACCCATGACAATGTTGGACATTTAAAAGAACATTGATGATTATTTTTATCAATGTAGTTGACAGAATTGCTGGTCATTGATTCTACTGACATACAACATGGGTATCTTTTACATTGTTATGGGTCCATTGTACTGC
This sequence comes from Margaritifera margaritifera, assembly GCA_029931535.1. Classification (NCBI taxonomy): domain Eukaryota; kingdom Metazoa; phylum Mollusca; class Bivalvia; order Unionida; family Margaritiferidae; genus Margaritifera; species Margaritifera margaritifera. Next base: position 3,681,151 of record JAQPZY010001578.1, read on the forward strand.
AACATGAACTAATCAAGAAACTTAAAGCCATAGTTTTCAAAAGACAAAAATAGTTCTGATTAAAATTTACCTAACAATGGCTCTCCAACTCTAGTTGTCCCAAAATCACGTAAGCAACAACAATTACATGTTCATGTAAATGTAGTTGTTCAGGCAACACAACTTATAAAGTCAAGAGTACGGGGGAAAATGAACAGAAACTGACACTTAATTATTTTTTTATTTGTGTTTTGTGTGGACACCTCCAGACCTCCAGCAATTGAAAACTGACAGGCCACTGAGGTGCCCCCCCCCTTACTCTTTGCCTGAAAGTCAAAAAGTCTTTATATGTATGGACCCCCCCCCCCCCAAGCCGAACCTGCGTTGTTGTGGGTATTATTCATAAAAAAAATCAAATGCACTGACCAAGCAGCACTAGGATTTTATTTTGATTTACTGATGATCTGCCATCACATTATGCACTGACCAGTCAGAGTCTAGGATTTTATTTTAATCTAAAGATGATTTACCATCAGAGTCTAATATTTTATTTTAATCTACCGATGATTTGCCATCAGAGTCTAGGATTTTATTTTAATCTACAGATGATTTGCCATCAGAGTCTAGGATTTTATTTTGATCTACAGATGATTTGCCATCAGAGTCTAGGATTTTATTTTGATCTACAGATGATTTGCCATCAGAGTCTAGGATTTTATTTTAATCTACAGATGATTTGCCATCAGAGTCTAGGATTTTATTTTAATCTACAGATGATTTGCCATCAGAGTCTAGGATTTTATTTTGATCTTCTGATGATCTGCTATTTCATTATGCACTGGCCAATCAGGGTGTAGGATTTTATTTTGGTCTACTGATGATCTGCCATCGCATTATGCACTGACCAATCAGGGTCTATTATTTTATTTTCATCTATTGATGATCTGCCATTTCACTATGCACTCGCCAGCCAGGATCTAGCATTTTATTTTGACCTACTGATGATCTTCCATCACATTATGCACTGACCAAGTAGAGTCTAGGATTTTATTTTGATCTACTGATGATCTGCCATTGCATTATTTACTGGCCAGTCAGGGTATGGGATTTTTAAAAAATCTACCGATGATCTGCCATTGCATTATGCATTGGTCAGTCAGGGTCTAAGATTTTAATTCTACTGATGATCTGCCATTGTATTATGTGCTTCTCACTGGTCCATCAGACATTAATCACTGACCAGTCAGGGTGTAGAACATTATTTTGATCTACTGATGATCTGCCTTTGTATTATGTACTGACCAATCAGAGTCTAGGATTTTATGTTAATCTACCTATGGTCTGCCATCAGAGTCTAGGATTTTATGTTAATCTACCTATGGTCTGCCATCAGAGTCTAGGATTTTATGTTAATCTACCTATGGTCTGCCATCAGAGTCTAGGATTTTATGTTAATCTACCTATGGTCTGCCATCAGAGTCTAGGATTTTATTTTGATCTACTGGTGATCTGCCATTGCATTATGCACTGGCCAATCAGGGTCTAGGATATTATTTAGATCTGTTGATGATTTGCCATCACATTATTTGCTGACCAATCAGGGTGTAGATTTTTTTGTGATATACTGATGATCTGCCAGTGCATGATATTCTGGTTAATCAGAGTTTAATATTTTATTTTGATCTACTGATCATCTGCTGTCAAATTATGTGCTGACCAGTGCCATTGCACTATACATTGGTCAGTCAGATTCTAGGATTTCCTTTTGATCTGCTCTCAAGCCAACAGCATAAACCTCCAGATCTAGTGGTATGTTATGGGTCCATACTGTTTGCAGTTGGATATGTGTTGTACTATCATCCCTTTATAATGCTGTTTGAGGGAGCCATAAAAGTGTACAGTGATATAGGCAAAGTTGCCTTGTAATGGTGTACATTGCTTTGAATGATATACTTCAACCAGTATAATGGGATCAATGAACATACCAGTGTTATATCAAGACCATGTTATACTGAGGCACTTTATAGTGAAATTCATGAACATACCAGTGTTATATCAAGACCTGTTATATGGAGGCATTTTATATTGAAATTCATGAACATACCAGTGTTATATCAAGACCATGTTATACTGAGGCACTTTATAGTGAAATTCATGAACATACCAGTGTTATATCAGGATCATATTATACTGAGGCACTTTATAGTGAAATTCATGAACATACCAGTGTTATATCAGGATCATGTTATACTGAGGCACTTTGTAGTGATATCCATGAACATACCAGTGTTATATCAGGATCATGTTATACTGGGGTACTTTATATAGTGAGATCCATTAATGAACCAGTGTCGTATCAGGAACTGTGTTATATAGAGGTGCTTTATAATGGGATGCATGGACATACCAGTATTATATCAGGGACCATTTTATAGTGAGAATGCACTTTACAGAGGTAAATATAGGACATTCCTGAACAATTTCAAAATTCATAATTGAAGAATAAGCACCTGTTTTCCAAAGAGCCTAAATTAAAGATTTTTTTTTAAAGATGATATTGGTTAAATTTCCCTCTCTCTTTAATACTGGTCTCTGTTGCATTTTTTTCATAACATAATATGCATGAAAAATATCTATGGTGATAATAAATACATCATATGTAGAGAAATTTCTGCATCACTGAACTTTCATGAGTTTCTGATCTTAAAAAGTAAAATTTTTGTACTTGTACAATTTCCCAGTTATTCCATTCGACTTTATTAGATTCAGGCAATTTGTGACCAAGGTGTGAGAGTTTTGAACATTCATGCACTTGAAAATATCCCCATATACTGTGTGTCATTTACTTTTAACAAAACAAAAACCTAATTTTATTCAGTTATGTCTGAATTTCAACCACAAGAATACCTTTTCTCCTGCAAGTTCCAACAAGCAATTAATATTCTACAACTTGCAGAAAAGTCCTTGAGTGTAGTCAGTCTACACAAAATCATTTTGTCCATCATCATTTTTACATTTCACATCAGCTTTTGATGAAAAACTTGTCAAAATGGCATAATTAACTGTATCAGTGATTCTTGTGGGATATCAGACAAATTGACTGTATCTGTGATTCTTGTGGGATATTGGACAAATAGTTACTAAGCAACATATGTAACATGTCCAGTGATTGATGGATCTGAAAGTTAAAGGTCAGAGTTGAACAGAACCGCAATTTTATATTTAGCCTATATCTAATAAACCAGTATTAATGATATATGCAATTTTGACATTCATTGTATTTTTAATAAACCAGTATTACTAATATATACAATATTGATATTCCATGTATTTCTGATAAACCAGTATTTCTAATATATGAAATATTGACTCACAGAGGCATTGTAAGTTGCCAAAAAACATTTTTAGCCTTTTTAAATTTGACAGTTGTTGTTAATCATTGGTTCTAGAAAGAATTCCTGGCTAATTTAAATTTAGGAAAGTGTGTAGAAATCCTCTGATTTAAGAAAATGAGAATGAGAACATTTTCTACATAAATGTAAATATGGATAATGATTAAGAAAAAACAAAATATTTAGTATGAAAAAAGTAAATGGAGTGAATATTTAGAAATTGAGAGTGCAATCTCAGTATTTTTCTCCACATTATTGTCCTTCTCTGATTAAAAGCCCAGGGAGCCTGCCTAGTAATTTTTATATGCCTGCCATAAGGTGGAGCATATTTTGTCATGATGTGTTCCATCCATCCATCTGTCTTTCCATCCATGCATCCATCTGTTCCATAATTTGTTTCTACACAAAAACTCTCAAGTTCTCCACCATCTACTGTTACCAAACTTTGTAAGTCATTTGCATTTGGGGCTAGAAAGGCTTAAAAGAACAAAGATCAAAGTTACAGGGACTGAAAGATGAAAAACTGTTTCCACACAATAACTTGACTTCTGTAGCAGATACCTTAACCAAACTTTGTAAATGGCTTGCATGTGAGGTAAGAAAGACACATATTGATTTTAGGGTCAAAAGGTAAAAGATCAGGGTTATGTTGGCTCTAAGAAGAACTGGTTTCTGCACAATATCTTGAGTTCCTGAGCATCAAATTTGAACAGACTTTGTGGATGACATGTATTTGAGACAAGGAAGATGCCTATTCATTTTCGGGTCCAAATGTTAGAGGTCAAGGTCACCTGACAGAAAGAAGTGAAAAAAATAATTTCCACAAAACTACTTAAGTTCTTTACCACATGCCTTGACTGAACATTGTAAATGGCTTGCATTTGAGACAAAGAAGACACCTAATGATTTGGGGGTTTAAAGGTCAAAAGTCAAGGTCATTTTCCACAAAATAACTAAAATCCTATGCCACAAACCATAACCAAACTTTCTAGATGGTTGCATACGAGACAAAATATACACCTATCATTTGTGTGGTCAAAGGGTATAAAGGTCAAGGTCACTGAATCTGTGTTGTCCACCAGCTATTGTAAGGCATTTTTCTTTTATTCTGATATTTAAATAACTGCTCGTTAAGTTAACTTCATAGTTGGAATATAATATGATCCCATACTTTTCTTTCTCCCTTTACCAGCATTGTCCTGGATTTATGTTGCCAATCCATCAGATATGGCAACCACTACTAAGAATAGAAGAAGAAAAACTTCAAATGACTTCTATTCAGAATCCACACAACAGAATTTTATCAATTTTGACAAATAGCATCCTGGCATGAATTCCTTTCAAGTTTGTACAAATGATGCTGACCACCATTACTAAAATTAGAAAAACACATCTGTTGTCAATTGCTATTTTCAACTTCTTCTCAAAACCCACTAGACCAGTTTCAGCCAAACTTGGCACAGAGCATCCTGGCAATGAGGCCTTTTATATTTGTACAAATGATAATGATTTACCTTCAAATATGACCATTGTTACTAAAAATATAACAATTTGGAAATGACTTTTTCTTCAAACCACTAAATAGACTTTGACCAACTTAACAGAAAGCATCCTGGCATGAAAACCTTTCAAGGTTTTACAAATGACGCTGATTGGCCATCAAGTATGGACACAGTTGTTAAAAGTAGAAAAAACATTTCAATTACATCTTTTGAAAAACTGCTTAACAGAATTTGACCATACTTTGCAGAAAGCATCCTAGCATAAAGGGTTTTCAAATTGTCTAATTATTCACATTTTTACAAGTGATGCCAATACACCATCAAATATGGCCACCATTACTAAAAATAGAAGAAAAAAAAAACTTGAAACAACATCTCAGAAACTTCTCAACAGAGATTGACCAAATTTGACAGCATTCTGGTATTAAGGACTTTCAGATTGACTGTACAGATGATACCAATTTGCTATCAAATATGGCCACTGATACTGAAAATAAAACATCTTTTAAATGACTTCTTCGGAATTTTAACAAATTTGCCAGAAAGCATTCTAGCAAGAAGAGCTTTTAGGTTTGTACAAATGATGCCAATCTGCCATCAAATATGGCTGCTGTTACTAAAAATAAAAAATATTTTAATAACTTCTTCAATAAAACAGCTTAATAGACTTTGATCAGATTGGACAAAAATGTCATAGGTTGAATTTCTTTTAGATTTATACATATGATGCTGTTCCACAATCAAATATGGTTGCTGTTGCTAAAAGTAGAAAAAATGTATACAACTTTATCACACACACAAAAACGCAGAACAGAATTTGACCAACTTTAATACAGAGTGTTTTGGCATTGGAGGGTTTCAATATTTGACAAATGATGCTGATGTGCCATGAAATATGGACAAAGATACAAAAACTACAGAAACCTTGTAACAACTGTTTTCATAACATGTGCAATTAGACAGATGTCAGTCAGTTGAGCGACCTCAGGCCCACATGGACCTCTTGTTGTTGTTGTTGTTATTATTATTATTATTATTATTATTATTAAGCTTGATCCAGTTCAATGCAAGTTTTGAATTTGACATGACATTCCTACCAGACAGCTTGTATCACTCCTGCTCTTGGATTATAACCTTTAATGGAGCCATTGGGTGCAAAGGTATGATAATATTTGTTGAGCCATTGGGTGCAAAGGTATGATAATATTTGTTGAGCCATTGGGTCCGAAGGTATCATAATATTTGTTGAGCCATTGGGTCCAAAAGCATGATAATTGTTGAGCCATTGGGCGCAAAGGTATGATAATATTTGTTGAGCTATTGGGCACGAAGGTATGACAATATTTGGTGAGCCATTGGGTGCAAAGGTATGATAATATTTGTTGAGCCATTGGGTGCAAAGGTATGATCAAGGTCTGCAGCGGACCTCAAAAACCTTGAAAACTTTAACATTTCATTTTGATCTTACAACCCCCCCCCCCCCAAAAGCCAAATAAAACCTGAAGGAAGCCTAAGTAAAAAAAACCTTACAAATTTAAACAAACGATGAATGGCTCTACCCCGACCCCACAAAAAATGCTTTTTTGCACACAGATTTTCATTAGGTTAGCCTAGTGGTAGAGAAAGCGCACGAATTATGCAAATTAAAGACATCCGGTCATTTTATTCTATCATTCATTTGATAGACCCATAATGGCATATCGTTGTCGGATCATCAACAGTGTTAGCATTGCGTTCGCTTCAATCTTTGCACAGTTCAAAGTCCGTTTGCTTCATCCTTTGTTCAGATGAAGATTTTTTTTACCAGAAGTGTTTTAGTGTGCTTCAACAGAGTAAGGGGCTGCTGTGTCATGGTCTCCTCCGACAACACGTCCATCATATTGTATCTCCGACGTCAAGGAGGCTCACATGCCCCTTCTCTTTGCATGGAGATGGAACCTCCTTTGCTGGATGCCTTGGAAGGGATAACCCTCTGAGTCAGCCACATTCCTCATAAAGCGTCACATTCTGGGGAAGAATAACATATTAGTGGACAGTCTGTCCAGGTTGGGCAAAATAGTCATCACAGAATGGTCTCTTCACAGCTACATAACAGAACCTCTTTTCTCTTTATGGGGATATTCAAATTTTTAATAAATGTTATGCTGACAATGGAGATAATCTTGTAACTGCTTTGTGTCTTGAACCTCAATTTTTTTTTTAAAACCTTGAAAAAAACTAAAAATCCCTCAAATTTACAAGTTAATATCACTTCTAACCCTGTATGATAATATTTGTTGAGGCATTGGGTCCAAAGGTATGATAATATTTGTTGAAGTCCACATTGGGTCCAAAGGTATGATAATATTTGTTGAAGTCCACATTGGGTCCAAAGGTATGATAATATTTGTTGAAGTCCACATTGGGTCCAAAGGTATGATAATATTTGTTGAAGTCCACATTGGGTCCAAAGGTATGATAATATTTGTTGAAGTCCACATTGGGTCCAAAGGTATGATAATATTTGTTGAAGTCCACATTGGGTCCAAAGGTATCATAATATTTGTTGAAGTCCACATTGGGTCCAAAGGTATGATAATATTTGTTGAAGTCCACATTGGGTCCAAAGGTATGATAATATTTGTTGAAGTCTACATTGGGTCCAAAGGTATGATAATATTTGTTGAAGTCTACATTGGGTCCAAAGGTATCATAATATTTGTTGAAGTCCACATTGGGTCCAAAGGTATGATAATATTTGTTGAAGTCTACACTGGGTCCAAAGGTATGATAATATTTGTTGAAGTCTACACTGGGTCCAAAGGTATGATAATATTTGTTGAAGTCTACACTGGGTCCAAAGGTATGATAATATTTGTTGAAGTCTAAGGGTCCAAAGGTATCATAATATTTGTTGAAGTCTACACTGGGTCCAAAGGTATGATAATATTTGTTGGGCCATTGGGTCCAAAGGTATGATAATATTTGTTGAGCCATTGGGTCCAAAGGTATGATAATATTTGTTGAGCCATTGGGTCCAAAGGTATGATAATATTTGTTGAAGTCTACACTGGGTCAAAAGGTATCATAATATTTGTTGAAGTCTACACTGGGTCAAAAGGTATCATAATATTTGTTGAAGTCTACACTGGGTCCAAAGGTATCATAATATTTGTTGAAGTCTACACTGGGTCCAAAGGTATCATAATATTTGTTGAAGTCTACACTGGGTCAAAAGGTATCATAATATTTGTTGAAGTCTACACTGGGTCAAAAGGTATGATAATATTTGTTGAGCCATTGGGTCCAAAGGTATGATAATATTTGTTGAAGTCTACACTGGGTCAAAAGGTATCATAATATTTGTTGAGCTATTGGGTCCAAAGGTATGATAATATTTGTTGAGCCATTGGGTCCAAAAGTATTATATTATTTGTTGAAGCCTACATTAGTGTGAAGCAAGACATAAGAATCACTTTTCTGGTGGTTCTGGCATTGGCGGTGTTAACAGTTTAGGTTGTGGATAAAGTTTTTCATTTTGCATGCATATATTTCCAATACCTTTGTTAGATTCTCATCATCCTTGGCACAAATCATTATGAAGAAAGGCAATTAATTCCACAACATGCTCACTCACCACTGTGACCTTGGAGTCAAGGTTACAGTCATAGAAAAGTTGTGTTAATGTTTTGGTTAAAGTTTTTTCATATGCCTATATTTCCGAAACTTCTAGATAGATTCTCATCATACTTGACATGAATTATTATGAAGCTAAGCCGATTCATTCTACAACATGCTCCCTTACCACAATGACCTTGGAGTCGAGGTCACAGTCATAGAAAATTTATGTTAAGGTTTTGGTTAAAGTTTTCCATTTGCTGATATTTTCTTAACCCCTTGATGGATTTTCTTCATACTGCCCTTTGATGTATCAACTGCTCCTCTCAGAGGCATATCCAGCATTTTTGTTGTAATGGATATTTTAATACGAGTTTTAATATCAGCAATACAAAACCTGTTGCTGTTGCATAGCTAACCTTTCTGGGATGGAAATTACCCTCGTCCGTATGATGAGAATTCATCTGGCTATAGGGTGACTTTCTGGAATTCCAGAAGCCTACCATGTGACCTGGCGCATGCCCAGTAGTCATCATCTTTTTTATATATGCCGCCATCTTTATGGTTGGAAATTTACGCTCTATGAAAAATTGCTTTTGCTTCGCATCTATTAGCATGAATTGGGCATTTTTATTACATGTATTATAATTATCGAGTGTGTTTACCCTCAGTCCAAGTGCTTTCATAGTTGGAATTGAGCTCTCATGAGAGTTCTTGACATTTTCGGTTACATTTTTTCTTAACCTTGCTATTAGGTTACCTCCCATCCCCACCCGAAGGCATTAGGGTAACATTTTTGTTGTGTCTTATTCCATTTAAGTTCATTTGACTTATTTTGTTTTCGATCATTGGGTAGGTAATAGTCGTTCCTATTCCTACTGATCTGGTTTGTTGTCTCCCTTGCCTTAATTTTTTTGTTGAGATACGAATCTCCAAAATTTTACATTACATATATTATTGCAGAGTTCTACTTGTGGAAGGAGGTCTCACACCAGCTTGCATATTCTAGTGTATGTTTAGTTATTCACAAACTATTTATTTTATATTGTATTTAAAAGATAGTATTCCTTTTTAAGTCCAATCAGTTTACCTTGCTGGTTCTTTGCTTTCTTCATCTCCAATATGCAGATAATTAAGTATTGCTGACATCTTTTGGATTAAAACTTAAGTTATTGTTTTGATTCATATTAAATAGAAACTTACTGGGCAGGTGAAGTATTGCTGTTTTAATTTGCATTCAGTCTAGTTCGACGCAAATTCACACACATTATTTTCGATATACAAGATTTGTGCTTGTTTTCAGTGATTTTTCTTTATGACAATGTCTAAGAGACAAAGTGTTGGCAAATGTGGGCACAAGAAAGCCCCCCCCCCCGGGATTCGCACCCCATTTGCCTGGCATGTACCAGCTGTGTGAGGACAGATGGCTGTACTTTTTGTTGTCTTAGGTTGGACGAGATCTGGGACCTCACCGAACACAGATGTATGTACAAAGGGAGATTAAAGGAACCTTCCTATTCTTCTTCAGATTTGTCAGGTTTTTCCATTGCTGGGACCAAGGATTGATTCAGTCTCTTTGGAGATGCTTAAGGCCCATAGGGCCTCTTCTAAGGGAGTTGGTCAAGGATCCATTGCTGAGCCCCCTCAAGGCTAGGAGCAGGACTGGATCAGTCTCTTAAGAGACTTGTAAGGTCCATAGGGCTCCTGACAAGAGAGTTAGTAAAGGATCAATCACTGAGCTCCTCAGGGCTCAGAGCACTGGATCAGTCATTTTGGAGACTTATAAGTCCCATAGGGCTCCTCCCAAGGGAGTTAGTAAGGTATCCATTGCTGAGTCCCTTGGGGCTTAGAGCACTAGTTCAGTATCTTTGGAAACATTTAAGGCCCAAGGGATGCCTCCCATGGGAGGGAGCAAGGTATCTTTGGGTCTCAGAGCAGGATCAGATCTGTCTCTTCGGAAATGCATAAGGCCCATTGTGCCTCTCCCAAAGGAGGAAATAAGCAGTCAGAGAGTGAGTACCCCCCCACCTTGAGGGAGGAGCAGCACCATCTCCATTTCTATTAGGCATAGAGAGTTGTACCCCCCGTGAGGGAGGAGCAGCACCGTCTCAACATCCCAAGCCTGTTTTCAGCAACAGGATCAAGCCACCCAGTAAGGGAAGAGCAACAACCAAAGTCTTTATGATCTGAGGAAGCATCTTTCTACAGATCAGAGTCATCTGACCGGTTAATGGCGGGTGAATGGTTACCATGCACCAGTTACCGGGCACCAGTCAACATCCACTGGTCACCGTCTCCTGCCTCCGGAATTGTGCCCCAAGCCTTCAGGTTCGGAGGAGAAACTCTCCGGGGCTGCCTCCCACATATCTCCTCTTGCTCCCCCTTTCGACCATGGTTAAGGAGCTTTCTCAAAGGTTGTGTAAGGACCAGGAGTTCTCTAGGCAGCGTAGGAGGTGGTCTGCCCCCCCCCCCCATCTATGTTGAGGCCCTCTAGTATCTGCTTCTAACTATAAGGTTCATAATTCTGCCTGGCCTCTTAAATCTCCCACTCTGGATGCAGGTTAATCACAAGTGGGTGTTTCCTCCGGGACATGTGCCTGCCTCCCAGTTAAGATACTGGATACCATAGAGTTAAAAGCTAGGGCAGTGGTGACTATAGCCTCACATACCGATCTTTTTTTGGCTGCCTCCTTCAGTCTGCTGAAAGAGGACACTCTTTCACCAGTTGCCCTTCAGCGCCTACTGGATGCAGTGGCCAAGACATCTCAACATGCCTTCTCCACCTCTGCAGGAGCTCTGGACACTTCCAAGGTCTTACTGGAACACAGTAAGAACCTTCTGAGGGTTGCTCCCCTAGAGGCAGAGATCCTCCCTGGAGGTCTCATTCCCTCTGTCACTTCTCAGGACCTCAGGGACCAATACCATCAGTCCCTCGCAACCACTTCTGTCACATTGAGACCAGCCAGGAAGCGGGGTTACCCTGACCGCCCCCAAGGGCCATCAGCTAAGTTCTTCAAAGCCATGCATCCACAGTCTAAAAGCAACCCCAATTCAGACCTCTTCCTTGGCAATCACACTTTAGCAGAGATAGCCAAAGTGGCCAAGGGAGAAAGTTTGTAGGCCCTTCTCCCTTTCCTATAGTCGTCATGGAATGGTCTCTACACCAGTCTCTAGCAGATTCCCTGTTCAGACTTTGGGGGACACCATTGGTGGACTTGTTTGTGACAAGGCTAAACAACAAGCTCCCCTTTTACATTACCCATTCTCCAACCTGAGAGTCTGGGCAGTGGATGCTTTCAGCCTGAAGTGGGATCATCTGTTTGCTTATGCGTTCTTACCCTTCAGGATGATCCCACAAGTACTTCAAAAAGTAAGGACCTCCACATCCCACAAGTACTTCAAAAAGTGAGGACCTCCACTGCTCAGCTCCTTTTGATAGCCCTCCACATTTCAACAATCTTTTCACCTGCTGGTAGACCAGCCCAGGACATTACCCCAGAGGAGGGACCTCCTGTCACAGCACAGGGGATCTCTCCTACACAACAGTCCACAGATTCACCACCTTCACTCTTGGCTCATCTCAAACAATCTCTCTGCCAGAACAAGTTTTTGAACAAACTTGTAGAGTGTATCATTCAAGCCAGGAGACACTCTGCATCCAAGGTCTATGATGCCAAGTTGAGAATCTATTGCGATTGGTGCAGTAGGAAATGTGTTGATCCTAGCTGTCCTGCTATGAATACAGTGACTGGTTTCTACCATCAAGGGCTATAGGGCAGCCCTTTCCAACACACTAAAATTTTCTAAAGGTCCAGCCATTGGTTTGGATTCTCATATTGCCAACCTGATCAGGTATTTCAAGCTACAGAGACCAGTGTCTTGCTCTCTAATGCCTAAATGGAGTCTCTCATGTGTCTTGTGGTTTTTATCAAAACCCCACTTCGAACCTTTGGGTGAAGCTTCATTCAAGTACCTTACCCTCAAGACAGTTTTCCAGCTCTCCTGGTCATCTGCAAGACACAGGAGTGAGCTTCATGCCCTATCTATAGAACCAGGCTGTCTGCGGTTCAATGGCAACTATGAGTCGGTTTCTCTTCTTTGCCAACCAGGTTGTTTTAGCAAAAAAACAGCTTCTGTCTGTAGCTATTCTCCCTATACAGATCCCCAGTCTCAGCCGTATCTATGCTGGGGATGATCAAGATCGACTTTTATGCCTCGTTAGGGCTTTATGTTTCTATATGGCAGCCTCTAAAAGGAGAAGAAAGGGTATGGAGCATCTTTTCCTCCCTTTTAAGGGTTCAGCTGATATTTCAGCTTCCACTATTTCGAGATGGATTGTCACAACAATCAAGAGAGCTTATCAGTCCCTTACTGAGAGGGATGTTTGTTGTTGTTGTTGTTGTGGGTTTAACGCCATTTTTCAGCACATGATAGGCTATACATGGCGGCCAGTTTTATCTGGTGGAGGAAGAACCCGGGAAAACCCCGGGAAGAACCACCAACCCATGGGAAGCTACTGGCAAGCTTTCTCACATATCCACATTGGCCGAGTCCGAGACTCGAAACCACGTGGACAAAGGTGAGATGGCAGTGATCGGTAAAGGCGAGCGCCTTAGACCACTCGGCCACCCAGGGCCCCGAGAGGGATGTTTCATTCATGCAGATTAAAGCCATTGAGGTTCAAGCCATAGCTACCTCTATGGCCCATAGTCGTGACACAAAAAGTGGCCCAAGTGGATACCATCTTACAGTATTGGACACTCCTACCATAAGGGTGAGTATTTCCTTGTTTTCTTTTCCAGTTTTTTTGGGGTCATCAGCCTCCCACTGAATTTGCAAATTCAGCTATGCAATAACAACAGGTTTTGTTTTGCTGATATTAAAATGTAGTTTTTTTTTTTGGGGGGGGGGGGTAAAACTAATTTTATTTGTTGCAATACTTACCTGTTGCTATTGCCAGATTCCCTCCTCCCATCCTCCACTGATGTCTCACTAATGGTCTTTCCCTTTGTCCTTATAAAAGATGATGACTACTGGGTATGGAATCTTACAAGGGTAATTTCTATCCTGGAAAGGTTAGCTATGCAATAGCAACAGGTAAGTAATGCATCATTAAAATTAGTTTTACACCCAAAAATAAACTATATTTTGCTGCACTTACTATGGTATATGTGGGTTATTACATGTACCTCAAATACACTCATTTACCAATAAAAAAATATTTTCATGTACGCTAAATCTGTTATTAAACAAGAATGGTTAATTTGGTTTAAATGGTGAAGAATTGCAGTGGATGAAATTACATAGGTGTATTTCAAAGTACAGCAAAGATTAATACATGTAATGGTAAATTAAAATGTCAAAATGTCATTGCAATGCTGCCAAAATAATGCTTTACTTCTATATTCTGCCAAAGTAATGTGAAAAATTCTGCTATTTGCAAATAAGTCAAATAATGTGGTCTATGGTTTAGTGCTTATAAAGAAAGGGGCAAAAAATTGGATCAGTTTGATTTCAAACTGCTGCCAAGTTTAAACTAAATAAAATGTTAGTGCTCTTTGATTTCTGAAGTGTCAAGTACTACAAGTTTTCCCCACTAATATTGACTAAGTCACATACATGTACTTAAGTGCAGACATAGCATGTCAGAATGATAACAAAAATCACTAGTTTTATAACATAAACCCTTTTTTTTAAGAAATGTAACTTAATCCATGGATATATTTCCAGACATTAATTTAAATTGATGGTGGCCAGACTCCAAAATTTTAGAGCAATCTGGGATTTGATGTAAATTTAAGAAATGGATGCCATCAAATTACTCTGGAGTTGACATCTGAATGTCAATATGATTATTGATGGCAGTAAAGTTAAAAGGCTTATTTCAAAACATGGGTTTAAAGTTTCAGTTACAGTGGGTCATACAACAATTATTAACTTTTGTACAATAAACTTAATTGGTGTTTTATGTTGCTGTTGTTTTGTTAAAAAGACTGGAAGCCACTCTTCTGTCAGCATCATTTGAAATTTGTGACAGTTAATGTTTTGTATTTTTATATCCCTATTTTAATAGAGGGGGGTATGTAGTAATCCCCACCCCATGTCCTAGTGCAACTGGTCCTGCAGTTTTTTAAATGACATCTATGAAACATATATAATTATATATACATATGTGTGTGTGTATATATATATATATATATATATATATATATATATATATATATATATATATATATATATATATATATATATATAGACAAAGCACTTTGCTCCTTTTTAAGAGTTATTGCCCTTTTTGTTTTACAGCAGTTTATGACACAACTCTTGTTAGCACAACTTACCCCACAGTTTTTTTTATGGATTACCATGAAACTTTGTAAATATTATTGTCATCACCTGAAGATGAACATATCAACAAATCACTTGGCTCCCCTCAATTTTTTGTTAGAGTTCTGTCCCTTTTTGTCATGTAGCTTAATGCAGTGTAAGACACAATCTCATTAGCACAGCTAGTCCCACAGTTTGCAATGAATTGCCATGAAACTTGGTAAATAATATGGTCATCACCTGAAGTTGTGAATATCGACAAATCACTTTGCTTTCACAATTTTTTTTTAGTTATTTCCTTTTTTGTTTTGTAGCTTAATGTAGTGCATGACACAATCTCATTAGCACAACTAGTTCCAGTGTTTTGTGCAGTTTTGTACGTATTAATGTGAAATGTAGGACATGTTATGGTAATCAGCAGAAGACAGGGTTCTTCATAGGATTGTGAAAGTTCCAGTCCATGACCCCTTCATTGAAAAAAGTTGGAGTAACAGCCCTAAATATTGGAGTCCCAATAATGGTACTCTTTTTTACCTTGCAATAATTCAGAATATTATGTGTATATTGTTGGGTCACCAGAATTAGTCATCAGATTGCTAATGCTCATTCATTGTGAAATATGTAATATTGTAGTAAAAGAATGAAAAACTAAGGCAATTGAGATGTTACAACTACATCATTTCTCAATGGCTTTGCCTTGCCATTCTTTAATTTTGTGTGCAGCTAGAAGGAATCTAGGAAGAGATTACAGTTTCTTTTCTATATTAATTTATTTAATTAGCTTAATTCCATTTCAAATCAATAAATTTGCCAAGATACTGGAAGAATTAACAAATGGCCATATTCCATTCACCTTTTTTTTCTTAAACAAACTTTAAAAACTTCTCCACAGCAGGTTTAGGATCAAAATCTCTTAAGTTTTGGACCTTCCTCCATCACCTGCATCAATTTTGTTACAGTCTCTTGTTTTAAATGTCCGCTGCCCTTTGTCTTGATACGATTATGTGCAGAAAAACCTTGCTCACAAGCCACTGATCAAATCAGCAACACTTCAGCGAAGTCTGGAAACAGTCTGAGTGCATACAACTGTTAATGTTTCATTGTTTTCTTGTTTTGTGGCCCATGGAAATAATCTATTCCAGGATTCATTTGATGAATCTCTCACTCTGTTTGACATTATCTGTTTGTTTTTATCAAAATTGGATGCATTAACTATTTTCTGTTGGCCAGTCATGTGAGAATCAAATTCATTGGCACCAAAGAAATTATGCAAAGTTGCCACTGGAAAAGTACACATGATAATCAATCAAATTGAAAGCATATCTGTACATGACACAGAAAACAGCTGATTTTATGATGATTTACATGAGAGTTCGTATTCATCTGGCAAACAAAATAAGTCCCCAAATCTTGGCACTATTTTTTTAAATAAGGTATATGATAAAATGCAAGTGTTCCAAACATCATGGAAGCATATAAAATACGATGGATTAAGTGCGTGTAATTAGTCTTTTGATCAAAACAATTATTAGGCACTGGCAATCAATTAAAGGGTGTTTTAATCTCCTTGTCTGCTAAGATCTAACCTATGATGCTCGGAAGAAAAAAACTTGTGTACTGAGGACTTGGCTATTGGAATTTTCATGTGTCCAAAATTTAATGTATGCATACGTTGATTTGAGCATCCCGGAGAACCCTGCAAAATATGCATGTTGATATTGTACTCACACTTTTTTCAGAAGAATTATGTGCTTATATTCATCTCCATCAGGGATAGGGGTGGGATGCAGAGGTAGATTTATATCATCTCCATTGTAGGGGTGGAATGCAGAGGTAGATTTATGTCATCTCAATCAGGGGTAGGGGTGGGGGATGTGGAGGTAGATTTATGTCAGTTCCATCAAGGGTAGGAGTTTGATGCAGAGGTAGATTTATGTCATCACTATCACGGGTAGGGGTGGGATGCGCAGGTAGATTTATGTCCTCTCCATTGTAGGGGTGGGATGCGGAGGTAGATTTATGTCATCACCATCTGGGGTAGGGTTTGGATGCAGAGGTAGATTTATGTCATCTCCATCAGGGATAGGGGTGGGGGATGTGGAGGTAGATTTATGTCATCTCCATCAGGGATAGGGGTGGGGGATGTGGAGGTAGATTTATGTCATCTCCATCAGGGTTAGGGGTGGGATGCGGAGGTAGATTTATGTCATCTCCATATAGGTTTGTGTTAGAATAAATAATTGAAACAGACATTAAATCAAGTTGAGGAGTAGATCGGTGTTGAATACAACATTGAAACACACATTAAATCAAGTTAAGGAGTAGATTGGTGTTAGAATACAACACTGAAACAGACATTAAATCAAGTTGAGGAGTAGATCGGTGTTAGAATACAACACTGAAACAGACATTAAATCAAGTTGAGGAGTAGATCGGTGTTAGAATACAACACTGAAACAGACATTAAATCAAGTTGAGGAGTAGATCGGTGTTAGAATACAACACTGAAACAGACATTAAATCAAGAAACTGTCAATGTACTAATTGTTAAACATGTTTGATTATAAATTCATTTTAAAACAAACCTATTTGCTAAACCACAATTGTATGTTGTCTTCATGGGTTCATAATTTTTTATTCCTTTCCATACATGTGTATAACCAGTAAGCTTGTTGATATCTTGTGTTTTTGCAGTCACCTACTACACTACTGCAGCTAACTTAGATGATAGGTGTTATTAAAAGAATATGATATCTAAATTTATTGCTTCATCCCTTGTTTAAACACAAGTCATAAAAATATGGTATCTAAATTTATTGCTTCATCCCTTGTTCAAACACAACTCATTAAAACAAAATGGTATCTAAATGTATTGCTTCATCCCTTGTTTAAACACAAGTCATAAAAATATGGTATCTAAATTTATTGCCTCATCCCTTCTTCAAACACAAGTCATTAAAGAAAATGGTATCTAAATGTGTTGCGTCATCCCTTGTTCAATCACAAGTAACCGTTCATGAACTATGATTTGAGATTTTAGGATGAATCTGGCCAGAAATGGCTGCAATGTATCTTTATTTTGTTTTTCAACTTCATAGCTGTTAAATTATTGTCAGAACATTTTAATTTGTTTTATTCATGCTATGTATAGTTTGTGACAAGACAAAATGTTGAATTTTACATTTTATCTTGAGCATTCAGACTTCATCTTTTGAACAGTGAAAGATGAAATTTAGATTTCAGAATTTTTTCATGTGAATGGATTCCTTTTGTGTTTTCATTCCTATTTGTTTCTTCCCATATCTCACTGACTACCATATTTTCTGCAATGTTTGTCCCCTCTATTCATTTTTACACCATCAATCTGTACAATTCATTATTATTGTTTGTGCATACATGTGAAAATTCAAAATCTGTGTACCTAAGAATGAGTACATATATATACAACTGTAACAATTGTAAGTTAATATTTTTGCCTATTTTTGTGCACCCCAAACAATACTTAAGAGTGTAAAACAAACTAGACAATATTAATTGGTTATGCAAAATCTCTCACCACTCTCTCCATCTCTTCCTATCAATAAGGTTCCTCTATTTCTCCCTTTCTCTCTCTCTCTCTCTCTCTCTCCCTCGCAGGGGAGCTGTGGTGGATCAGTGGTTAAGGAATTGGACTTGTGAGCAGAAGGGTGCTGGTTGAATTCCCACCATCAGATCAACCTGGATCAGCTACTGTGGTGTGTTCTTGGGCAAAGCACTTTACCTGAATTGGCATCATATACCTAACCTTCAAACTGTTGCCATATCATTAAACACGAAATGACTCTCGCACAGCCTTTCCTTCCATCATTTGCATGTATTTTCTCATATTTTAGTTTAACTCAGTCTCAGTAAGGTATATCAGTTTATGGTCAACACAAGAACAAAAGCAACAGGCAATACAAATTTTTATTAGGGATGAAAAATAATATGGTCATTATGAAATGCTTTGGGATAAATTTAACTGGAGTTTAATAAAGTCAACAATAGTTTTGTTGATGAACTTTTTATTCAGACAGAATGAAATTACCAAATTTTTCATCTAACTCTAGAGATTAATCATGTCTCACAGAGCAGAATTTTTAAAAAAATTTTCCTCTGTCAGGGTCAAGGTAAAAGATCAAGGTCAAGTCATGTTAAAAGTTCAAGGTCAAATATAAGAAACAGACTAATTGTACAAATACATGATGTTTCATTTGTTCCTTAATTACTTTTACATTTTATTTTCCATATTTCAGGTAAGTCTATGATGTTTCCTTTGTCTGAACAGCAGCTGTAAGTACCTTACTATTTTTCCACATAGTTGTGATAAAAATACCTGCATAGCAATCAGAGTTATGTCAGTAGCACAATTTCAGAATGTTAAAAGGACTTTACATTGAGATAAGACAATGATGATCACATTATTTTAAGGTACTGTTACATTTACTTTCATCTCTCATCTCTTTGACCTTGGTAGTAATTTTGTCGTGATATATTACAATATAAATTATTTTCCCTTGCAAGTTTAAAATGGATATTTCTCCAGACGGTGTTCAATTTACACATTACCTGAGCTCTGTAAGATAACATATCTACATAATCACTCTATCAAGAAGGTCATCTTTTCTACACAAACAGACCTTTATGAGAAGTTGCCTTTATTACTAATTTCCTATGTAGACAAAAAGATGTTTCATTACATACTGTATTCAATGTAATAGTCACTCATGCCTATTAAGTCAAAACGCTCTTAAAACTAACCATTATTGGTACTTGTGTCTCCATTCCAGGAATGCCAATAATATGGGAAAAAAAGCAGCTGCAAAGCCTAGAATATTGTAAATTTTGTGGAACTTATCACCGCTATTTCATTTTCATACATACTATATTTGATGCCTTGATAAGTGCCCACACCTGTTTGGTAAAAACTCTTATAAAAATATTCATTATTACTGTACTTTTCTTTGTTTCTGGCATGCCAATAATCAGTGTAATGTGGGAGGAAAGCAGCTGCTAAACCCTAGAACATTTATTACGGCACTTGCTGTAACACAAACCTTATGGCTCCATACATTTTAACTTTGATGGGTAAATCAATCTCAAAAACGAATTTGTCATTCATGCCTTTTATTCAACACAACCATGTTGGGAGAGAGAGAGAGACAGAAGGCACTTCCAAAGTCAAGAATCCATAACATAACAAAAAGGAGCTAAGTTTTCTTGCAATAAATACACCCAATTGGAACAATTAGTTTTGAAATTGTTTGTGTGCACTTACTATGATGAGCTGTAACCTCATGAAATTTACCCAAATAATAATATAAGCATGCATTGTGACTATTACATCAAATACAACAGTCAAATGTACAGTGTGCACACTATCACATCAAATACAGTAGTCAAATGTACAGTGTGACTATCACATCAAATACAGTAGTCAAATGTACAGTGTGACTATCACATCAAATACAGTAGTTAAGCATGCATTGTGACTATTACATCAAATACAGTAGTTAAGCTTGCATTGTGGTTCTAACATCAAATACAGTAGTAAAGCATGCAGTGTGACTATTACATCAAATACAGTAGTAAAGTGTACATTGTGATTATTACATCAAATACAGTCGTTAAGAGTACATTGTGACTATTACATCAAATACAGTAGTTAAGAGTGCATTGTGACTATTATTTTTTAACTATGACATCAAATGCAGTAGTAAAGTGTACATTGTGACTATTACATCAAATACAGTAGTCAAATGTACAGTGTGACTATTACATCAAATACAGTAGTTAAGCTTGCATTCTGACTATTACATCAAATACAGTAGTCAAACATACAGTGTGACTATTACATCAAATGCAGTAGTTAGGAGTGCGATGTGACTATTACATCAAATACAGTAGTTAAACATAGATTTTGTAACTATGACATCAAATGCAGTAGTAAAGTGTACATTGTGACTATTACATCAAATACAGTAGTTAAGAGTACATTGTGACTATTACATCAAATATAATAGTTAAGCATATAAAGTGACTATTACATCAAATACACTAGTCAAATGTACAGTGTGACTATTACATCAAGTACAGTAGTTAAGAGTGCATTGTAACTATTACATCAAATATATTAGTTAAGCTTTCATTGTGACTATTACATCAAATACAGTAGTTAAGAGTGCATTGTGACTATTACATCAAATACAGTAGTCAAGCATACATTGTGACTATTACATCAAATACAGTAGTTAAGGGTGCATTGTGACTATTACATCAAATACAGTAGTTAAGGGTGCAGTGTGACTATTACATCAAATACAGTAGTTAAGGGTGCAGTGTGACTATTATATCAAATACAGTAGTTAAGGGTGCAGTGTGACTATTACATCAAATACAGTAGTTAAGGGTGCAGTGTAACTATTACATCAAATACAGTAGTTAAGGGTGCAGTGTGACTATTACATCAAATACAGTAGTTAAGGGTGCAGTGTGACTATTACATCAAATACAGTAGTTAAGGGTGCATTGTGACTATTACATCAAATACAGTAGTTAATGGTGCAGTGTGACTATTACATCAAATACAGTAGTTAAGGGTGCATTGTGACTATTACATCAAATACAGTAGTTAAGGGTGCAGTGTGACTATTACATCAAATACAGTAGTTAAGGGTGCAGTGTGACTATTACATCAAATACAGTAGTTAATGGTGCAGTGTGACTATTACATCAAATACAGTAGTTAAGGGTGCAGTGTGACTATTACATCAAATACAGTAGTTAAGGGTGCAGTGTGACTATTACATCAAATACAGTAGTTAAGGGTACGGTGTGACTATTACATCAAATACAGTAGTTAAGGGTACGGTGTGACTATTACATCAAATACAGTAGTTATGAGTGTGATGTGACTATTACATCAAATACAGTAGTTAAGGGTGCATTGTGACTATTACATCAAATACAGTAGTTATGAGTGTGATGTGACTATTACATCAAATACATTAGTTAAGGGTGCATTGTGACTATTACATCAAATACAGTAGTTAAGGGTGTATTGTAACTATTACATCAAATACAGTAGTTAAGCTTGCATTGTGACTATTACGTCAAATACAGTAGTTAAGGGTGCATTGTGACTATTACATCAAATACAGTAGTTAAGGGTGCATTGTGACTATTACATCAAATACAGTAGTTAAGCTTGCATTGTGACTATTACATCAAATACAGTAGTTAAGCTTGCATTGTGACTATTACATCAAATACAGTAGTTAAGGGTGCATTGTGACTATTACATCAAATACAGTAGTTAAGGGTGCAGCGTGACTATTACATCAAATACAGTAGTTAAGGGTGCTGTGTGACTATTACATCAAATACAGTAGTTAAGGGTGCAGTGTGACTATTACATCAAATACAGTAGTTAAGGGTGCAGTGTGACTATTACATCAAATACAGTAGTTAAGGGTGCAGTGTGACTATTACATCAAATACAGTAGTTAAGGGTGCATTGTGACTATTACATCAAATACAGTAGTTAAGGGTGCAGTGTGACTATTACATCAAATACAGTAGTTAAGGGTGCAGTGTGACTATTACCTCAAATACAGTAGTTAAGGGTGCAGTGTGACTATTACATCAAATACAGTAGTTAAGGGTGCAGTGTGACTATTACATCAAATACAGTAGTTAAGGGTGCAGTGTGACTATTACATCAAATACAGTAGTTAATGAGTGTGATGTGACTATTACATCAAATACAGTAGTTAAGGGTGCATTGTGACTATTACATCAAATACAGTAGTTAAGGGTGCAGTGTGACTATTATATCAAATACAGTAGTTAAGGGTGCAGTGTGACTATTACATCAAATACAGTAGTTAAGGGTGCAGTGTAACTATTACATCAAATACAGTAGTTAAGGGTGCAGTGTGACTATTACATCAAATACAGTAGTTAAGGGTGCAGTGTGACTATTACATCAAATACAGTAGTTAAGGGTGCATTGTGACTATTACATCAAATACAGTAGTTAAGGGTGCAGTGTGACTATTACATCAAATACAGTAGTTAATGGTGCAGTGTGACTATTACATCAAATACAGTAGTTAAGGGTGCATTGTGACTATTACATCAAATACAGTAGTTAAGGGTGCAGTGTGACTATTACATCAAATACAGTAGTTAAGGGTGCATTGTGACTATTACATCAAATACAGTAGTTAAGGGTGCATTGTGACTATTACATCAAATACAGTAGTTAAGGGTGCATTGTGACTATTACATCAAATACAGTAGTTACTCATACTCAGCAAGAGCATTGTAAATTTGGGAAAAATTCACAAATTTGAAATTTTAGAGGTAAGCATCCTTATTATTGCAGAATGTTGAACAAGGTTTGTATGCCCCACTATGATTGTGGTGAAATTATATAGTATCTGATGCATCTGTCCATCCATTTAAGTGTTGTATTTTGCTTTTCAGGCACTATGGTGGGGGGATTATTTTTTCATGAATACATTGATAGTTGAGACCTATTCCATTAAGTTATGGTTAAAATGAAACTTTTCAGTAGTTATGTCATATTGTCCAAAGTTAAGAGTGGTCTCTTTAATAAAAATATCAGTTACATTTCAACAACTATAACATACTGTCTGAAGTTAAGGTCTCTTTAAGTGTGTACAAGGCGTGCAAAATATGTTACATTTCAGCAGCTATAATGCACTGTCTGAAGTTAAGAGTGGTCTCTTTAAGTGTGAAGAAGGCATGCAAAATATCAGTTACATTTCAGCAGCTATAACATACTGTCTGAAGTTAAGGTCTCTTTAAGTGTGAAGAAGGCATGCAAAATATCAGTTACATTTCAGCAGCTATAATGCACTGTCTGAAGTTAAGAGTGGTCTGTTTAAGTGTGAAGAAGGCATGCAAAATATCAGTTACATTTCAGAAGCAATACCTTACTGTCTGAAGTTAAGAGTGGTCTGTTTAAGCATAAAGGCATGCAAAATATCAGTAGCATTTCAGCATCTATACCATACTGTCTGAAGTTAAGAGTGGTCTGTTTAAGCATGAAGGAATGCAAAATATCAGTAGTATTTCAGCATCTATACCATACTGTCTGAAGTTAAGAGTAATCTGTTTAAGTATGAAGGCATGCAAAATATCAGTAGCATATCAGCATCTATACCATACTGCCTGAAGTTAAGAGTGGTCTGTTTAAGTATGAAGGTATGCAAAATATCAATAGCATTTCAGCATCTATACCATACTGTCTGAAGTTAAGAGTGGTCTGTTTAAGCATGAAGGCATGCAAAATATCAGTAGCATTTCAGCATCTATACCATACTGCTGAAGTTAAGAGTGATCTGTTTAAGTATGAAGGCATGCAAAATATCAATAGCATTTCAGCATCTATACCTTACTGTCTGAAGTTAAGAGTGGTCTGTTTAAGCATGAAGGCATGCAAAATATCAATAGCATTTCAGCATCTATACCATAATGTCTGAAGTTAAGAGTGGTCTGTTTAAGTATGAAGGCATGCAAAATATCAGTAGCATTTCAGCATCTATACCTTACTGTCTGAAGTTAAGAGTGGTCTGTTTAAGTATGAAGGCATGCAAAATGTCAATAGCATTTCAGCATCTATACCTTACTGTCTGAAGTTAAGAGTGGTCTGTTTAAGCATGAAGGCATGCAAAATATCAGTAGCATTTCAGCATCTATACCATACTGTCTGAAGTTAAGAGTGATCTGTTTAAGTATGAAGGCATGCAAAATATCAATAGCATTTCAGCATCTATACCTTACTGTCTGAAGTTAAGAGTGGTCTGTTTAAGTATGAAGGCATGCAAAATATCAATAGCATTTCAGCATCTATACCATAATGTCTGAAGTTAAGAGTGGTCTGTTTAAGTATGAAGGCATGCAAAATATCAGTAGCATTTCAGCATCTATACCTTACTGTCTGAAGTTAAGAGTGGTCTGTTTAAGTATGAAGGCATGCAAAATGTCAATAGCATTTCAGCATCTATACCTTACTGTCTGAAGTTAAGAGTGGTCTGTTTAAGCATGAAGGCATGCAAAATATCAATAGTATTTCAGCATCTATACCATACTGTCTGAAGTTAAGAGTGATCTGTTTAAGCATGAAGGCATGCAAAATATCAGCTACAGTGGAATATTTGTGTACATCAGAAAGCATCAAAATACAATTTAGATAAATTACCATACGTATACATTGTATGAAAAATCTGCAAAAATGCAAGTTGTGGCACATTTCAACAGAAGTTGCTGAAAGTTAGCAGTTTGAAGAAATGAGTAATCAGACTCCAACACTGTATTGTTATTTTTTCTTGAATTAATGTGAGTGGGTTGCAGATTCAAATCATTTCCAGATCAGCCTGGGTCAACTGCCTTGGTGTGTCTTTGAGTAAAATGCTTTACTCCCCTTGTATCAGCATCAAATAGTTTTTCATGTTCGGATCTATCCTTCAACATCAATCAATCAACCAATCAATCAATCAATCAATCAAATCCAGCAATTAATGCTAAGGGATAGGATTACATGCATTGTATGAATCAGGAGATACCATATAACAAATAAACATGTCAGGTTGACATGACACTCTGGACAGTGAACTTGAGACAATTAATAAATCTGTAAATTGATTTGTAAACTGATTCCCCCTAGATATACCATTCCTAAATGATCAACAGTTTTAGAAAATGCCAGGGTTTATTGGTATTTACAAAATGCCAGGGGTTATTGGTATTTACAAAATGCCAGGGGTTATTGGTATAATTTTTGCAAGATTTCCATCAGTAATACACACAATTACCACAAGCACTGGACTGTTATATATATTTTGCATATTTGACCAGAATTATTCTGCATGTTTATAATATTCTAAACATTTACCATCAAATTGAGTCATGTCTCGAATATTAAAATAAGACATTTATTGTTTCAATGTTTTTTTGTTTTTTTGTGTTATTTTGAAGATTTTGTGTCCAAGTTATAGTCATATGAAATGATTTATATCAATCATAAGAAAGCCGTTATTGATTTTTCATTTGTAATCAAATAATTGTAATTCATTAGAAGTTTCATGTCTGCTTTTCTTTTTTTAAGGAAAAACAAATGCTACATTGCTCAAGTTTTCTTCCCTAAAAACACACCTTTGTATTTCTTTCAAGACTTGTGTGCCAAAATTATAGTTTTGACATTAATGGCTCCCTGTTTCTTTCTAAAATGAGTGAATGAGTACTAACCAAATTTATCACAGGTGCAATTTTTGTTCTAAACAATAATTGCTAGCAGTATGTATTGTAAACAATAATTGGTACCAGTATGTATTGTAAACAATAGTTGGTACCAGTATGTATTGTAAACAATAATTGGTACCAATATCTATTGTCAGCAGTTATGATACCAATATGTATTGTAATATAAATTAGAAATTTGTCAGATAAAATATTTTAAATCCACTTATACGTACTCATACCAGATTACTTACTTGTAGAAAATCTATAATTTCTTAATTCCTGGTATTGTTGATGTACACCCACATATATTTAGTACTGTGTCAATCAAACTTGTAATCTCAAAGCAACAAACCAAAAGCTAATACACTGATTTCATTCTCTGAGGTACATTGACTTAAACATGCAAGTAAGAATCTGGTTACTCAGTACACTAATCTTGCTTCTTCATCCTTTTGCCAGAAGCTGTACACTTGGAAGGAATGATTTATCTCTTTATATAGGGTTCAGTTTTCAAATTTGTCACTAAAATGGTGGTGTCAGAGTTCCTTTTATTGCCACTTCTATCATCTATTTATGTTTACATGCGGGTTTCTTTTTTAAATTGCATTTGTCCGTCTCTATTTGTCTTTTTGCAGTGTGCAGGTCTGAGCTGCTAAATTAGTTTTCTTAACTGCTGTAAACTATAGGTCTGTTATCTGTTGCATATGGATTACAAGCATTATTCCATTTTTATCCTTGCACTTCTGCAAAGAGTGGGGATATTGTCAATACCCTAATGTATCCCACTGTTGGTCTGTCCTTCCATCCATCCATAACAAAGGTTGTCATCACTGCTCCTTCTACACCGCTTGGAGGATTTTAATAAAACTTTGTAGGCAAGATATGGGGATGGTGCACATATCACAAGATATGGGATTGGTGCACATATGCCAGATCATTTTTTTTCTGACCCATTTTTGGGGAAATCTTTGAAATATTGTCAAAACATAGAATATTTTTGAGAACTCAGTTCAAGCTATAGCTTCTTCTCCTACACTGGCTGGATGCTTTTATTGGATATGCTATAATATTTTACATTTTTCCTCTAGCTGATTTGTTTTGGAGAAATTTCATGAAAAATTTTCAAAAACTGGTATTTGGAGAATTTCGTTCATTATTGCTTCTCCTCAACACATCATTTGGAACTATTGTAGCTCATTTGGTAGAGCATTGGACTCATAATCCAAGGGTTGTGGATTCAATACCTGCCCAAGCCAGCCCAGGTTGGCTGCCTAAGTGTGTCCTTGGAAAATGCAGTTAGTTCCTATTTCCTTGGCACGATATAGCCAATAATGTGTTCAAATTCCGTTGAAACCAACAAAACAGAAAAAAAAGATAGTTGGAGGATTATATTGAAACTCTGTAGGCTTGGTATGTGTTTAGTGTAGATATGCAATAAGGTTTTTGGGGTGTTTTTCTCCAGCCCATTTTTGATGACATTTCTTGACAAATTGTCAAAAAGATGTATTTTGAGAAAATCTGGTGTTTATTTAGTATTATGCAACCCAATACAATTATACTGCTTGACGTTTAATGATGTGTCAGAAACATTGTGATCTTTC
Organism: Margaritifera margaritifera; assembly: GCA_029931535.1. Lineage (NCBI taxonomy): Eukaryota > Metazoa > Mollusca > Bivalvia > Unionida > Margaritiferidae > Margaritifera > Margaritifera margaritifera. The sequence continues at coordinate 3,708,838 of JAQPZY010001578.1, forward strand.
ATTGCTCCAAGTTTGCTTCAAAGGTCTTGAGAGACGAGGATTAGAATCTTGTTTGTCATATAAGAAAAAAATGTTCGGAGAAACACGCCTGAAGTGCAGGGATATGAACACCTGTGACTGCATGTACATCTAGTTAATATTTACATTACAACAATTTTGAGTACAAAGACACAAATAACCTACAAGTGCCAACATTTTTGCAATATCTTTCCTCCAGCTTTTGTCAAAAGCGGTGGTGAAATTACGATATCCTTCATCTGTCCATCTGACCATCAGTCTGTCCATCTGCCTGTCCGTTACCACTTCTTCTAAACTGCTGAGTGGAATTTCACAAAACGTTGTAGCTATGTTGCCCATGTGGTGACCATCTGCGAGAGGGGTGTCATTCTTTGCTCCTGTACATAGATCCCTTGGAAAAGGTCAAAGTTCAAATGTACAAAATTGCAATTTCAGTGACGTTTTCAAATATTTTAGAAACCAAACATTATATATGCAATCATAGCAGGTAGACGCATCATGTATTTGACAGATTTTGCATTGTGACCCTGGATCACTGTTTTGGGGGTGGGGTCTGTGAGTACCGTGAGTGTGTGTTTGTGTGTGTTGGAATATGAAGTAAAAAACAAAAATCCTAGGGATTTGGGATTGGTAATGCTTTTTATGATCGGCAGTGAAGGGCCTGTTTGTAGAAAAAATAAGATTTGTATGTCCCCATTGTGATAACAGAAGAGGACACATTGTTTTGTTTCTGTCCATTGTTATGGTTGTATATCCATCTGTCTGTACATATGTATGTCTGTCACAAATCCATTTTAGCACAGTATTACTAAACCTTTTAAACTTAGAGCCATGAAATTGTACCATTTTATCATGGTCAAAGGTTGATGACCTAATAAGATTTGTAAGCCATTGTAGCAATTTAAACATTTTTATCTTCATGATTTTTTAAAATTATTAGGGATATTGTGATATCCTCCATCTGTCTGTCTGTCCATCCATCTGTAACCACATATCCAACTAAACTACTTGGTGGAAATTCATGAAACTTTGTAGTTATGTTGCCCTGGTGGTAATTCATAAAACTTTGTAGTTATGTTGTCCTGGTGGTAATTCATAAAACTTTGTAGTTATGTTGCCCTAGTGGTAATTCATAAAACTATGTGGTTATGTTGCCCTTGTGGTAATTCATAAAACTTTATAGTTATGTTGCCCTGGTGGTAATTCATAAAACTTTGTAGTTATATTGCCCTGGTGGTAATTCATAAAACTTTGTAGTTATGTTACCCTGGTGGCAATTCATAAAACTATGTGGTTATGTTGCCCTTTTGGTAATTCATAAAACTTTGTAGTTATGTTACTCTGGTGGTAATACATAAAAATTTGTAGTTATGTTGCCCAAGTGGTAATTCATAAAACTTTGTAGTTATGTTGTTCTGATGGTAATTCATAAAACTTTGTAGTTATGTTGCCCTGGTGGTAATTCATAAAACTTTGTAATTATGTTGCCCTAGTGGTAATTCATAAAACTATGTGGTTATGTTGCCTTAGTGGTAATTCATAAAACTTTGTAGTTATGTTGCCCTAGTGGTAATTCATAAAACTTTGTAGTTATGTTGCCCTGGTGGTAATTCATAAAACTTTGTAGTTATGTTGCACAGGTGTTAATTCACATAACTTTGTAGTTATGTTGCCCTAGTGGTAATTCATAAAACTATGTGGTTATGTTGCCTTAGTGGTAATTCATAAAACTTTGTAGTTATGTTGCCCTAGTGGTAATTCATAAAACTTTGTAGTTATGTTGCCCTGGTGGTAATTCATAAAACTTTGTAGTTATGTTGCACAGGTGTTAATTCACATAACTTTGTAGTTATGTTGCCCTAGTGGTAATTCATAAGACTTTGTAGTTATTTTGCCCCTGTGATAAATGATAAAACTTTGTAGTTATGTTGCCCTGGTTGTAATTCATAAACTTGTGTAGTTATGTTGCCCTGGTGGTAATTCAAAAAACTTTGTAGTTATGTTACCCTGGTGGTAACTCATAAAACTTTGTAGTTATGTTGCCCTGGTGTTAATTCATAAAACTTTGTAGTTGTGTTGGCTTTGTGGCAATTCATAAAACTTTGTAGTTATATTGCCCTGGTGGTAATTTATAAAACTTTGTAGTTATGTTGCCCTGGTGGTATTTCATAAAACTTTGTAGTTATGTTGCCCTGTTGGTAATTCACACAGCTTTGTTGTTATGTCGCCCTAATGAAAATTCATGAAACATTGTAGTTATGTTGCCCTGGTGGTAATTCATAAAAGTTTGTAGTTATGTTGCCTTGGTGGCAATTCATAAAACTTTGTAGTTATGTTGCCCTGGTGAAAATTCTTAAAATGTTGTAGATGAGTTGCTTTGGTAGAAATTCATCAAGATTTGTAGTTATCTTGTCGGGTGGAAATTCATAAAACTGTGTAGTTATGTTGCCCTGGTGGTAATTCATAAAACTTTGTAGCTATGTTGCCCTTGTGGTAACTCATAAAGCTTTGTAGTTATATTGCCCTGGTGGTAATTCATAAAACTTTGTTGTTATATTGCCCAAGTGAAAATTCATAAAACTTTGTAGTTATGTTGCTCTGGTGGAATTCATAAAATTTTATTATACTGTTGCCCTGGTGGTAATTCATAAAACGTTGTTGTTATGTTGCCCTGGTGATAACTATGCGCAAGAGAGTGTCATCTTTCTCCCACCTGTGGGATATCCCTGGGAAGGGGTCAAAGGACAGATTTACACAAATTTATGAGAAACCATGGTCACTGTCTGGGGGGTGGGGGTGAGTATGTGTGTGTGTGTGTGTGGGGGGGGGTAATTATGTACAGTAGTAGAAAATGTGGGGATTTGCAATGGTGAGCCATTGCACTAACTCTACACATTTTTTAAAGTTTTTGGACATAAACATTATTAGCATGATTGAACAAAACACCTTTTTTGCAGTGGGGGCATTTTTTACAAAACATAAATCTAGCTATGAAAATCTTTTGTTGTTCTTGATCTTTGATTTATTTAAATTGGTTGTGTACTTGAATCAGGTGTATGAAAGTTCAGACATTGATCATCTTGAAAACAGAAGTCCAATTTTAGCTTAACATAAATTTGATAAATATTAGCTGCCATGGACCATTTAGATGTGATAATTGAAAATTAATCTTAAAAGTATAATCCATAAATAGAACAAACAAAAGAAGTTATGTCCTCATGAGAAGCTACAGAACAGATGGATGAGGTTATGTCCTCATGAGAAGCTACAGAACAGATGGATGAGGTTATGTCCTCATGAGAAGCTACAGAGCAGATGGATGAGGTTATGTCCTCATGAGAAGCTACAGAACAGACCGATGAGGTTATGTCCTCGTAAGAAGCTACAGAACAGATGGATGAGGTTATGTCTTCATGAGAAGCTACAGAACTGATGGATGAGGTTATGTCCTCGTGAGAAGCTACAGAACAGATGGCTGAGGTTATGTCCTTGTGAGAAGCAGTAGAAGAGACGGATGAGGTTATGTCCTCATGAGAAGCTACAGAACAGACCGATGAGGTTATGTCCTCATGAGAAGCTACAGAATAGATGGATGAGGTTATGTCCTCATGAGAAGCTACAGAACAGACCGATGAGGTTATGTCCTCATGAGAAGCTACAGAACAGACCGATGAGGTTATGTCCTCATGAGAAGCTACAGAACAGATGGATGAGGTTATGTCCTTATGAGAAGCTACAGAACAGACCGATGAAGTTATGTCCTCATGAGAAGCTACAGAACAGATGGATGAGGTTACGTCCTCGTGAGAAGTAGTAGAACAGATGGATGAGGTTATGTCCTCGTGAGAAGATATAGAACAGACTGATGAGGTTATGTCCTCATGAAAAGCTAGAGAACAGACTGATGAGGTTATGTCCTCATTAGAATCTGGAGAACAGATTAGTGAGGTTATGTCCTTATGAGAAGCTAGAGAACAGGTTGATGAGGTTATGTCCTCATGAAAAACTATAGAACAGACTGATGAGGCTATGTCTTCATGAAAAGCTATAAATATATGCATGCTTTTTTGATTGGAAAAAAAAGATTGGAAAAAATTAGAGCTTATCAAAGCAGGGGGAGGTATAGAGTGGTGGTTCAGGGTTTTCAGGTCAACTCCCCCCCCCCTTCATTCCAGTTAAGTATTATTCTTTTCAATGTTAAAAACAGAGAAATGTGGCCGTTTTAAGCAAAAAGAAACCACCCATTTTAAGCTTGAGCCAATAAGAAACAAAAACTTCTGGCTTTGGTTAAAGAAAGTATCAGAGAGTGATTTTAATGTAATGTTTTGTTTTATATTCTTGTCTTTATGACATAAATATGTATGTATGTGCATGTATGTAGGTATGTGCATGCATATGTATGTATATATATATATGTGTGTTTGTGTGTGTGTCTGTGTGTGTGTATTATCTATAGATGGATGGATGTAAACTGTGTATGTATGTATGTAATACTACATGTGTGTGTGTGTGTAAAACTTAACTGCATTTCCAAACTTGTATCCAGTATTATAACTTGTGCTATTTATATGAAATGGTAATTTACAATCCTTTTTATGTATATGTATTGATGTTCAACCCATTTGATTGTACGGTAAAATTATCATGATCTGGATCCATCAGGAGATGTGAATTTTTTCTTCATAAATGGTTGCCAGGATAACTGATAAATATATACATAATAAATTTTGTGAACTCCATATAATCAACCTTTTTACTGTACATAAACTTTCAACAAAATATTGCCTTTTTATCTGCCAAATTTTGTTACAGTATGAAAAATAAGGCAAAAAAACACACAAATAAATGAACATTGACACGTAAACATTGTGCATTCTGTACAGACATTTATAACACTGTGTAAAATAGATACGTGGGGAAGATTACATCTTCTAAAAATAGAAAAAATAACCCATCACTCATGAGTGAGGCCCCTACACAAATTGGTGTCAAAATCAATAGTTTGTTCGTGATTTCCAAGTTTTACATCGCCTGTGTGCTATACCACTCTCTATGGAGATTATTCTATAAGATTTAGAAATAATGTCATACAAAAATCTTCATCTCGTTTGAGATGTCACTGGCACGCTGACATATCAAGGGATTATTCTATTTAATGGCATCAGGCTTTGTAAACTATGACCTCAGTGCAATCTTGAGCCATTATTTATTTTGCATCTCCATGTACTAAGTTTACCTTAAAAGTAACCCCATGGGACATCTATTTTGGAGGACTACTTCACATATTCGCCCACCGTCAAAGAATAACAAATAGAAATGTGTTTATTTGATTCATATGGAAGAGGTTTTCTTGTAGCATATAGGGAATCGATATTGTCAACAGCTTTGTGGAATGATAGACAGTACTGTTTAATTGGTATTTCTATTTCCATTCATCTCCTGACAAGTTCATAAAGGTACTTAGGGAAATTGTTCATGTTAAAGTTTAATTGGTATTTCAATTTCCATTCATCCCCAGACAAGTTCATAAGCGAATTTAGGGACATTTTTCATGTTTAAAAAAATCTTACAAATGTATTAAATTAAAAAGTGTACAATATACAGTATTGACTCACTATAACTTTGTTCAGAGGAGTCAATAAAGTGTACCATGTTTTAGACAATGCCACCTTATACTGGGGTACATTATACAGTGTTACCTTGCTATACCACTATACAGGGAAGCCATTAAAGTATACCATGTTTTAGACAATGCCACCTTATACTGGGGTACATTATACAGTGTTACCTTGCTATACCACTATACAGGGAAGCCATTAAAGTATACCATGTTTTAGACAATGCCACCTTATACTGGAGTACATTATACAGTGTTACCTTGCTATACCACTATACAGGGAAGCCATTAAAGTATACCATGTTTTAGACAATGCCACCTTATACTGGGGTACATTATACAGTGTTACCTTGCTATACCACTGTAAAGGGAAGCCATTAAAGTATACCATGTTTTAGACAATGCCACCTTATGGGGGTACATTATACAGTGTTGCCTTGCTATACCATTATACAGGGAAGCCATTAAAGTATACCATGTTTTAGACAATGCCACCTTATACTGGAGTACATTATACAGTGTTACCTTGCTATACCACTAAACAGGGAAGCCATTAAAGTATACCATGTTTTAGACAATGCCACCTTATACTGGGGTACATTATACAGTGTTACCTTGCTATACCACTATGCAGGGGAGCCATTAAAGTATACCATGTTTTAGACAATGCCACCTTATACTGGGGTACATTATACAGTGTTACCTTGCTATACCACTATGCAGGGGAGCCATTAAAGTATACCATGTTTTAGACAATGCCACCTTATACTGGGGTACATTATACAGTGTTACCTTGCTATACCACTATACAGGGAAGCCATTAAAGTATACCATGTTTTAGACAATGCCACCTTATGGGGGTACATTATAATGTGGTTCCTGAATATAACGCTGTTCAGAGGAGCCATTAAAGTATACCACTGGGCCAACTTTTCTTGCATTGGGCTTTTAGACAGATATCAGCTAAGTGAGCAATTTCATGCCCACTTGTACCTCTTATCTTGATTTTACAGTAAGTGACATTTTTGTTGCTACTTAAATTAGTGAAGATGTGGTCCATTTGTCTTACAGATGGATCATTGTTTTGTTAGCATCTACAAGACCCACAGACAATTTGTACCACATGTATGAAACCCACAGACAGTTAGTACCACATGTATAGAGCCCACAGACAATTGGTACCACATGTATAGAGCCCACAGACAATTGGTACCACATGTATGGATCCCACAGAAAATTAGTACCACATCTATAAAACCTACAGACAATTGGGACCACATGTATGAAACCCACAGGTGATTGGTACCACAAGTATCAAACCCACAGACAATTGGTACCACATGTATCAAACCCACATTCAATTGGTACCACAAGTATCAAACCCACAGACAATTGGTACCACATGTATCAAACCCACATACAATTGGTACCACATGTATCAAACCCACATACAATTGGTACCACATGTATGGATCCCATAGACAATTAGTACCACATCTATAAAACCTACAGACAATTGGGACCACATGTATGAAACCCACAGGTGATTGGTACCACAAGTATCAAACCCACAGACAATTGGTACCACATGTATCAAACCCAGATACAATTGGTACCACAAGTATCAAACCCACATACAATTGGTACCACATGTATCAAACCCACATACAGTTGGTACCACATGTATCAAACCCACAGACAATTGGTACCACAAGTATCAAACTCACATGCAATTGGTACCACATGTATCAAACTCACAGACAATTGGTACCACAAGTATCAAACTCACAGACAATTGGTACCACAAGTATCAAACCCACAGACAATTGGTACCACAAGTATCAAACCCACAGACAATTGGTACCACAAGTATCAAACCCACATACAATTGGTACCACAAGTATCAAACTCACAGACAATTGGTACCACAAGTATCAAACTCACAGACAATTGGTACCACATGTATCAAACCCACAGACAATTGGTACCACATGCATGAAAGCAAATTCACAGTAGCTGGAGGAGTTTTGTAAATGCATTTTGTAAGTGCTTGAAACATTCTTTATTGTATGTGAAGATATATCACAGATTGTTATTGATAAAGTCCATAGCATTATTGAGAGCAAACTAAATGAAAAATGTGTTATGAAATAGATGTACGAAAATAAACTTGGCTTAAATTTACAGAAAACTCAGTGTGTGCTTGTCTGCTCAGCACAGTGAGCAGCCAAATGTATAGAATTGCACTTAGAAGTAAATGGTACAGTGAGCAGCCAAATGAATGGTACAGTGAGCAGCCAAATGTATAGAATTGCACTTAGAAGTAAGTGGTACAATGAGCAGCCAAATGAATGGTACAATGAGCAGCCAAATGTATAGAATTGCACTTAGAAGTAAGTGGTACAAAAATTGAAACTGTTTAATATGCCAGCATTTTAGGTGTCCTTATTGCTAATACTTTATCAAACCACTTTGAAGCACTCTTTATAAAAGCATGTCAGAAAATAGGAATTTTAAAAAGAGTTAGATGTTTTATGTCAGATCAAAAAGTGTACAATACAGTTGTTTGTCCACATTTTATCTACTGCTGTATTGTGTGGGGAGAACCCCATAATTCTTACATACGGAGACTACACAGCTTACAGAAAAGACCTGCCAGATCATTTTAAAAGTAAAAGATATTTGAACATCTACATCATCTCTTTTCAACACTCTAAGATGGATGCCAATGAAGGATTATATTATTTTTTGAAAAGATGTTCTTACTTTCAAGGTGTTCAATAATTTAGTGCCAGAATATCTTAGTGTTTTTAAGTTTGTAAGGAACATTAGCACAAGGAGTACATGGTTAAGTGCAAACAATAATGTATATATACCAAAAGTTCGGACGTATTATTTTTAAGAAATCTTTTGCTTGCATTGGTACAGTTTTATGGGAATATTTTGCAGCATGATATTAAACAAGCACTTTATGTTTCAGCTTTCAAGAAATTGTACCACTACAAATATTTTAATGAGCAATCCTGATTTTATAACCACATAATATTTGTATGTGATAGCTGTGATACATCTATGTGATAACAGTATGTTGACCTCGTATAATTTGTATTAACTTCTGTTATATTTGTTTTCTTTTGTGCAGTAGATGTTAACCTTGTAGATTTTTACTAATTATATGTATATTTGTTGTATATTTGCTTTAATTCCAGGGCCATAATGTTAGATAATTATGTCACTCTGGATAAATAAAGGCTATTGTTGTTGTTGTTGTTGTTATTATTACTATTATTATTATTATTATTATTATTATTATTATTAATAATAATTATTATTTTTAGTTTTAATATTATTATTATTATTATTATTATTATTCAGGTTTTTGAATTTTGATCAATCTTCTGAGTTTAGGGGTGGGTGATGCTGAGGAATAAATGGGGAAAATGTAGGGATTTGCTGAGGTTAGGGGTGGGTGATGTTGAGGAATGAATGTGGGAAAAGTGCAAGGATTTGCTGAGGTTACGGGTGGGTGATGCTGAGGAATGAATGGGGAGAGTGCAAGGATTTGTTGAGGTTATGGGTGGATGATGGTGAGGAAGGAATGGGGAAAGTGCAGGGATTTGCTGCTTTTCTGTGATTTCCTTAGCATGTCTTACACTTAGCATGTCTTACACTTAGATCGTCTTACACTTAGCATGTCTTACACTTTGATGACAGTAATATTCATTTAACGTCTGCCATTCATAGTTCTAGTATTAAAATCATATAGGAGATCTAATACCAGTCTGTCCTCACACTTCATTCAGCCTGGAGCTAAGGGTGCAAGGGACAGTTTTTATGCACAAATTTAATGCCGCGTCCACCTGTCTAATATAAAAATTCATTTAAAAAAAATACACAAGTGAGGTCAAAAAGGTCCATATTTTTGGATAGCTATCATACAACAAAACATAAGAATATCATTCGACTTGACAATTCAATGGATGTTCATAGCATACAAAGTTTATGCATTCCAACCCCCAATTTATACATGCATTTTTCACGTCTGAAGGCCATTTTTGACACAAAGTGATGCTCACAGTGCAAACGCAAGCCTTTTCCCTAGGTGATAATTTTGAAAAACAGCTTGATGCAATTGAAAATAGTTGCCATCCAGGCAGTTTTTGAGATATTCTACTTGCCTTGAACCCATGTGTCTACTGCTATGGGTGGCTAGCTCTGCTTCCTAGCCAACTATTGGTATTTCACTGTCTGCATACTGTGAACTCATGATTATGGGAGGTGTACATGCCTTACATCAATTTGAAGAACAACACAAACCCGAAACAGCTAATTCACAAATATATCGATATCTTTAATTATTAAACAATAATAGCTCAAAAAGTCACATCATAGCCTTAAGTTAAGAAATTTGACAGGGGCCAATTTACGAAACTGTCCCCTGACAACTAATTCTTAAACAGTTATCATACCAGTCTATACTAACACTTCATTCAGCTTGGAACTGATTCCAGAATACTTATCATACCAGTCTATCCTCACACTTTATTCAGCCTGGAGCTAATTCCTATACAGTTATCATACCAGTCTATCCTCACACTTCAATCAACCTAGAGCTAATTCCTGAACAGTTATCATACCAGTCTATCCTAACACTGCATTCAGCCTGGAGCTGATTCCAGAACAGTTATCAGAAAATGTCTCTGATAATGGTATTCAGTTTAACTATAAATCATTGATAAAAGTGTGTATTCTATTGTATATTTCTTTCATGCAGTCCTTCTCAAACCCAGATTCAAAGCTTTCACTGTATATCAGTGTATTGTTTTTATAGGGCTTATTTTAGACACTGTGTATTGCCTGATAGTTTGGTTTATACAGTACATCTCCCATGATAGAACCAAGGGGCCAGCCTAAATCTCATGATACGACCAAGAGGTCAGCCTAAATCCCATGATAAGACCAAGGGGTCAGCCTAAATCTCATGATAAGGCCTAAATTCCATGATAAGACCAAGGGGTCAGCCTAAATCTCATGATAAGGCCTAAATCCCATGATAAGACCAAGGGGTCAGCCTAAATCTCATGATAAGGCCTAAATCCCATGATAAGACCAATAGGCCAGCCTTGGTCCCATGATAAGGCCTGAATCCCATGATAAGACCAAGGGGTCAGCCTAAATCTCATGATAAGGCCTGAATCCCATGATAAGACCAAGGGGTCAGCCTGCATCTCATGATAAGGCCTGAATCCCATGATAATACCAAGGGGTCAGCCTACATCTCATGATAAGGCCTAAATCCCATGATAAGACCAAGAGGCCAGCTGTAACAAGATAACCGGGTTGGATTTCGGATTTATAACAGAACACTGTTGATGGTGATAAAAATGCAATGTTTATTGATGAATGACTTGAATGGGAAGAAAGGTTATGATTAATACGTGCGTGTATAGGGTCCAAATATTCGACAAATTAACATAATCCGCACGAACCTAATACGGTAATCCAAATATGAACACAAATAAATAAATACACAGTGCAATGATAAAGGCTAATGATTCATCTCATACGATGAAATGTTATGTATGATGTTTATATAATGTTATAAATATTTTAGGAAATTATAAATGTTTCTTCACTTTAATATTTGCTTGAATCATAATGTTATCAGGAAAAACATGTTTAACTAGTGTCCTTGAATTACATGTAGGTTGTTTTGATCAATATGTTTTCTCAATTTGAAGGTCAAGGTTGATTTTGTTTACAGTTAAAATTCCATTAAGATGACTCACATTCTAGAACATTCTGTCATGTGACCAATCTAGAACATTCTGTCATGTGACCAATCTTTATATATACCATGTTTGGTAGACATTTTGTTCAGTTCGACATTACCATCAGTCTTGTAAAGAGCTATTGCAGTTGTGAAAATTCATTCCAAATTCTAAGAGAGGAATTATTTTAATTATTCATTGGATTATAACAGTGCTCATAATCTTTTGGATTTTGATTGACAATTTTGGAATTTATGTGAACTTATTCAGAGATTTTGGATTACTTCATTTTGACTTCAGCACATCAAGATTTCTAGTACATCAGGACTTTGGAGACCATTGGCACATAATAACATTCAAGGACACATTCTATATTTAGGACTTGTGATTAGAACAATCATTCTTATTGGATTATTAGGATTTCAAAACACATTACTGTAAGTGACTTTTTGATTTTTCATTTTAATTGTCTAGTAATAAATTGCTTGTTGATTTTTACTTGATTTGTTGGTTTCACTTTCTTTCTGTTACATTTTTCTTAGACCATAGAGTCGTAACAGAAATTGAGGGCTCGTCCGGGATTGAATTTCTTTAAAGCATATTAGAGATATTAAATTTATCTTTGAAATTCATATTGATTTTGTCTTGGAATTATTTTTTTTGTCTTTGGCAAAGATTTTTAATAAAGAAATTTGTTTTGTGTGAAACCAACAAGCATTTACAATGGCATCTAATGTTCAGAATTTCATTTCAAAACCTACCCAGGAGGGGTTAGAGTGCATGAGAAAGGATGAGTTGCTCGAGCTTGCCAGAAAATACAGTCTATCTGAGGCAGAATTATCATTGACAAAACAGGAGATAAAGATTATTTTGATTCAGTATTTAGTAGGAAAGGGAATTTTTGATAGCAGTGCTTTAAGTTTGAAGAGAAAGCCTGTATCTGGTTCTGACAGGAAATTAAGGGAATTAGAGTTAAAGAACCAGATTGATTTAGAATTGGTAAAGCTTCAGATTCAGAGAGAGAGAGAGAGAAAGAAGAGAGGCAGATACAGATGGAGAGAGAGAAAGAAGAGAGGCAGATACAGATGGAGAGAGAGAGAAAGAAGAGAGGCAGATACAGATGGAGAGAGAGAAAGAAGAGAGGCAGCTACAAATGCAGAAGGAAGAGAGGCAGATGCAAATGCAGATGGAGAGAGAGAAAGAAGAGAGGCAAATGCAGAGGGAGAGGGAGAGAGAGAAAGAGGAGAGACAAATGCAGATGCAAAGAGAAGAAAGGGAAATGCAATTTAAGTTAAGAGAATTAGAACTGGCAAACAGAGCACACTCCACTCCTTTAAACACAAGTCCAGGTTTTGATGTTACTAGATATATTAGGTTAGTACCCCCTTTTCAGGAAAAAGAAGTAGATAAATACTTTCTTCATTTCGAGAAAATAGCTGAAAACTTGAAATGGCCCAGAGAGCATTGGACTTTGTTATTACAAAGTGTACTTATTGGCAAAGCTCGTGAAGTCTACACTTCACTGTCAGTACAACAAAGCACTGATTATGATTTGGTTAAGGAGTACATCTTGAAAGCTTATGAGTTGGTACCAGAGGCATATCGACAAAGGTTTAGGAATTGTAGAAAAGAAACTGGACAAACTCATGTCGAATTTGCAAGGGATAAAGAACAACTATTTGATAGGTGGTGCTCAGCCAAGAAAGTTGATCAAGGTTATGATAACCTCCGACAGCTCGTATTAATTGAAGAGTTCAAGAGGTGCATCCATAGTGATGTTAAAACCTATCTTGACGAGCAGAATGTGGAAACTTTGGAAAATGCTGCTCGTATGGCTGATGATTATTCCTTGACTCACAAAATTTCATTTGGCAATAAGTCGTCCTCTCAGCAGTTTTCTGGTAAAAAACCATTTCAATCTCATTCGAGTACTTCCAAATTTCACAACAGCACAACTGTTAGGAATCAAACATCTGATAAGACTGATCAGAAATCCTTATCTCTTCCTACGTGCACTTATTGTAAAACGAAAGGGCACGTTATTTCTGATTGCTTCAAGTTGAAAAATAAGCAACAGAGTAAAGACAGAGCTTTTCCAAATGCTCTTATTTCTACGAGGTCAAGGTCACGGTCTTACATTGAAAGCAATACATTTGTTGGGTCAAACAAACCCCAGTCTGATTCTATTTTGGAGGCTTATGAACCATTCATGTCAGAAGGTTCTATATCACTTATTGGTGATTCTGCCAAACCTATCCCAATTAAAATATTAAGGGACACTGGAGCTTCTCAGAGTCTTTTATTATCAGGTACTTTGCCTTTGTCTGAGGAGTCTTCTTCAAGTGAAAGTGTTCTTGTTCAGGGAGTTGAGTGCGGCTTTGTAAATGTTCCTCTCCATTGTGTAAATTTGGCATCAGACTTAGTTTCTGGACCTGTGACTGTTGGGGCAGTGACTTCTTTACCCGTAGAGGGTGTTCATTTATTACTAGGCAATGACCTAGCTGGAGATAAGGTTGTGGTTAATCCACTTGTAACTGACAAGCCTTGTTTGGATCAGAAAGTTGATCCTGTCGAAACTGAAATCCCTGATTTGTACCCTGCTTGTGCAGTTACTAGAGCTATGGAAAAAAGAGCTCTTGAGATTGATGTTGATCAGGATATTATTCCTTTAGCTGACACATGTATTGGTCAGTTTTTTGATGAGGTCACTTTTTCCTCAGGTATTGATCAATCAAATGGTATTGATCACAGTGATCCTCTTTTGGCAACTCATTCTCTTTGTTCTACTCAGGGTGACAAACGACAATCTCTTGTCGTTGAACAGGAGCAAGATCCCGAGATATCTTGTTTGTTTCAGAGGGCTATTAGTGAAACTGAAGCCACACAAGTTCCAGTGTGTTACTTTGTGAAAAATGGGGTCCTTATGAGGAAATGGAGACCACCTGATGTACCCGCTGGTGACGAGTGGTCAGTGAGCTATCAAATTGTTGTACCTAAGTCATATCGACAGGAAATTCTTAATTTAGCCCATGAAACCCCTTTAGCTGGTCATTTAGGAGTCCGTAAGACTTATCACAAGATCTTGAATCATTTTTATTGGCCGAAACTCAAAAGTGATGTTTCTAAATACTGCAGATCTTGTCACACTTGTCAAATGGTAGGAAAACCCAATCAGAAGATACCTAAGGCTCATCTGCAACCTATTCCTGCATTTGATGAACCATTTAGTAGAATAATAGTAGACTGTGTTGGTCCTTTACCTAAAACCAAGTTAGGCAACCAATACTTGTTGACCATCATGTGTGCATCTACAAGATTTCCAGAGGCAATTCCTCTGAGAAATATAAAAACTAAAACTATTGTGAAAGCTTTAGCGAAGTTTTTTACACTTGTTGGCCTTCCCAAATCTGTCCAGTCGGATCAAGGGTCAAATTTTATGTCTGGAATTTTCCAACAAGTTATGCATGAATTAGGCATCCAACAGTTTAAATCTTCTGCCTATCACCCTGAAAGTCAAGGTGCTTTGGAAAGATTTCATCAAACTTTGAAGAATATGATTCGATCATATTGCTTTGATACAGAAAAGGATTGGGATGAGGGTGTTCATTTGTTGTTGTTTGCTGTTAGGGAATCAGTTCAAGAGTCGTTGGGTTTTAGTCCCTTTGAACTAGTTTTTGGTCATACTGTCCGTGGACCATTGAAATTATTGAAAGAGAAACTTCTTTCAAATGAAGACTCAAAGATTAATCTTCTTGATTATGTTTCTGATTTCAAATACAAGTTGTCAAAGGCCTGTGAAGTAGCAAGAACTAATCTTCACACTACTCAGTCAAATATGAAATTAAGGTATGACAGAAATACACAGGAAAGGAGTTTTAAACCTGGTGACAAAGTTCTGGCTCTCTTTCCCATACCTCAGAATCCTCTTCAGGCTAAATTTTTTGGTCCTTATACCGTTGAAAAGAAAGTAAATGACTTAAATTATATCATTAACACTCCTGGGAGACGGAAACAGAAACAACTTTGTCATATAAATATGTTAAAGGAATATTTTGACAGAGATAGCTCAGCTAATTATTCAGTTAATTTAGTTGTACCTGTCCCACACAGTGAAGATATCAACGATGGAGTACGATCAGACTATAGTGACTCTGGTATAACCAATCTTCGGAATTCAGAAATATTGAACAACCTAGAGCAGAAACTTTCACATCTACAACAACAGGAAGGAAATGAACTAAAACAGCTATTACATGACTATGAGCACTTGTTTCCTGATATTCCAACACGAACAAGTAAAATTTATCATGACGTTGACATTGTAGATTCTGCGCCTGTGAAACAGCATCCTTATAGGATGAATCCTCTCAAACAGAACTATCTGAAGAAAGAAATTCAGTATCTACTGGAGAATGATTTCATAGAACCAAGTAAAAGTAACTGGAGTTCACCATGTATTCTTGTTCCCAAGCCAGATAATACATTCCGTATGTGTACTGACTATAGAAAAGTCAACAGTGTCACCAAAACTGATTCATTTCCAATCCCAAGAATGGACGATTGCATTGATAAAATTGGAAATGCGGAATATGTCACCAAGTTTGACCTTTTAAAAGGATTCTGGCAAATTCCACTCACGGAAAGGGCAAAAGAAATTTCAGCATTTGCAACTCCAGATGGACTTTATCAATATAAAGTCATGCCGTTTGGAATGAAAAATTCGCCTGCAACGTTTCAACGTCTGATGAACATGATAACATTTGGTCTTGATAATTGTGACGCTTATATCGATGATGTCATTATCTACAACAACACCTGGGAAGATCATTTGGAAACCATTCGAAAATTCTTCGATTGACTCAGTGATGCGAATCTGACAATTAATTTGAGCAAAAGTGAGTTTTGCCATGCTTGTGTCACATTTTTAGGACATATTGTGGGACAAGGTCAAGTTAAACCTATAGAAGCTAAGGTCAAAGCTATCTCTGAATTTCAAGTTCCAATTTGTAAAAAGCAACTGATGCGATTTCTAGGTATGGCTGGATATTATCGGAAATTTTGTTCCAATTTTTCCAAAATTGCTGAACCTTTAACAAGTTTATTGAGTAAGAAAACCAAATTTTATTGGTCTGACAAGTGTCAGGAATCTTTTGACAAGTTAAAGGCCATGCTTAAGAATGCACCAGTTCTTTCTGCACCAAATTTTAGCCTATCATTTAAATTATCTGTTGATGCAAGTGATGTAGGAGTTGGTGGAGTATTGATTCAGGAAGACAAAAGTGGTGTGGATCACCCTGTGTGTTATTTTTCTAAAAAACTAAACAAGCACCAGAAAAATTATTCCACAATTGAGAAGGAATGTTTGGCTTTGATATTGGCTTTACAGCATTTTGAAGTGTATGTTACCTCAGCTCTTTCTCCAATTATTGTGTACAGTAATCACAATCCCCTTACTTTCATCAACAAAATGAAAGATAAAAATCGGAGATTGTTGAGATGGAGTTTGATATTGCAGGAATATAACATTGACATTAGACACATCAGGGGAAAAGACAATGTGATTGCAGATGCACTCTCACGTGCCTAGAAATGTAATATTGCTTGATGTAATTAAGTCCAGTATCGTAAAACATGTTCTTATGTAATTTTGGTTATTGTAGTATTAGATGTATATTCAAAAGAAAGCTTTATTATATAAATCATTCTTTTTCTTTATGAGGGGAGGTGTTATGTATGATGTTTATATAATGTTATAAATATTTTAGGAAATTATAAATGTTTCTTCACTTTAATATTTGCTTGAATCATAATGTTATCAGGAAAAACATGTTTAACTAGTGTCCTTGAATTAGGTTGTTTTGATCAATATGTTTTCTCAATTTGAAGGTCAAGGTTGATTTTGTTTACAGTTAAAATTCCATTAAGATGACTCACATTCTAGAACATTCTGTCATGTGACCAATCTAGAACATTCTGTCATGTGACCAATCTTTATATATACCATGTTTGGTAGACATTTTGTTCAGTTCGACATTACCATCAGTCTTGTAAAGAGCTATTGCAGTTGTGAAAATTCATTCCAAATTCTAAGAGAGGAATTATTTTAATTATTCATTGGATTATAACAGTGCTCATAAACTTTTGGATTTTGATTGACAATTTTGGAATTTATGTGAACTTATTCAGAGATTTTGGATTACTTCATTTTGACTTCAGCACATCAAGATTTCTAGTACATCAGGACTTTGGAGACCATTGGCACATAATAACATTCAAGGACACATTCTATATTTAGGACTTGTGATTAGAACAATCATTCTTATTGGATTATTAGGATTTCAAAACACATTACTGTAAGTGACTTTTTGATTTTTCATTTTAATTATCTAGTAATAAATTGCTTGTTGATTTTTACTTGATTTGTTGGTTTCACTTTCTTTCTGTTACATTTTTCTTAGACCATAGAGTCGTAACAGAAAGGAATGATGTGTTTTACTCAGATAGCAAAAATGATGTATTTTTACTCATATAGCAAAAATGTATACCCTCAAATAATGAAACATGAGGCACTTTATTCAAATAATAAAATGTGGTGCAAACAAATGGGATAGATATCCTGCAAAACATCTTACACTCCCAAACCACTGGGTATAAAAAAAAAAAAAAATTAGCCCACGGCTAAAAGATTACATATATGGAGTGACTCACAAACACTCCGTCACTAGCATACTTAGCTGCTAGTCGCACTGGTCAATCAAGCGATCCATGCCCACCAATGGGTCAACAACGCCCGATCACCTGGTATTCAAGCAACACACTGTTTATTCAGCTCCACGGCTGCTATGGTTAGCTTTACAGCTGCTATAGTCAACTTCTATTGTCCCCTCTATAGCTGGGACCTCGTCGACTCTGATCTCTACAGCTGAAAATAAATCTAACACCGTGTAGTATGATTGACATGGGCATATACGATAACACGTAATGACATTACATATGGTAAGTTATACAAATTACATTATCGGCACAACATTACAAAGCAATAAACAAGTTCAGAAGTGAACCTACACGTGTCCAATAAGAATCTTATGGTACTAAACGTTTCCTAAAAATGCCACTTTATATTGTTCATATAAAGCTCTTATTAAGAACAAACAAGAATAGAAAATATTTGCATTTTACTACGTAAGCCGAAGCTACATAGAAAATATACACCATAAATTAATAAATAATTTACGTACCTCTACAGCTGAAGACGTGCAAATCCTTAAGTAGACTGCTCACTGACAAGACGTTCCGTAATGTAAAGATTTAGTCTTACGGTGAGGCATTTATACACAGACGATGCAGCTCTACATCGTCCATACGCTTGATGCATTCGGTTTTTCCCATCGAAAGCACTTCGCACGTGCGGCATGGGGTGAACCGAACTCACTGTTTCGAAATATTGTACAATATACATAACTCACTCTCGAGCATCGTTGTTATACTGAAAAACGAAACCCGAGTACATGTATTTAATAAAAGGGATTTATACAATTCCGTGACACCAGCCTTAATCCCATGATAAGGCCTGAAGTCCATGATAAGGCCTGAAGCCCATGATAAGACCTGAAGCCCATGATAAGACCAAGGGGACAGCCTAAAATTGTCAAAAAATGTATCAGACCAAAATTTCCTTAGTAATTATTTGCCAAATTTTATAGAAATGGGAGTGGGCTTATCATCAAGCATTGACTTTTCACCAGATAAATACAGTATGTGGAGTACATTTTATTTAAAGTACTTATGTAAATAATTTGCACATACATTACCATACCAAGTACAGTGGTAAACCTCCTATGAAGTCATTCCTTTGCTCTGAAAAGATGACTTTATAAAAGGGATGGCTGCTTGTGAATTGTACAAAATGGTAATTGTACACTGGGCTTATCATGGGAGAAATGTTGTAATCGCTTTTAAGATTAAGGGTTCATTGCAAGAAGAGGTTTCACTGTGCATGTATGCATTGACATGTATTGCAGTTTATACGCTATGTGGAAAAGAATAAATATCCAGTGGTCAATAAAATAGGCTTTCTTAATAATTTGGCTGGCAGGAATAGTGTTTAATACAGCATGGAGATGTGCATGCCTCACACAGGAAATTGACAGAAATCCCATTACATAAATTGGCTACATTAGACTTTATTCTTTACTATGTTAAGCCAGCATATTCCTTAAAAACATCATTATCATATGGACTGTGATTACAATAAAATCAAAGTTTACTCATATAAATGTTGGCCCTAATAGTATCTACAATACTTGTACT
Source organism: Margaritifera margaritifera (assembly GCA_029931535.1). NCBI lineage: Eukaryota > Metazoa > Mollusca > Bivalvia > Unionida > Margaritiferidae > Margaritifera > Margaritifera margaritifera. The sequence continues at coordinate 3,728,554 of JAQPZY010001578.1, forward strand.
CTTTCTTCAGAGTTTGAATATGCTATCTTGAACTCTTTTGTCATTCAGAAATATATTATTCATATTTCCAGTGACCAGTTCTTGGTTCTGAAAATTCTACTATAGTATATGCATATTTCTTCCATGATATGCCCCAAGGGTGAAGGTTGGGGGTAGGGGTGTGGGCCTGCCTTGTAAATACCTTTAGGAAAGAAAAGGAGGGGTGGGTGCAGGGTGGGTACGTTTGTAGTTCTTTTAATTCCCAACCATGACAGTGGTAGGGGCTATCCTTGTCCATCTATCCATACATCCATCCATCACACCTTGGTCATTTATCCATACATCCATTCATCACACCTTGGTCATATATCCATACATCCATCCATCACACCTTGGTCATTTATCCATATATCCATTCATCACACCTTGGTCATTTATCCATATATCCATACATCACACCTTGGTCATCTATCCATACATCCATCCATCACACCTTTGTCATTTATCCATACATCCATTCATCACACCTTGGTCATCTATCCATACATCCATCCATCACACCTTGGTCATTTATCCATATATCCATTCATCACACCTTGGTCATTTATCCATACATCCATCCATCACACCTTGGTCATTTATCCATATATCCATTCATCACACCTTGGTCATCTATCCATACATCCATCCAACACAGCTTGGTCATTTATCCATATATCCATTCATCACACCTTGGTCATTTATCTATACATCCATCCATCACACCTTGGTCATCTATCCATACATCCATCCATCACACCTTGGTCATTTATCCATATATCCATTCATCACACCTTGGTCATTTATCCATATATCCATCCATCACACTTTGTCCATCTATCTCATCTATCCATATATCCATTCATCACACCTTGGTCATCTATCCATACATCCATCCATCACACCTTGGTCATTTATCCATATATCCATCCATCACACCTTGTCCATCTATCTCATCTATCCATACATCCATCCATCACACCTTGGTCATTTATCCATATATCCATCCATCACACCTTGTCCATCTATCTCATCTATCCATATATCCATTCATCACACCTTGACCATCTATCCATACATTCATCATACCTTGTCCATATATCCATACATTCATCCATCACACCTTGTCCATCTATCCATACATCCATCCATCACACCTTGTCCATCTATCCATACATCCATCCATTGCACCTTGGTAATCTATCCATACATCCATCCATCACACCTTGTCCATGCATTCATACATTCATCCATCACACCTTGTCCATATATCCATACATCCAACCATCACACCTTGTCCATCTTATCCATACATCCATCCATCACACCTTGTCCATACATCCATACATTCATCCATCACACCTTGTCCATCTATCCATACATCCATCCATCACACCTTGTCCATATATCCATACATCCATCCATCACACCTTGTCCATACATCCATACATTCATCCATCACACCTTGTCCATCTATCCATACATCCATCCATCACACCTTGTCCATACATCCATACATTCATCCATCACACCTTGTCCATCTGTCCATACATCCATCCATCACACCTTGTCCATATATCCATCCATCCATCCATCACACCTTGTCCATACATCCATACATTCATCCATCACACCTTGTCCATATATCCATACATCCATCCATCACACCTTGTCCATACATCCATCCATTGCACCTTGTCCATACATCCATACATCCATACATCCATCCATCACACCTTGTCCATACATCCATACATCCATCTATTGCACCTTGGTAATCTATCCTTACATCCATCCATTGCACCTTGGTCATCTGTCCATACATCCATCCATCACACCTTGTCCATATATCCATACATTCATCCATCACACCTTGTCCATATATCCATACATCCATCCATTGCACCTTGGTCATCTATCCATACATCCATCCATTGCACCTTGGTCATCTGTCCATACATCCATCCATTGCACCTTGGTCAGCTATCCATACATCCATCCATTGCACCTTGGTCATATACCCATACATCCATCCATTGCACCTTGGTCATCTATCCATACATCCATCCATCACACCTTGTCCATATATCCATACATCCATCCATTGCACCTTGGTCATCTATCCATACATCCATCCATTGCACCTTGGTCATCCATCCATACATCCATCCATCACACCTTGTCCATCTATCCACACATCCATCCATTGCACCTTATTCATCTATCCATACATCCATCCATTGCACCTTGGTCATCCATCCATACATTCATAAATCACACCTTGTCCATCTATCCACACATCCATCCATTGCACCTTATTCATCTATCCATTCATCCATCCATCACACCTAGGTTAAGTTTTGTGTTGGTATTATTATTATTTCAGTCACTGTAGTAATAATACTAATAAAAATAATAATAATAATAATAATAATAATATTAATAATAATAATAATAATGACTTTATTTAAAGAGAATGATACAATAAGTGTATGTTAGCATGTAAGTACACCAATATCCTCACTTTCTTTCCTCTCTCTTCCCCACACAGACACTCATCCATACATATGAATCCACATACAGTCAGTTGGACACTCACCCATAGGAATGAATCCACATACAGTTAATACACTTCCTCACATGGACACTCAACCATACATGTGAATCCACATACAGTCAATACATTTCCTCACATGGACACTCAACCATACATATGAATCCACATACAGTCAATACACTTCCCCACATGGACACTCACTCATACATATGAATCCACATACAGTCAGTACACTTCCCCACATGGACAGTCACCCATACATGTGAATCGACATACAGTCAATACACTTCCCCACATGGACACTCACCCATACATATGAATCCACATACGGTCAATGTTTTTTGTCCTTTGAGTTCGAAGATGACCATGACATCACTAACTGGTTTGGTTTCTGTGAGCATGTGAGTGGCTGATCAGTCCAATTTGTGCTCTGAACTGTCTGTGGCACACTTGACAGGAGATGCCGCTCAGGTTTGCTTGATCAATACAGGACGTGCTGCAGTTCTGAGATTTACACTGCTTGCTCTTCTGCACTGCCTCTGCAATTCTCCTCCATTCAAAGTCTGTAGTCCAGTATGGACTGCCTCTGCAATTCTCCTCCGTTCAAAGTTTGTAGCCCAGTATGGAGGAGACTCCACCAGGTGGAGCGATCCTGTGCAAGATCTTCCCAAAACTCAGGGTCAGTGTTGAAATGTTTCATGGATGATTTGAGGGGATCTATGACGTGTTTCTTCTGACCACCCTGAGATCGCTTTCCCTCCTTTAGCTCGCTGTAGAACATCTTCTTGGGTAGTCGCTTTTCTGATATCCTGGTGACGTGGCCTGCCCATCTCATCTGTGATTTCATCAGCAGAGTGTGGATACTTGGAATGCCTGCCCATGTGAGAACCTCAGTGTCATGGACCCTGTCCTGCCATCTTATCCTCATCAGTTTCCTCAGGCAGCCCATGTGAAAAGGGTTCAGCTTCTTGGCATGGCGTCTGTACACCATCCAGGTTTCACAAGCAATCAGCAGGGTTGGCGACATGATGGCTTTGTAGACCTTAAGTTTTGTTTGTAGACTGATGCCTCTACATTCAATACACTTCCCCGCATGGACACTGACCCATACATATGGAACAACATGCAGTCAACACACTTTCCCACAAGGACACTCACCCATACATTTGAATCTACATACAGTCAGTGTAAAAAATTCAATTAGTACCAAATAGATGGCTAGTATCTTTAATGAAGCCCAAATTCAGTTAGTACCAAATAGACGGGTAGAATCTTTCATGATGCCCAAATTCAGTTAGTACCAAATAAATGGTAGTATATTTAATGAAGCCCAAATCCAGTTAGTACCAAATAGACGGTAGAATCTTTCATGATGCCCAAATTGAATTAGTACCGAATAGATGGATAGTATCTTTAATGATACCAAAATTCAGTTAATACCAAATAGATGGGTAGAATCTTTAATTATACCAAAATTCAATTAGTACCAAATAGATGGGTAGTATCTTTAATGATGCCAAAATTCAATTAGTACCAAATAGATGGATAGTATCTTTAATGATACCAAAATTGAATTAGTACTGAATAGATGGATAGCATCTTTAATGATACCAAAATTCAATTAGTACCAAAGATGGTAGTATATTTAATGATGCCATTATTCAATTAGTACCAAATAGATGGTAGTATGTATATTTAATGATGTCAAAATTCAGTTAGTACCAAATAGATGGGTAATGTATTTAATGATGCCAAAATTCAGTTAGTACCAAATAGATGGGTAATATATTTAATGATGCCCAAAGGCATTCATGAATACAAATACAGTTGCTTTCTTTCACCCTCAAATGCACATGCTTCATTATAATGATCTACACATATATAAATATATATCCGTATTCAAATATTTTTAACAATATATTTTGTATTTTTAACTACATCTCTGAAGTTCTGGATATATTGATGGTGAAAGAAAGTAATAGAGTGGGCATTTCTAATCTCCAGAGTATTGTAAACTTTATTTCAATAATTCCTTTTTTGATATGTGAATTTTATACTGTTTGGTTTGTGAATTTTATACTGTTTGGTTTGTGAATTTTATAATGTTGGTTAGGGTATCTGTGTTCCATGACCACTTGTTAGTTTTTCCTTTGGATTCAGTTTTAAACATGTGTCTTTGCATGAGTATTGAAAGTAATTAGACATTTGCAAGGTGACCACACCTGTGGATTTTTCCGCAAAGTGTGGATATTTGAAAGAGTTTGTGGATTTGCAGCAAAATTGACAGTTTTGTGGATGTTCTCATGTTTTAAACTTTTTTTTAACTTTATATAGTTTTCTCTGCTGATACGAAGAAAAAAAAAATCTAAAATCTTGACAAGTTTGTACAAATAATGCTGATCAGCTATCATATTTAGTCACTGTAACTAAAAATAGAAAGTTCTTTAAATGACTTCTTGACAACTAAAAAGATTTCACAGAAAACACCCTGGCAGAAACCCTTTCAAGTTTGCACAGGTGATGCCAATCTGCCATCCAATATGGCTGCCATTACTAACAAGTAAAAACAAAAACAAGATACAAATGTCAAAAAGTATTATACTAACCCAGATTTCTTGACCAACTGTCCTGGCATTTGTTTTGAAGTAGATATCAGACAGGTAAAGGATCTAAGATCTACTTTGGCCTCTTCTTTTTCTTGGGCTGCCCAGAATTTTGCTGTTTGTTGGCAAGCCACCCCTCTTTTTGGAACAAATATGATTGATATAAATTTTGACCTGCTGTGACTTAATATATAGTGTATAATCCTTAAATCTTTCTCAGGTAAAAACAAAAATCTATTAGCAACAATATCTTAATCAACTTAATAGGTAAACTGTTTTGTCATAAATAAGCTAAGGTGCTTTTATTGTGAATGACATGGCATAAGGTCCAGATGTATTTGATGTTCAAAATCAACAGCCTTTACTCACAAATGAACTCTGTTTTGGGAGAATGAAGCACCATTACACCTATAATAAAATAATTAAATATTGACATTTATATTTTTATTAATGTTGCATGATGGTATTTTTATAATCATTTTTGGGATTGTTCTGCATGTCCACAGCAGGGAGACAAAGTAAGAATGTGTTTTGTTGCTCGCTAATCAGAAATATGGCTGACAGCTAGTATGTTGACTAACTTCCTTGTTACTCGACAACTTAGAAATTTCACAAGAAAACATCTGCTTCGTTAACCAGTCTGCATGTTTTCCCCCAACATGCATGAATGATATCTCTCTAAATTGTCTGTTTTTTTTTCTTTCTAACTATTGTGGATATTGTATTTGTTTCTGATGTTGAAGTTTAACCTCTCTCAGTGCTTTGTTGAATCATCTTTTTTTCCCCTCATAACAGACAGAATACATATTCATATTTTAGGATAAAGCTTGAGATTTTATTGTAATTGTTGTAGAATATTGCTGCAAGGTATATTTAAATTGCTTATTACCAGTAATTTTGTTTCAGCATATTTTATTGCCACAAGGAGAAATTACAAAAAGTAGTGGGATTAGTTATTTAGCTATAAACTGTAAAGAACCTACCATTCAGTTTTCGGGAAGTGGTGTTGGATTTTCTTACCAACTGGAATTTTTCTTTTTTCTTTTGTCTCACAATAATTTTTTTTCTTGAACTAATATAATGGATAGATTAAGTTTTTATCTCTACAAATCAGAGAAAGATATTTTTATTCAGTTTAGTTAGTGACAGAAATTGAAAAAGAATAAATTGCATGTCACCCCCAGAAAATGTAATGGTCAGTCCCTCAGGTATTCCATTCCAGAGTTAGGTGCTATTTTTTTTCTGTAAATTTGGGCAGAGAAAGTGCATTGGAAAACAACTTACCTTTTAATGCTTTTAATGGACTACATGTATAATGTTATAAAGTTCTTGTTTACTCCACAATTGTGCTAGTTACTGGCAGGGAATGGATTGCTAAATGTCTCTTGTGCTAGTTAATGGCAGGGAGAGGCTTGCTACATGTCTCTTGTGCTAATTAATGACAGGGAAAGGCTTGCTACATATCTCTTGTGCTAGTTAATGGCAGGGAGAGGCTTGCTACATGTCCCTAGTGCTAATTAATGACAGGGAAAGGTTTGCTACATGTCTCTTGTGCTAGTTAATGGCAGGGAGAGGCTTGCTACATGTCTCCTGTGCTAGTTAATGGCAGGGAGAGGCTTGCTACATGTCTCGTGCTAATTAATGACTGGGAAAGGTTCGCTACATGTCTCTTGTGCTAGTTAATGGCAGGGAGAGGCTTGCTACATGTCTCCTGTGCTAGTTAATGGCAGGGAGAGGCTTGCTACATGTCTCGTGCTAATTAATGACTGGGAAAGGTTCGCTACATGTCTCTTGTGCTAGTTAATGGCAGGGAGAGGCTTGCTACATGTCTCCTGTGCTAATTAATGGCAGGGAAAGGCTTGCTACATGTCACTTGTGCTAGTTAACAGCAGGGAAAGGTTTGCTACATGTAAATTGTGCTAGTTTATGGCAGGGAAAGATTAGCTACTTGTCACTTGTTCTAGTTAATGATAGGGAAAGGCTTGCTACATGTCTCTTGCGCTAGTTAATGGTAGGAAAAGAGTTGCTACATGTCTCTTGATCAAAAAACAATGTCTAAGAAGAATGTTGGGAAAACTGCATACTATTATGTATATATTTATTATCTATGAAATGCAAATAAGATTGTAAATCTTGCACAAATAATAAAAAAACAGTAGAATGTGAGTTGCTATGATTACAGTCATAATTTACTTTTTTTATACAGTACTGTATTCGATATAATGTATGCCATGTGCTTAAGAAATTATTATTTGGGTAAATTTCATGCAGTTGATCTCATAAAAATAGCACACATAGGCAATGCCATAAACAATGTCACAGTATCGTATATTTACATATTATAAGAATTAGTTCAGTTGGACTATATTGATAGCTCTTATCTTTAGAGGTGCATTCTCACCCTCTCTCTCTCTCTCTCTCAATATGGTCGTGCTGAACAAAGCATATGTAACATCTGGTTTTTGACACTGAATTAGCCCACAAAATGATGTAGCAAATGAGATAATAGGCATGCATGATGGTAAGTTCTGTGAAAATCAGCATGTTTTGCACATGTTTTGGCAGCCTCCCTTCATTGAGCGATACTGTGATTGAGACATGTGCGCATAAAAAAGGAATTTTTTGGCAAGTTTTGGACTAACAGATTAAGGCATATGCAAATATTGCATTGAATATGGTATATAGCTATAACCACATTATCCTCATGTTATGTAGAATACAGTATATAGATAGATGTCAGACACATTATCCTGATATTACATAGAATATATCGTATGGTATATAACTGTCAGACACATATCTTGATATTACACAAAATACAGTATATATCTGTCAGACACATCATCCGGATATTACATAGAATATATTGTATGGTATATAGCTGTCATACACATTATCCTGATATTACGTAGAATATGGTATATAGCTGTCAGACACATTATCCTGATATTACATAGAATATGGTATTTAACTGTGTGAGACATTATCCTGATGTTACATAGAATATGGTGTATAACTGTCAGACACATTATCCTGATATTATGTAGAATATACCATATGGTACATGTATATAGTTGTCAGACACATTATGCTGATATTATGTAGTATACGGTATATAGCTGTCGGACACATTATCCTGATGTTAATATATCGTATGGTATATAGTTGTCAGACACATTATCCTGATGTTACATAGAATACAGTATATAGTTGTCAGACACATTATCCTGATATTACATAGAATATGGTATATAGCTGTCAGACACATATCCTGATGTTACATAGAATATGGTATATAGCTGTCAGACACATATCCTGATGTTACATAGAATATGGTATATAGCTGTCAGACACATTATCCTGATATTACGCAGAATATGGTATATAGCTGTCAGACACATTATTCTGATATTACACAGAATACAGTATATAGCTGTTAGACACATATCCTGATGTTACATAGAATATGGTATATATTTGTCAGACACATTATCCTGATGTTACATAGAATACAGTATATAGCTGTCAGACACATTATCCTGATATTACATAGAACATGGTATATAGCTGTCAGACTCATAATCCTGATATTACATAGAACATGGTATATAGCTGTCAGACTCATAATCCTGATATTACACAGAATATGGTATATATCTGTCAGACACATTATCCTGATATTACATAGAATACAGGATATAGCTGTCAGACCCATTATCCTGATATTCAGTAGATATCAGAATATAGCTGTCAGACACATTATCCTGATGTTACATAGAATACAGGATATAGATGTCAGACCCATTATCCTGATATTCATTAGATATCAGAATATGGCTGTCAGACACATTATCCTGATGTTACATAGAATACAGGATATAGCTGTCAGACACATTATCCTGATATTCAGTAGATATCAGAATATAGCTGTCAGACACATTATCCTGATATTACATAGAATATGGTATTTAACTGTGTGAGACATTATCCTGATATTACATAGAATATGGTGTATAACTGTCAGACACATTATCCTGATATTATGTAGAATATAATATATAGCTGTCAGACACATTATCCTGATATTACATAGAATATGGTATATAACTGTCAGACATATTATCCTGATGTTACATAGAATATGGTATATGACTGTCAGACATATTATCCTGATATTACATAGAATATGGTATATAACTGTCAGACATATTATCCTGATATTACATAGAATATGGTATATAGCTGTCAGACACATTATCCTGATATTACATAGAATATGGTATATAACTGTCAGACATATTATCCTGATATTACATAGAATATGATATATAACTGTCAGACATATTATCCTGATATTACATAGATATCAGACTATATTTGTGTAAATTATACTGAGATGGTCTTTGGCAAGTAAACAACATTTTTAATGTTTCTCCTTGCTTCTCTTGGAAAATGAAATATAGATTATAAAACAGCAATGAAATATAGATTACCAAACAGCAATGAAATGTGATAATAGCTTACTCATCCTCTACTGTGGCCATGCAGCATTTGGCAGAAATGAGTGACCCAAACAATATTTGGAAATATCTGCAAGTAGCCAGTGTACTAATGAGGGTCTGAATGAGATTTGTGAGGCCTTTTTTGGTAAACCTGGTGTAGATATGGAACTGTTTATGCCCCACCTTGTATGTTGAAGGGGCATATGGTGTTTCCATGTCTGTCAAACCCTTGTTTTTATGCCCCACCTTGCATGTTAACTCATTAATCCCACGTGCCACATTTACACGTCATGAGGTTGTACCCTACTTCCGAGCTCTGTAACGTCAACATCATTTATGATACCCAAAGTGGGTGGTATTACAGAAAAGTAGAAAGATGTAATCCTACAATGACACCAAATAATGTCAACTTTCTGCTTGCATTAATAAAATACAGTGGAAAAACCTAATTTTTTAAACCCGATTTGTTTAGGCCAAAAAGTACCAGTTTCAGGACTGGAGTTTTTGTCTGGATTTTAGACTTTTGGGCCTTAGATCTAAAGCAGACCTGTCCAAACTGCACACGGACAGATGAACCTTTGCAAAAGTAGGATAAGTTTGAGATTGGGAGCAAAACTGGCCAGGACATGACAAGTCCAATTTTTACCCTTATGCACATGCGCAAGCAAAATAGCCAATCGAAAACAACATCTTTTATACACCTAAGCATCCGGCTAAATGAAAATCTCTCAGAAACAGATGTGCGTTCGGATGCATTCAGAAGTAACCACAAAAATGTATTTCCTACCCCCATTTTAGGTGAAAATGAAAAGAATCTCAGGGGTGAATGAGTTAAAGGAGCATTTGATGTTATTGTGTGTGTCAAACCCTTGTTTTTATATCCTACCTTGCCATGTTGAAGGGCATTTGCTGTTTGTTACCATGTGTTTCAAACCATATTTTTTTTCTTCACCTTTCATATTGAAGGGGCATATTGTCAAACCTTAGTGTTACCATGTCTGTCAAACCCATGTTTTTTTATGTCTTACCTTTCATGTTGAAGGAGCATATGGTGTTACATATTCTATGTCTGTCAAACCTTGTTTTATGTCTCACCTTTCATGTTGAAGGGGCATATTGTGTTACTATGTCGTTCAAACCTTGTTTTATGTCTCATCTTTCATGTTGAAGGGGCTTATGGTATTACTATGTCTGTCAGACCTTGTTTTATGTCTCACCTTTCATGCTGAAGGGGCATATGGTGTTACTATGTCTGTCAAACCTTGTTTTATGTCTCACCTTTCATGTTGAAGGGGAATATGGTGTTATCATGTCTGTCAAACCCTTGTATTTATATCTCACCTTTCATGCTGAAGGGGCATATTGAGTTACTTTATCTGTCAAACCTTTTTGTCATGTATCATCTTTTCATGTTGAAGGGGCATATGGTGTTATCATGTCGGTCAAATCCTTGTTTCAATTTAGTGCTTATTGTTCAAAAATAGGTTACAGTGACACTTATTTCATGCTTCAGTGACTTTGATTAGTTTTTGCATTTAAGTTTATTTTGCAAGTACTATTTTAGTACACTAGTGTTGTAGATCAAGTCCCAGTACTATTTTAGTACACTGTTGTTTTGTAGATCAAGTCCCAGTTTGACTTGAAATTTTGCCAAATTTGTCCTCAAATTAAATTTTTAATAAGAATGGCTTGTTTACTGATAAGGTATGCATGAAACACATCTCTTATGATGTAAAAAGTACATGCAACTGTATCGTGGTACCCTTTACAAAATGTTACTCAAAAGTCTTTAAAGTGTACAATACTGTGAGTGAGCCCACCTCATACTGAGGTGAGGTACTGTGTGTTAAGCCAACCTGTGTTATAAATGAGTATATATTGTACACAAATACACAGAAAAGGTTATTTAATGTTGTGAAACTTGGTACTTGGTTAACAAAAACTTAAATAAAGCGATATACATTTATGTAGCATTGATATAACAAAATGTAGCCTTTTTTATTTGATTGAGGCAATATACAGTACATGAGGGTCAGACCACATTAAAAGGTAGAATCTCTCTTCACTTAAAGTGTCTAATGAAGACAATATACAGAATATGAGGATCGGGTAAATTAAAAAAGGTAGACTCCCACTTCCCATAAAATGTCCAATGAATTTTCTGTCCAGATTTCATCATAGGAAACAGATCATTAAAAAGGCTCGTGAAAATTCCTAATTTGAAGAAGACAATTTTATATTTATAATTTCATCCTCGTGGAAATTTTGCCTATATTTATAGATTGGGAGGCTGTTTGTAGATGTATACAATAATGAATCATTATGTCAAGTGGATGTAAATAAAGAAAAGATTCAGTAATAAAACACTTGAGAAACACCATTTTCTTAGGAGAGATTAGAAGCATTCATAAAAGAATTCTTATAAATTTTGTACCATGATGTTGATAACCATCTGGTTTATTTGAGAAATAATGCAAATCTTAACTCACTAATAATAAGGCAGTGTGTAATATGTAAACAAAACATGATCTAAATCAGTTTAATGGCTCTGGAGAAACAAAACATGATCTAAATCAGTTTAATGGCTCTGGAGAAACAAAATGTGTTTTCATATCAGGGTAAACTAATATAAAGTTGAACATGGTCTGACACTTTTATTCTCACTGCAGTATTTACTTTTTGCATACCTCCAGCAGTTAAGAATTTAAGTAATACTCTAAAAAGTTGTTACAAAATTGAAATAGTTACATTTCCTTATTGTTTCCAATCCACTCACCTCCTGCCATCAAAAGGGATCAGATTCTTACATTCGACATAGAATTTGTGTCAAACTAAAAAATTATTTATCCTGTCTTAAATTTCTTTCTTTTGTTTTCTGTTTGTCATTTTTACACATTGTACAGGATACAATTTGTATCTTCTGTGTTTATTAATACATTGCTGAAGGTAAAAAAAAAAAAATCTATAAAAACTTCTACTTGTCAGCATATATTCTTTAGATATGCAGACCATCAGTACCCCTTTATTTCATCTGCTGATTAGTCGTGTTTGGGGAAATGCCAATTTTTTCCAGGTGTTTGGGAGTTATGTGACACTCTGTGTTATTTGACAGCTACGACATTTACAAAAAGGGATATTGACAACCTCAAGAGAAACAAGTCACAAAGGTTAACACATTCAACCTGCATGACGACTTTATGTGGCATGGGGGTATTACCCATCTTCTAGGGTCTGTAATGTCACCACACTTTTTCCTTGACCCTTATGAAAGATCTTAGTAAAAAGAGAAAGAAAAAACTTTTAAATTAGTAGTGTAAATTAATTCTATTTGTATTTTTCAAAGTTCAGAAATTCATACACAGAAAGATTAAGCTTATTATTATTATTATTATTATTAGTCATAATTGTATTAAAGGACAGCACTTTTAAGAGACCACCTGTCTATAGAGACCACAAAATTTGATTCTGTATTTAAAAATATTGTAGATATTTAGACCTGTATTAAATGACCAAATGTCTTCAAAGCCCACATTTTTGGGTTCCTTTAGGTGCTCTCCTAATACTGGTTTCACACTATTTATTATTTCTTTCAAACTTATGAACCAGGTGCATTTCAGAATTGATACTAAGCACTGCTAATGAAAGTCCCTGCTTTCAGGACTTCTGGTTTCTGGTCCTTGACTGTTAGTTTTTTTAATTTTACCTTTTTCTTTCAAAATGCTTGACTTCCACTTTTTATGCACCCTCCATCAGGCAGAGCTTATTATGTTATGATGTCGTCTGTCTGTTCCATATTTAGTTTCTGCACAATAACTCATGTTCTCCACCATCTACAGTTACCAGCCTTTGTTGTTGACTTCCACTTGGGATAAAGAGAAGTCTATAAATTTCAGGGTCAAAACATTGAAAGGTCAAGATCACTGTGAACATTAATGAAAATGAAAAATGCTTTGCACTAGGGGTAAAGAAGAAGCCTATTGATTTTGGGGTGAAAAGATCAAAGGTTGAGGTCACTGTGACTGGAAGAAGAGAAAAAAAGATTTTTGCTCAACAACTTTAGTTCTACGTCACAGACCTAGACTGAACTTTATGGTTGGCTTGCACTTAAAGTAAGGTAGAAGGCTATTGATTTAAGGTGTAAAAAGGCCAAAGGTCAAGGTCATTGTGACTCAAACAAAATGGGCTTTGCAGAATAACTTTATTTCTATTAGTTCTAGAGTAAGTTACTTGACCAAATTTTGTGGATGTCTTGCACTTAGGGTAGAGAAACTTGTAGATTATTGTGTTTAAAGGTCAGAGGTCACAGTGTTGGAAAGTTCAATAAGAGCATAATCAAGACTGCATACTACCTTGACCAAAGGTCCTGGTCATTGAGACCTGTTGGTCAGTAATCTCAAGAGTCAACCATACCCCGCTACTGCCTACAGAGAGGACTGTTAAACATGTAGCAGGCATATAATGTACCAGTCTCGGAACTGTTGTTTTAATGTTATTTATAACATTTTTTTCCATTTCATTGTTATCTTAAAACCTAATTCTGCCTATGGCCACATACTTTAGACTTTAATCACTGATTTTCCTAGATCAATTTGCACCCATACAGTTTCCAATCAAAACTGTCTTATTTCCTAATTATTTGACCATAAGATTCCCAAGTCTGGCAATAAAAGACCCTTAAGTAACAGCTTTAAATGATCGTGAATTTATTCCAAGAAAAACAGATAATAATAATTACGCTGTACACAAAATTAAAACATGAGATGTACAGGTAGTTGAAAAGTTTACTATGTAGATTCTGTTGAATTAACACATTCCTTACTGGGCATACTAATACATGTATGTAAACTACTAATCAATGACTATGCATAAACTACTAACCAATGAATATGCATAAACTTCTAATCAATGAATATGCATAAATTGCTAATCAATGAATATGCATTAACTGCTAATCAATGAATATGCATAAACTGCTGATCATTGAATATACATAAACTGCTAATCAATGAATATGCATAAACTGCTGATCAGTGAATATACATAAACTGCTGATCGATGAATATACATAAACTGCTGACCAATGGATACACATAAACTGCTGATCAGTGAATATACATAAACTGCTGATCAATGAATATACATAAACTGCTGATCAATGAATATACATAAACTGCTGATCAGTGAATATACATAAACTGCTGATCAGTGAATATACATAAACTGCTGATCAGTGAATATACATAAACTGCTGATCAGTGAATATACATAAACTGCTGATCAGTGGATATACATAAACTGCTGATCAGTGAATATACATAAACTGCTGATCAATGAATATACATAAACTGCTGATCAGTGAATATACATAAACTGCTGATCAGTGAATATACATAAACTTCTGATCAATGAATATACATAAACTGCTGACCAATGGATATACATAAACTGCTGATCAGTGAATATACATAAACTGCTGATCAATGAATATACATAAACTGCTGACCAATGGATATACATAAACTGCTGATCAGTGGATATACATAAACTGCTGATCAATGGATATACATAAACTGCTGATCAGTGGATATACATAAACTGCTGATCAATGAATATACATAAACTGCTGATCAGTGGATATACATAAACTGCTGATCAATGAATATACATAAACTGCTGATCAGTGGATATACATAAACTGCTGATCAATGAATATACATAAACTGCTGATCAGTGAATATACATAAACTGCTGATCAATGAATATACATAAACTGCTGATCAGTGGATATACATAAACTGCTGATCAATGAATATACATAAACTGCTGACCAATGAATATACATAAACTGCTGATCAGTGAATATACATAAACTGCTGATCAATGAATATACATAAACTGCTGATCAGTGGATATACATAAACTGCTGATCAATGAATATACATAAACTGCTGATCAGTGAATATACATAAACTGCTGATCAATGAATATACATAAACTGCTGATCAGTGGATATACATAAACTGCTGATCAATGAATATACATAAACTGCTGACCAATGAATATACATAAACTGCTGATCAATGGATATACATAAACTGCTGATCAATGGATATACATAAACTGCTGATCAATGGATATACATAAACTGCTGATCAGTGGATATACATAAACTGCTGACCAATGAATATACATAAACTGCTGATCAATGGATATACATAAACTGCTGATCAATGGATATACATAAACTGCTGATCAATGGATATACATAAACTGCTGACCAATGAATATACATAAACTGCTGATCAATGGATATACATAAACTGCTGATCAATGAATATACATAAACTGCTAATCAATGGATATACATAAACTGCTGATCAGTGAATATACATAAACTGCTGATCAGTGAATATACATAAACTGCTGATCAATGGATATACATAAACTGCTGATCAATTAATATACATAAACTGCTGACCAATGGATATACATAAACTGCTGACCAATGGATATACACAAACTGCTGATCAGTGAATATACATAAACTGCTACTCATTGAATATACATAAATTGCTGATCATTAAACACTGTAAGGGTGCAAATGTCTGTTGATGTATTCGGTAGAGCACAGCAGAGAATATAGAGCACATTAGTTTTGGCAGAGAACAATTAATTAGATTTATGAGGAAAGATACTGCATTAAATCGCTAGACTGCAATGGTTTTAATGTCCCTGTTGGGGGGACGAAATTGATTCTTAATTAAGCCTTCATTGTAGCCCTAACAGTACGAAGGTTATTTGGAGGTCTAGAGATCAAAAATTTCAGAGTTGAGAGGGTACAGAAACCATTTGTAAGTTAGTTTGAAGTTGCATTATCTTTTGAAATTCTCCAGAATCAGTTATTTGAAAATCTAGAGGGTTATGCTGACTGAATTTGTTGCATATTTATCAAAGGCAGTAGATCCGTTTAATCTGATGAACTACGCTAAATAAGGGGCGTGTTTCCCACACAAAATTTCATGGTTTTAATATGCCCCATCGCAAAATTTAATCAGTCTAAGTTTTTATGCAAGAGAAAATATATCTTGACTCTGAGATTGAATTTAGAAGAAGTTATCTCGTAAAAACAATTATTCAAGGGACCGGATGTCTGGAAAGTTGACGGACACAATTCTGGTGGTAGAAGTGAGCAAGGCTTGAAAGCACAAGGTATTTGCATCAATCTCATATAATTCGTAGATACATGTACCAATATAATTATTTGCTTGAATTTATTTGTTTATATTTGCATGAATTTATTTGTTTAAATTCGTAGATCAATTTTCTTGATATGAGTATAACTATTTGTTTGAGTTAATTTGTCTGAATTCGTACAATAATCTTCTTCAAATGAGTTTGCCGAATTGTTTGAATTTATCGTCTTGATTGTTATAGGAATCATGTATTCTAAGAATTTTATGCATTACTTTATTTGATACAAGTTGTTTTAGATGATTTCATGTATGATAAAGACTTGAGTATTCACTGAAATTAATGTAGTTAAGCCCTGAAGTGAATTTCATTGATTCATTTGTATAATTGAGACGGGAACTGAAACTGTTATGTCTCGTGTGATGTTAATGTTAATTAGGGATGAAACAGCCATTAGAAATACATTAATCTTCTGAAACTAGGTTTGTTTATGGTCTGCCAGGTTTGGCCTGACCAGATAGCCTTTGGTATATGTTTGAATTCCGATAGGACGATATCTGACGTAACGAGAGTGGAGTAATGCTCTACTCCGAGAAGGATATTTGACAGAAGATTTAGGTTGCTTCTCTGTTTATTTTGAAAAGGGAAATAGCTCCATCCACCTACCTACCTACCCACACAAAGTTGGAGGGCCAGAAAGAGGCGAGATAGAAGAGAGCGTGAGAAGGAAAAAAAGAAAAACAAGAGGAGAACATCAATCTTGACTGGACAGCAGCATCGAAGTTGGAGTGACCAAGCTTATCGCAGGTTATGCAGTTGTACAGGGCAATGACTTCGATTGTTCACTCAATTCTATGATGAACTAATTCCGTCATTTAAAACAGATCGGCTATTTGCATAAGTATATTTGTGTTAAAATTCAGCAAATGATTTATTTCAAAAAGACGTGTATTTTCCTAATGTAATGTATTATCTCAGTTTGTTTTATGTAATTGATTAAATTGTTATATTTCATGTACGGAGGCTCGTGTTATTCTGTTCTATATATCTGCTCAGATTTCTATTTATTCCATCTATAAGTTTCATGATTTATTTTATTATTTACTCGATCCGCGCAAAAACACTGAGGTCAATCATCCTCTAGTTAACGATAACCAACCAAATAAAGCGGACACCTTGTAACGAGGGTAGTCTGCCACAAACACACTGTAACCGTTACAGTCCAGTTTTACACAATGTTTTAAGACCACAAACTAAATTAAAACACTAAAGTATAATGACTAATTTTAATATTTCCCTATCTTTTACCTGACAATGACTAATTTTAATATTTCCCTATCTTTTACTGACAATGACTAATTTTAATATTTCCCTATCTTTTACCTGAAAAATTATTTCTGTTAAATGCCTGCAAAGCAGATGTTTCACATCAGCATGTGTTTCCCATCAGCTGTTTTTTCCATCAAGATTTTTCTTTTTCTAACATGATTTCTTGAATACTTTGCTCCCAACACA
Organism: Margaritifera margaritifera; assembly: GCA_029931535.1. NCBI lineage: Eukaryota > Metazoa > Mollusca > Bivalvia > Unionida > Margaritiferidae > Margaritifera > Margaritifera margaritifera. The sequence continues at coordinate 3,746,940 of JAQPZY010001578.1, forward strand.
TAAATTCTCACATAGATAAACTAAAGGAATGGTGAGTAATTTGCTGATGTAACTATATCCCCACCTCTCCCACATCCCACCCTTACCTCATGATGGAGATGAATCTATAGTAACAAAAAAGTATAAATCTTTTGAAAATGGTGTGAGTACAATGATTGGTCTATATGCATATCCTCTGATGATGACCATAATATGTCACAGCAATCCAGTTAAAATAACTGTGATAGTAGTTGTGTTTACAAAATTCTTTTAAATTTTGCATTCAGCTGGAAGCTATGAAGTACAATAACTCTTATATAAATAACAGGAGCTTAAAGATTTGTCAGTATGGACATCGTTAGGTGATAACCATAATATGTACGTGTTTACAAAAACAGCAAGATTATTACCGTATTTACTTGCTTTTAAGTCAAGTCCAACTGTAATCAACATGGACCCTGATCTGCCATCACATAATGTGCTGGCATATCAGGGACTGTTTTTTATTGTTCTACTGATTACTCCTGACTCCAAATGCAGATCTGGGTCTATGCAGTTTGCACTTGGACCCGACTTATAAGCCAATATAGATGGTATATTGCGTTCCACTGCAGAAGAAAAAGAGCAATAGCAATATTGTGAGAGCACAGTGATATGCTGAAATATACAGCACAGCAATATGTTGAAATATACAGCACAATGATATGTTGAAATATACAGCACAGTGATATGCTGAAATATACAGCACAATGATATGTTGAAATATACAGCACAATGATATGTTGAAATATACAGCACAGTGATATGTTGAAATATACAGCACAATGATATGTTGAAATATACATCTTCAGATGATGATCATACCATGTACAATAAAATTGAATGGCAATCCATTGACAAGTGAGATTACTTGCATTCACAATATTGCATTAGGTTCCACACCAAAAAGGGCAATAACTCTAACAAAAATCACAGGAGTACAGTGGTTTGTCAATATGTACATCTTCAGATGATGCCCATTATATGTACCAAGTTTCACAGCGATTCATAAAAAACTCAGACTAGTTGCATTCACAAGATTCTGTCATACAGTGCATTCTGCAGCAAGACAGAATAGGCAATAACTCTAACAAACATAGTGGGAACAAAGTGTTTTTTTAGTATGTCTGTCTTCAGGTGACAACCATAACATTTCCCAAGTTTCATGGCAATCTATTGAAAACTATGAGGTTAGTTAGTGATTTGTTGACATGCACATCATCAGGTGATGACCATAATATTTACTAAGTTTTGTGACAGTCCATCAAAAACAGTGGCACTAATTGTGTTCACAAGATTTTGTGATGGACAGAAGGATAAATGGATGGATGGACATGAGGATTCCTATACAGCCCCACCTCTGTTTAGGTGAATGCATAAAAACATCAGTTGAAATATTAAGGGCAGATCCACACCAATATGGTAAGTGTATAAAAATACCAATTGAAAGGTTATGGGCACATCCACACCAATGAGATGGGTGTATAAAAATACCAATTGAAAGGTTATGGGCACATCCACACCACTGAGGTAAATGTCTAAAAATACCAATTGAAAGGTTATGGGCACATCCACACCAATGAGATGGGTCTATAAAAATACCAATTGAAAGGTTATGGCCACATCCACACCAGTGGGGTAAATGTCAAAAAATACCAATTGAAAGGTTATGGGCACATCCAGACCAATGAGATGGGTGTATAAAAATACCAATTGAAAGGTTATGGGCACATCCAGACCAATGAGATGGGTGTATAAAATACCAATTGAAAAGTTATGGGCACATCCAAACCATGAGATAAGTATATAATAATACCAGTTGAAAGGTTAAGGGCACATCCACACCAGTGAGGTAAGTGTCTAATAATACCAATTGAAAGGTTATGGTCACATCCACACCAGTGAGACGGGTTTATAAAAATACCAATTGAAAGGTTATGAGTACATCCACAGCAATGAGATGGGTTTATAAAAATGCCAATTGAAAGATTATGGGCACATCCACACCAATGAGGTGGGTATATAAAACTACCAATTGAAAGGTTAAGGGCACATCCACACCAATGAGGTGGGTCAATAAAAATACCAATTGAAAGGTTATGGGCACATCCACACCAATGAAGTGGGTGTATAAAAATACCAATTTAAGGGTTATAAGCACATCCACACCAATAAGGTGGGTATATAAAACTACCAATTGAAAGGTTATGGGCAACATCCACACCAATGAGGTGGGAATATAAAATACCAATTTGAAAGGTTAAGGGTACATCAATAACAGTGAGGTAGGTATACAACAATCAAAAGGTTAAGGGCACCTCCACACCAATGAGGTGGGTCTATACAAATACCAATCAAAAAGTTAATATCACATCCACACCAGAGAGGTTGGTATATTAAAATTCCAATCAAAACATTAAGGGCACATCCACACCAATGAGGTGGGTCTATACAAATACCAATTGAAAGGTTAAGGGCACATCCACACCAGAGAGGTTGGTATATTAAAATTCCAATCAAAACATTAAGGGCACATCCACACCAATGAGGTGGGTCTATACAAATACCAATTGAAAGGTTAAGGGCACATCCACACCAGAGAGGTTGGTATATTAAAATTCCAATCAAAACATTAAGGGCACATCCACACCAATAAGGTGGGTCTATAAAAAGACCAATTGAAAGGTTATAGGCACATCCACAGCAATGAGTAATCATTATCTTTAACCAGATTTTTTTGATTGAGTGACTTCATGTTTACGGAAGATTGCATAATGATTGTTAAGCACAGTGTCTGACAGTGTAAAGACCAAAATAGGTGATTTATGGAGCTGCTGACAAAAATATGTCTGCTTTATTTCACCCACTTTTTATTCTCTTTAACACTGACCTACTACCATTAACCTTGTAAGACTGAAAGAAGTTTGCTTTGCTTTGTCAGAAGCCCTGTTTGAATATGTCAAACTTGTCAGAAGCCCTGTTTGAATATGTCAGACTTGTCAGAAGCCCTGTTTGAATATGTCAGATTTGTTAGAAGCCATCTTTGAATATGTCAAACTTGTCAAAAGTGCAATATTAACTGAATAGCAAGTCCATGCTTATTCCTGTGCTTCTTTGAAGCCTGGTCTCAGTTTCACTAACATAAAATATCCCTTCAAATTGAGATTTTTCTTTATCTTACTGACAATAATAAAATTGTCAGAGATAGGGATAGTAAAAACAATGAAAAATGTCTCTTTACTTCAATAATTTTATATCGGTACCTAGGAATTCCCAATTTTCCCTTAGAAATAATAAAAGCCTTCTGTTGTAGAATTCAGGATATTAGGATTATGTTAATCCTTGGGCCTGCTGAATGTTCTTTAAAAAAAAATTCATTTTTGCCAAATCTAAGGAAACAACTTTTGAGATGTTTAATGAATTTCAGGACTGCAGTAGCACACTTATAACACACTTGCTTGGTGCCATTGTGGTCTTCTGCATTTATATATGGTGGCTGAGTGGTTTGTGTGCAAAACACACAATTAGTCATTGTAGGTTCAAATCCTGCCCAGACCAGTCCATGTTGTCTGTTTTGATCTGTCTCCAAGCAAGGCACTTTGTTCCCATGGCCTTGGCACTAAATGATCTTTCATGTGCTGATGTGCCTTAAAACAGCAATCAATTTCAACATCAAAAATGAAGTATGATAGTGAGTACTAAATTCAGCATCTTTAGATCTTGGCAATTATATGACTTTAAAGACGGACAAAATTCATTATACCAGGTTAATGTTAGACATAAGATTTGGTTGTATGTGATTGGAATGTTATGGATGCAATTAAAATGGAAAAAAATATATAACAATTTAGCACAAGTGCTGCTACTGACTTTTTCATCCGTAAGGTACAGACTTAAGTACTAAATTGGACAATTTCACACAAATTACATGTTTATTCCAGACTTGTTACCGTTTTTGAATACCAGCTAAAGACCAGTTATAATTACATAGAACCTTTAGGATATGCACAGGTTTCCTTTCATTTGCTGCTCGTTAAATTGAGCAGATATATAAGGACATAATTTACACGATTCACATTCTAAACAGAAAATGAACTTAATTTCATAGCTCTTAAATGAGGCAAAATTAATATAAATGCCAGAATATTCCCTGAGGAAAAGTTTTAGAACTATAATTTTCATGTCACAAGAAATACTGCGTAATTCTGTTCTTAACAACTCCTGGGTTTGGGGGAAATATGCAAAAAACATGAATAAAAGACCTAAAACATCAATGATTTGGAGAAACATCAGTTATGGTAGATATTCTGAAATTGTATTTTAAGATGCTTAACATATGTCAATCATGGAACTTTGTTGTTAGCATAATAGACGTATTCAATTTACTAATATCTATTTTTAACAATGACTCATGACAATAGGATTTGGATGTAATGTGCAAATATATCATTCCATTCAAGTCACCTGTTCTATGAAGCACAAAAAAAATGTTTAAGGTCTTATATATTTTAAAGATATCAGATAACCTGTATATATTTTAAAGATATCAGACAACCTGTATATATTTTAAAGATATCAGACAGCCTGTATATATTTTAAAGATATCAGACAACCTGTATATATTTTAAAGATATCAGACAACCTGTATATATTTTAAAGATATCAGACAACCTTTATATATTTTAAAGATATCAGACAACCTGTATATATTTTAAAGATATCAGACAAACAGTATATATATTAAAAAGATCAGACAACCTTTATATATTTTAATGATATCAGACAACCTGTATATATTTTAGAGATATCAGACAACCTGTTATATATTTTAAAGATATCAGACAACCTGTATATATTTTAAAGATTTCAGACAACCTGTATATATTTTAAAGATAGCACACAACCTTCATGTTTGGAAAATGTGGGAGAAATATAAACATATGAACTTGGGGTTAAAAAATCAAATCCAAGATTAAAAACAAAGAAATTAATTTTATGATATAACTCTGTCCTTTATCAGTGTGATAACATAATATCATAACAATTATACACCACACTGTGGTATAGCACTACAATGTAAGATAGAAATTTCATTTTTTATGCAAATTACTAATGTTATGCAATAAACCACACTTGTGGTATAACACTTAACAATGTAACACAGAAAGATGTCATTGAGTAGATGCAAAGTTCTCAATGTTATGTAATAAACCACACTGGTATGACACTAAACAATGTAACATAGAAATGTCATTGAGTAGATGCAAAGTACTTAATGTTATGTAATAATCCACACTGATATAACACTAAACAATGTTAACATATAAATGTCATTGTGTTGATGCAAAGTACTTAATGTTATGTAATAAACCACACTGGTATCACACTAAACAATGTAACATAGAAATGTCATTGTGTTGATGCAAAGTACTTAATGTTATGTAATAAACCACACTGGTATCACACTAAACAATGTAACATAGAATGTCATTGTGTTGATGCTAAGAACTTAATGTTATGTAATAAACCACACTGGTATCACACTAAACAATGTAATATAGAAATGTCATTGTGTAGATGCAAAGCACTTAATGTTATGTAATAAACCACACTGGTATCACACTAAACAATGTAACATATAAATGTCATTGTGTTGATGCAAAGCACTTAATGTTATGTAATAATCCACACTGATGTAACACTAAACAATGTTAACATATAAATGTCATTGTGTTGATGCAAAGTACTTAATGTTATGTAATAATCCACACTGGTATAACACTAAACAATGCAACACAGAAAGATGTCAAGTCCTTAAAGCTATGTGATCAGAAGAATGTTAAACTTATATTAATTTCATATGAATTTTATTAAACTTGTTGAATAATACAGTATGACACTTGTTGAATAATACAGTATGACACTTTTTGCAGATGAACCTCATAAAAGCAGTAGGACAATTCTCACAGTATCAGCAATACTTTTCATCTGTCACAGCAATGCTTTTCATTTGTCACAGCAATGCTTTTCATCTGTCACAGCAATGCTTTTCATTTGTCACAGCAATGCATTTCATTGTCACAGCAATGCTTTTCATTTGTCACAGCAATGTTTTTCATTTGTCACAGCAATGCTTTTCATCTGTCACAGCAATGCTTTTCATTTGTCACAACAATTATTTTCATCTGTCACAACAATGCTTTTCATCTGTCACAGCAATACTTTTCATCTGTCACAGCGATGCTTTTCATCTGTCACAGCAATGCTCTTCATTTGTCACAGCAATGCTTTTCATTTGTCACAACAATGCTTTTCATCTGTCACAGCAATGCTTTTCATCTGTCACAGCAATACTTTTCATCTGTTACAGCAATGCTTTTCAACTGTCACAGCAATACTTTTCATTTGTCACAGCAAGTTTTTTTCATCGGTGTTTCAAACTCAAATTCCACCATAAAAATGATGGTATGAAATTTCAGTGTCTGACAGTATACGTTGTCTGTGTCTGTACTAGTAATTCAAATTGCCATCTATTCACTTACTTGTACATCTCATCAATTTCACACTTGCATGCTACATACAAGTGTTAGGAATAAATTGGTTTAAGTGCCTTGTTGATCTGGCAGTTCAGAAACTGGTGGGTACAGGACACCTGGTCAATGAGAAAAACTTATTGACTGATGCCTGCTACATCATTTTTGCCAAGTAACCTGCCATCCATCTCATCTTACTTGGTGAAAACATTCACTTAACAGCCATTATTTGAACCATATCAGTATGTTGTGACAGAAATGTCTTTTACATCTGATGATTGTCATCGATACTAATTTTGTATCTATGGTTTATATTGAAATGTTTCATTACTATAGATGATTGCCTATCAAAGCACATTTTATTGACACTGATTTTTTTCCTATGGTTTATATTGAAATGTTTCATTACTTATAATAGATGCTTGCCTATCAAAATTGTATAGACACTGATTTTTTTCTATGGTTTATATTGAAATGTTTCATTACTATAGCCTATCAAAGCAAACTTCATCAACATTGATTTTTTTTCTATGGTTTATATTGAAATGTTTCATTGCTATAGATCATTGCCTATCAAAGCACATTGTATAGACACTGATTTTTTATCTATGGTTTATATTTAAATGTTTCATTACTATAGCCTATCAAAGCAAACTTCATCAACACTGATTTTTTTTCTATGGTTTATATTGAAATGTTTCATTACTATAGCCTATCAAAGCAAACTTCATCAACACTGATTTTTTTCTATGGTTTATATTGAAATGTTTCATTACTATAGCCTATCAAAGCAAACTTCATCAACACTGATTTTTTTCTATGGTTTATATTGAAATGTTTCATTGCTATAGATGCTTGCCTATCAAAGCAAATTCTATAGACACTGATTTTTTTTATCTATGGTTTATATTGAAATGTTTCATTACTATGGATGATTGCCTATCAAAGCAAACTTTATCGACACTGATTTTTTATCTATGTTTTATACTGAGATGTTTCATTACTAAAGATGCTTGCATATTTTAGCTATATATTAAATAAATGAAGTAATTAAGCTATGTCTAACTTTGGAGATGTGTAAAAATGAAATTAAAAACATAATAATTAGTAATGCAAGAAAAGAAAAAAAAAATCAATACAAATTAATTAGTTGTAGAATCCACAGGAGAATTTACATTAAATTCTGCATTTATTTCAAAATGCCTGAGAAATTGAGAAATACAGTCATGGCACAGTTTTTATTTCAATGTCCCATTTTATATCATTAGTTAAACAGGAGGTTAACAATTAGATCTGCCTTAGTAACATCATATTATTTTTGAAGACAATGTTGTTTTTTGTGTTCCATAATATTTCTGTTATATTTTAGTCTATTAATTTTGTACAAATCATGCTTATGTATAGACCACCAAATATGGCCACTGTTACAAGCAATAGAAACTGTTGAAAATGACTCCTTCCCAAAAACTTCCCAACAGAAATGTAACAAAATTAATTCACAGAAAGCATCTTGGCATGAAGGCCATTCAATTTTCAAGTGTTTTAATTTAGACATAAAATTATATTGCCACCATTACTTAAAACAGAAAAAATTAAATGACTTTTTCAAAGACTTCTCAACAGAATTTTAAGAAATTTGACCAAAAGCATCAAGGCCCATTAAGATTTCACGAAGAATGATCTGCAAGCTAATAAAGCCTTAATTAAAACCTTTAAATTATTTCTCTACAACCATTCAACTGGATTTGACAAAATCTGACATAAAAACACTTTTTTGGCACAAAACGAGTTAACAGTAGAATAGTTATTTAGTAGACTGGATGCACATTTTATGAAGAAAAAAGAAATTAACTATTGAACTCATACAGCAATATAGTGTATATTTTTTTTTGTCAGAAGAAATTCAGCCATTTGTTATTGGATTGACAAATTATGAGAAAAATAGTTTTAAAAAAAATCCATTAAAATTGTCAAGACTTTTAACAATATAATGCTATAAATCACTTCATTGGCATCTATTGACCTCTAACATCAATCCAAAAGTCAATAAAAAAGCTCCAGTTTTAATGCATATATAAAACCAGTCTTTGTTTAAATCTGATGACAGTTATGTCTCGGGTGAAGGTCTATATAGTAACTTATTAACTGTGAACTTGACGTTTATTGTTATTTTTTTATGGTCACTCTCTATGACTATAAAGATTGACTAAACTCTACAATACGGAAAAATCTGTTGAAATGCCTCTGATGAAAAGTGAGTCAGCTGAGTTGAGTTACTTTCATATGGTCAGATTTCAATTAAATTGCATGGTCAATGATAGACCAATTTCTTTTTAGAATCATCTGACTACAATCATGATTGTACCCAGCCATTTTGAAGATTAAGTTGAATGTAAAAGGAACTGCACATTTCCCCAAATACACCACTTAAAATAGTTAAGTTCCCATATGCACCACTTGAAATAGTTAAGTCTCTGTATACACCACTTGAAATTGCTAAGTCCCTATATATAACACTTGGAATAGTTAAGTCCCGATATACACCACTTGAAATAGTTAAGTCCCTGCATACACCACTTGAAATAGTTAAGTCCCTGTATACACCACTTGAAATAGTTATGTCCCCATATATACCACTTGAAATAGTTAAGTCCCTGTATACACCACTTGAAATAGTTAAGTCCCTGTATACACCACTTGAAATAGTTAAGTCCCTGTATACACCACTTGAAATAGTTAAGTCCCTGTATACACCACTTGAAATAGTTAAGTCCCTGTATACACCATTTGAAATAGTTATGTCCCCATATACACCACTTGAAATAGTTAAGCCCCTGTATACACCACTTGAAATAGTTATGTCCCCATATATACCACTTGAAATAGTTATGTCCCCATATATACCACTTGAAATAGTTATGTCCCCATATATACCACTTGAAATAGTTAAGTCCCTGTATACACCAAATGAAATAGTTATGTCCCCATATATACCACTTGAAATAGTTAAGCCCCTGTATACACCACTTGAAATAGTAAAGTCCCCATATATACCACTTAAAATAGTTAAGCCCCTGTATACACCACTTGAAATAGTTAAGTCCCTGCAGACACCACTTGAAATAGTTAAGTCCCTGTATACACCATTTGAAATAATTAAGTCCCTGTATACACCACTTGAATTGTTAAGTCTCCATACACACCACTTGAAATAGTTACGTCCCCATATATACCACTTAAAATAGGTAAGTCCCCATATGCACCACTTGAAATAGTTAAGTCCCTGTATACATCACTTGAAATAGTCAAGTCCCTGTATACACCACTTGAAATAGTTAAGTCCCTGTATACACCACTTGAAATAGTCAAGTCCCTGTATACACCACTTGAAATAGTTAAGTCCCAATATACACCACTTGAAATAGTTAAGTCTCTGTATACACCACTTGAAATAGTTAAGTCTCTGTATACACCACTTGAAATAGTCAAGTCCCTGTATACACCACTTGAAATAGTCAAGTCCCAATATACACCACTTGAAATAGTTAAGTCCCTGTAGACACCACTTGAAATAGTTAAGTCCCTGTATACACCACTTGAAATAGTTAAGTCCCTATATATACCACTTGAAATAGTTAAGTCCCTGTATACACCACTTGAAATAGTTAAGTCCCCATATATACCACTTGAAATAGTTAAGTCCCTGTATACACCACTTGAAATAGTTAAGTCCCTGAACACACCACTTGAAATAGTTAAGTCCCTATATACACCACTTGAAATAGTTAAGTCTCTGTATACACCACTTGAAATAGTAAAGTCTCTATATACACCACTTGAAATAGTCAAGTCCCTGTATACACCACTTGAAATAGTTAAGTCCCTGTATACACCACTTGAAATAGTTAAGTCCCTGAACACACCACTTGAAATAGTTAAGTCCCTATATACACCACTTGAAATAGTTAAGTCCCTGTATACACCACTTGAAATAGTTAAGTCCCCATATATACCACTTGAAATAGTTAAGTCCCTGTATACACCACTTGAAATAAGTCCCTGAACACACCACTTGAAATAGTTAAGTCTCCATACACACCACTTGAAATAGTTAAGTCTCTGTATACACCACTTGAAATAGTTAAGTCCCTATATACACCACTTGAAATAGTTAAGTCCCTGTATACACCACTTGAAATAGTTAAGTCCCCATATATACCACTTGAAATAGTTAAGTCCCTGTATACACCACTTGAAATAGTTAAGTCCCTGAACACACCACTTGAAATAGTTAAGTCTCCATACACACCACTTGAAATAGTTATGTCCCTGTCTACACCACTTGAAATAATTAAGTCTCCATACACACCACTTTGAAATAGTTCAGTTCATGTATACTCAACTGGAAATAGTTAAGTCCCTATATACACCACTTGAAATAGTTAAGTCCCTGTATACACCACCTGAAATAGTTAAGTCCCTATATACACCACTTGAAATAGTTATGTCCCTGTATACACCACTTGAAATAGTTATGTCCCTGTATACACCATTTGAAATAGTTATGTCCTCATATATACCACTTGAAATAGTTAAGTCCCTGTAGACACCACTTGAAATAGTCAAGTCCCTGTAAACACCACTTAAGATAGTTAAGTTCCTGTAGACACCACTTGAAATAGTTAAGTCCTGATGTAAAGCTATAGTACATGGAGCAGTCATGTCAGAAGTAAAAATAGAGTGCAGATATAAAAATGTGATGACCTTCATTTCTAGTTGAATTTTTTTCATTCTTTGTTGTTGGGGGTTCTTTACAATTTGTGACATTTACTGCTGGTTATATGACTCGTTGCAGCCAGATTTACATACGTTGTTATGGTGACATCTGCCATACTCCAACATTTCAATTTCACATGCTGTTTGAGTACAGGTTGTTTTGAGTGTTAAAATATGAAACACATGCTGTTTGAGTACAGGTTGTTTTGTGTGTTGAAATATAAAACACGTGCTGTTTTAGTACAGGTTGTTTTGTGTGTTAAAATATGAAACACATCCTGCATAAGTATATGTTGTTTTGTGTGTTAAAATATGAAACACATGCTGTTTGAGTAGAGGTTGTTTTGTGTGTTAAAATATGAAACACATCCTGCATAAGTATATGTTGTTTTGTGTGTAAAAATATGAAACACATGCTGTTTGAGTAGAGGTTGTTTTGTGTGTTAAAATATGAAACACATCCTGCATAAGTATATGTTGTTTTGTGTGTTAAAATATGAAACACATGCTGTATGAGTAGAGGTTGTTTTGTGTGTTAAAATATGAAACACATGCTGTTTGAGTAGAGGTTGTTTTGTGTGTTAAAATATGAACACTTTTTTTAATAGATTGCTGGTATACACTTTTTAGTAGATTTTTGGTATACATTTTTTAATACATTTTTGGTATACATTTTTTAAATAGATTTTTTGTATATATTTTTTTAATAGATTTTTGGTATACATCTTTGTTAGATATTTGGTTTACATTTTTGTAGATATTTGGTATACATTTTTTTAAAGATTTTGGGTATACATTTTTGTAGATTTTGTTATACATTTTTGTACATTTTTGGTATATATGGATATACATTTTGTAGATTTTGGGTATACATTTTTGTAGATTTTGTTATACATTTTTGTACATTTTTGGTATATATGGATATACATTTTGTAGATTTTGGATATACATTTTGTACATTTTGGGTATATATTTTTGTTGATTTTTGGTATATATTTTTGTTGATTTTGGGTATATATTTTTGTTGATTCTAGGTATATATTTTGTAGATTTTGGGTATATATTTTGTAGATTTTTGGTATATATTTTGTAGATTTTTGGTATATATTTTGTAGATTTTTGGTATATATGTTGTAAATTTTTGGTATATATATATATATATATATATATATATATATATATATATGTATGTATACATTTTTGTAGATTTTAGTATACATTTTTGTAGATTTTGGGTATATATTTTGTAGATTTGGGGTATAGATTTTTTGTAGATTTTGGGTATAGATGTTTATTGATTTTTGGTATTTTTGTAGATTTTTGGTATATATGTGTATACATTTGTGTAGATTTTGGTATACATTTTTGCAGATTTTGGGTATTTATTTTTGTAGATTTTGGGTATACATTTTTGTAGATTTTGGTATACATTTTTGCAGATTTTGGGTTTTCATTTTTGTAGATTTTTGGTATACATTTTTGTAGATTTTGGGTATAGATGTTTATTGATTTTTGGTATTTTTGTAGATTTTTGGTATATATGTGTATACATTTTGTAGATTTTGGGTATACATTTTTGTAGATTTTGGGTATAGATGTTTATTGATTTTTGGTATTTTTGTAGATTTTTGGTATATATGTGTATACATTTGTGTAGATTTTGGTATACATTTTTGCAGATTTTGGGTATATGGCACACGAGGTTAATGAGTTAATAAGCACACAGTCCTCATTTTGGTCAAAGCTACCAAAAATCATTCCCTTACTGTGCGCACATCTCTTGATCCTGGCATGCTTTGTGGGAGAGAAATGTCTGGCAAGACTTCCTTATGTAGCGCTGTAAATGTCACATATGCCGATAAATGTCACCAGTGATGTTTTTACAGGTGACATTGTATGCAAAGTTGCTGGTAAGTGTCAAATTGTGACATTTACTGGTGACATTAAGGCCAGTAAAATTACACAAACATTGGTAAATATCACACCTGGAAATTAGGCCATTTTCTGACAATTCAGTCATTTTTGTTTATGCAATGTGTGCTATACACCCAATAAATGTCAAAATGTCTCTAAATGTCACAGATGACATTGAGCAAAGAGTCAATGTGACATTTACTGGTGACATTAAGGCCAGTAAAATGACACAAAACAGCGGTAAACAACACACCTGGAAATCATTACATTTACTGGCAGTTCAGCACTTTCAGGTTTTGCAATGTGTGCTATGCACCCATAAAATGTCAGAATGTCCTTAAATGTCACAGACATCGAAAAAAGAGTCTGAAACCATTCACAGTTGAAATGAAAAAATAGTCATCCATCCGTTCATCCGTATTGAAAATTTTTGAACATTCTATGGGCAGCATTTACATCTTTTACTAAATTCAAGTGAAACCTTTATTCTCAGGAGCTCTTGGATTTAATGATGAGCAGAATTGAATTAATCTGTAATTTCCTGGGTTATTGCCCTTGATAAACTTAGGTTTTACATTTATTAAGCTTGTTATCAGCTAAAATTTCAGACTAACAGTACCATTTCTCAACAGTAATTAATATTTATTACATGTATCACCTGTGCTTATTTCCGAAAAACATACAGTAATTTTGTGAAAATTGTCATAAATAAGACTTTTTGGGTCATTACTATACGAAACTACTTGCGTGTTAGTCACTTTACTTAATACAGTTCTGGAAAAAATCTGCTATTCATAGAAAGACAGATAGATAGATAGGCAGAGAGATGGATGGATGGATTGATGGATATATGGGTAGGTAGATAGAAACAAGAGATACATTAATACTTGTGAAATATTATACAGGAGAAAAAAATGGACTGATGGATGCATAGACATGCTCACTAAAGAACAAAACAAAATAGATGGATAGAGAAGTAATGCAATTAGTTGTGTTATCTCTGCAAAGGAGGTGATATGATGGCGAGCCCCTCACACAAAGAAATAATGTTTATCTGAAACAATATGACAGATACCGTTGAAACTGTATTTGCTTAACAGTAAATGTCACAAATTATTCCATTTATGGGCAACACAGCTTTTATAGTTGCTGGTAAATGCCACAGTTGTATGCAATGTCCCCATTAAATGTCACTTGTGACATTTACAGGTGTTTGTGACATTTACAGGCACAACACTGCCTAGAACATTATGATTTTCTTAGATCTTGCCACTATGCATGTCTGATGTCTCATAACCTAACTTACCACCATGCATGTCTAATGTCTCATTACCTAACTTACCACCATGCATGTCTGATATTTCTTTACCTAACTTACCACCATACATGCCTGATGTTTCTTTACCTAACTTACCACCATACATGCCTGATGTCTCTTTACCTAACTTACCACCATGCATGTCTGATGTCTCATAACCTAACTTACCCCCATGCATATCTGATGTCTCTTTACCTAACTTATCACCATGCATGTCTGATGTCTCATAACCAAACTTACCCCCATGCATGTCTGATGTCTCATTACCTAACTTTCCACCATACATGCCTGATGTCTCTTTACCTAACTTACCACTATGCATGTTTGATGTCTCTTTACTTACCCCATGCATGTCTGATGTCTCATTACATAACGTACCACCATGCACATCTGATGTCACATTACCTAACTTACACCATACATGTCTGATGTCTCTTTACCTAACTTAGCACCATGCATGCCTGATGTCTCATTACCTAACTTACACCATGTATGTCTGATGTCTCATTACCTAACCCCCATGCATGTATGTCTCATTACCTAACTTACTACCATACATATCTGATGTCTTTTTTCCCTAACTTACCACCATGCATGCCTGATATCTCATTTCCTAACTTACCACCATACATGCCTGATGTCTCATTACCTAACTTACACCATGCATGTCTGATGTCTCATTACCTAACTTACACCATGCATGCCTTATGTCTCATTTCCTAACTTACCACCATACATGCCTGGTGTCTCATTACCTAACTTACACCATGCATGTCTGATGTCTCATTACCTAACTTACACCATGCATGCCTGATGTCTCATTTCCTAACTTACCACCATACATGCCTTATGTCTCATTACCTAACTTACACCATGCATGTCTGATGTCTCATTACCTAACTTACACCATGCATGTCTGATGTCTCATTACCTAACCCCCATGCATGTATGTCTCATTTCCTAACTTACCACCATACATGCCTGATGTCTCATTACCTAACTTACCACCATGCATGTCTGATGTCTCATTACCTAACTTACCACCATGCATGTCTGATGTCTCATTACCTGATTTAACAGCAATAAAGATGCAGCAAAGCAACATTAAAAAGTTTGTACTCTTCCATATGTATATCAAACTGAAGTTTTACATTTGTAATAGTAGTTAACATGTAATCGAATTTTGTGGGTATCGTGTGCATTTTTGTTTACAAATATCACATAAAACTTCCACACATTTGACTCAAATTTGGCACATTAGATAAATGGAAAACTAATAGCAGAGACAAAGCCTACAAGGTACAGCTGACTTACATTGTGTGACATCATGTGAACACAGTGTACTCACACTGTGGGATGTCATGGAGATTTGTTGTTACCGTATAGTGCACATGTGCATTCTAAAGAATGCTCCATTCTATCTGGTGATAAGAATTTGTTTCTTTTCTTTCTATAAGTGACTCGCTTCTCTAGTCTAAACAGGTTTCCACAATACCAGTAGGTTGTAACAGGTTTCCACAACACCAGTAGGTTGTAAAACAGGTTTCCACAATACTGCTAGATTGTAAAATTTTAATCTTTTCTTTAATTGAAACATAGCAAAATTTCTGAAAGTGTCCATTATGTTTTGAGGGAAAATGACAATTGGACCTCCCTTCACTAAATCATTTTGTTCCAAATCATTGTTTTGAAATCATGTGTTCATACTGTAATCATTTGGAAATGAACTCATTTCACTGTGTTATTTTACTTCATGACAATCTAATGATTGATAACATCAGAAATTGTTATGAATTCCACTTAGGAAAAGCAAAAAAGTTTTGCACATCACAGTGGAGACCAGCTCAAAAATGATTCTTATATATGTTTTATTCAGTATGATCATCTTGAGAGACAATGCATCTCCAAAGTGGAGAGGACCAACATGAATAAAGGGAGCTAACTTCTAGTATGTACCTACACATGATGGAGACATTGTTTATGATATTGTTGGTGTGTGTTTAATATAATCTGAGCTTATACCTCATGAAATAATTTGCCCAATTAAAAATTACTTAAGCACACAGTAGAGGTATTACATCAAGTATGGTAACGGAATTCACTCACATTTGACGATAAACATTAGATTAATGTGATTAGATTCTTTTCAGAATTATGTCATCAGCAGCCATATTGGATTTTACCTGACAATTTGACTATTGATTATATTGACTATTGATTATATATGGAGTATGATTGTTGATAAGGCATCAATAAAAACAAGAACAGAAAATAGGCTTGCTGTCGGTGTCTATATTAGCATTTTGTGTTTATAACACAAAATTATATTTTGTGTGTTAATTTTGGCTCAATATGACTTACTTAAAATTGCATCATTTTGTTTGGCTTATATAGGACCAGCTGCCAGCTTGTATTCCACATGGGTACATTTATGGCCATTAAAGTTTAAAATTTCCTGTTAGTGACCTTTCTGACAATAGGATATTTCCTGTTATAGACAGGTTTTTTTTCCTTCTTCTTGAGATGAGAACCCATGTCAGGATGTGACCATGTTTACAATTGCTATAACTCCGATCCCCGTCTCCTTGATAAACCTAATGAGACAAATGATAAAAATCCAATTTAAAATGATACCCATCAAATTAGTGAAATGACGTACTTTGTACATTAATATATTAATCTTTATGGTTATTAGGTTTCATGACAAGAGTGTAGAATCATTAAATTAATAGAGATAATGTAACT
Organism: Margaritifera margaritifera; assembly: GCA_029931535.1. Lineage (NCBI taxonomy): Eukaryota > Metazoa > Mollusca > Bivalvia > Unionida > Margaritiferidae > Margaritifera > Margaritifera margaritifera. Next base: position 3,764,244 of record JAQPZY010001578.1, read on the forward strand.
CCATTATAGAAGAACCATATTCTTTTTCTTCATGGTTTAATACTCATGTATTTAAAGTCACACATAATACAGATTCAAGTAGTGGCACAGATATAGAGCATTTGCTTTGCATGTCTTGGGTTCGGGGATTCATTTTCTGTGTGGTTCTGTTTGATTAATAGACATGTCATTTATGTACTACTACCACTATTACTACTAATAAATATATATCAACTAGACAGTGATGGGACCAATATGTTGTCCATTTTATGGAGGCAGTCAGTATACAGAGGTTTGAATTGCATTACAACAGCTTATCGGCATCAAAACTCATCGCCGGATTATATACGCAGGAGGCCAGGTAACAGAGAGGCCAGTTTAGGGTAGTTTCAAACTATTTATTCTAAGTCTACCCAGGATAAATCACCTTGGATTGATTGACAGTACCATACCAATTGTTTTAGAACAATGTGAATGATTTATGTTAATTGTCATCTATACATATAGATTTTCAGTTGTCACTTTCTCTTATGCTATGAAGAGAGATGGCAGTGACTTTGCTGTAGAGTTATTTTCATAGTCTTATAAATTAGTGATATATCAAAGATTGACTTTGCTGTAGCTATTTTCATGGTTTTACTAATTAGGGATATATCAAAGACTAAGGTTTGTATACTCAAAAGTCTTACTAATTAGGGATATATCAAAGACTAAGGTTTGTATACTCAAAAGTCTTACTAATTAGGGATATATCAAAGACTAAGGTTTGTATACTCAAAAGTCTTACTAATTAGGGATATATCAAAGACTAAGGTTTGTATACTCAAAAGTCTTACTAATTAGGGATATATCAAAGACTAAGGTTTGTATACTCAAAAGTCTTACTAATTAGGGATATATCAAAGACTAAGGTTTGTATACTCAAAGCCTTTTTTAACATAGAAGTCCAAGTATTCAGACAAGCTTATCTTGTTTTTTAAAAAAAATAAAAAAATGAATGTGCCCTGTATTTTTCAACCATAATATCTCTTACTGACGAGTATTACTACAATTCGTTCATGATTAACCCATGCTCCATGATAGGCCTATTAACCTCCTGCTGTTCCTGGTGGACCCCAGGGCATATTATAGGTGGACCCCAGGGCATATTATAGGTGGACCCTGGGGCATATTATAGGAGAAATACTGTAAATTTGGGTTATTTTATTTACAGACTTTGATGTCAGTATACCCATAATCAGCTGCAGCATTATCATCATCAGCAGCAGCATTATCACCATCATCATAACTACTGTATATACTCGTGTATAATCCAGGTCCAAATGCAAAAAACATAGACCCTGATCTGCCATCACATATTGCGCTGGCAGATCAGGGTCTATATTTTGTTTATTCTACTGATTAGTCCTTACAAACTGCATAGACCCAGATCTGCTAGTGCATTATGCGATGGCAGATCTAGGTCTATGCAGTTGGTATGGGATTATATACAAGTTCATACGGTAATTAATTTTCTATCCTTCTCCCTGCAGGCTCAGGGATGTGGAATAAGCGCAATGCACCCTCACATGCATGTTGTAAGAGACAACTAATGAAGGCTACCTTTAGTGACCTGGCATGTATCCCATAATAATTTTCATGTTGAGATGGTCTTAGACTTTTTTAAAAGAGTTACACTCGTGTCAAAAATTTTACTTTGTATTTACATGATTTTACCCTTTTTTGCCTTTATCTTTGTTTTGTATTCCTTTTTGGGGATGCCAACAAATTACTTGGCTCTATATAGCCAGGATTGTGCTGATGTGCCACTAAAACCTATACATGTACATACATACATACATACAAATATAGATACCATATATACTCGTTTATAAGTTGGGTCCAACTGCAAGCTGCATAGACCCAGATCTGCTGTCGCATAATGTGCCGGCAGATCTGGGTCTGTGCAGTCTGTTAGGAGTAATCAGTAGAACAAACAACATAGACCCTGATCTGCCGGCGCATAATGCATCAGCAGATCAGGGTCTAAGTTGTTTGCAGTTGGACCTGACTTATAAGCGAGTATATATGGTACATAATTTTCTGTCTGATGTACGAGCTTTGTGTTAAACAGTTCCACATTGTCATTATCTCCTTCCGAATTGAAAGAGACGTTAATGTCATAATAAAACATCATCCTATTTTTCTCCTATTTTGGTTAACACTAGTGATGAATGGGAAAGTTTTTATTGTTAGTAATGACGTTTCAGGCCAATGAATCTTTTATAGTAATAAATTTTGCTTTATTTGGGGCTTGGTGGTTAGTGTGCCAGACTGACAATCAGTGTGTTGCAGGTTTAAATTCTGCCCAAACCAGCTCCAGGAATCACATGTTGCAGTGTGTCTCAGGGCAAGGCACTTTGCTCCCATTGTCTTAGCACTAAGAAGTCATTTATGTGCTGATGTGCTGTTAAACTCTAATCAATCAGTCAATCAGTTTTTAAAAGGAGTATAAATAATGCTTGCTCTTTTACAAAACAAGGGGAAAACATTTTCATTACTCTTGGTCTAAAGTATTCTAAATAATGGACCATATAGGAGAGAAATTGCATGCCATATGAAATTACACAGACACCAGATCTGCAGGTATTGTGCCATTAAATTAGCCAACAGCTCCTATTTTGTCTCATTATAGTTGCCAATAAAGTTCTTGACATTCATTTCCTGATTGTTTCAGGAACCTGCTGATTAATACAAACTATTACTCTCAAAACTCAGCATAAAATCCTAACTGAAACTGTCAAGGTTGTTAAGTTCATGCTCTCAGCCTTTGCATGGATAAAAAGAGCTGAGGTAATTTCACTACATAAAGTGTTTCCTCAATGTAAGGTGCCTTAATATGAAACAGTAAGTTTTACACACCAGCCTTAAGGATGTTGTCCATCCATCCATCCATCTGTTACCAATTTGGTTTCCACAGAATAACTTTAGTTGTCCAACATCGACAGTTACCAAAGTTTGTGGATGGCTTGCACTTAGGGTAAGGAAGAACCCTATCAATTTCATTATCAAAAGGTCAAAAGTCAAGGTCACTGACTGAAAGAAGAAAAATAATTTCTGCACAATAACTTGAGTTCTCCATCATCTATGGATATAATACTTTGTGAACGGCTTGCACTTGGGGAAAGGAAGAATTCCTGTGATTTGGGACTTAAAGGTCAAAGGTCAAGGTCACTCAGAAAGAATTTTTAAAAAATGGTTTCTACTCAATAACATTAGTTCTACATGACATACCTCAACCAAACTTTGTGGAATATCTTTTACATGGGGTAAAGAAGAAGGCTATTGATGTGGTGGTCAAAATGTCAAAGTTTCAAGGTCACTGACTGAAAGAACAAAAATGGTTTCTGGACAATAACATTTGTTCTACAGCACAGACCTGGCCCAAAGTTTGTGGATGACTTGCACTTAGGTTAAGGAAGAAGCCTATTGATTGAGGGGTAAAAAATTCAAAGGTCAAGGTCACTCCAACTGAAAGAGGAAAAGTGGTGTATGTGCAGAAATTTCAGTTAATTACATAGAGGACTATTAAACATGTTGCTGGTGTATAATGTGCCATTGATGATATTCTTGTTCAGGTATGGTCATGGATCCAATTGTGTTATGCAATATTTATTCTATTTATAATGTACTCCATTATAAGGCAATCTTGCCTATAACACAGTGCCGGATTATCCTAGTAGCAAAAGTAGCATATGCTACGGGCCCCGCACTTTCAAGTGTTAATATTTATGTGGTTTTTTTTAATTAGGAGGCCCCACACTAGCTTAATCCGGAACTGATGCTACGGGCCCCGCTACAGGCATTGCACTAGCTTAATCCGGCACTGCTATAACATGGTATACATTGATGGCTCCCATGAACAGTGTTATAGTGAGGGTGTACTGTATAATGTACCCTAGTATAAGGCAACCATACCTATAGCATGGTATACATTTATGACTCCCATGAACAGTGTTATAGTGAGGGTGTATTGTAGTATGGTCATTTTATTATTGCAACATACATAAACTATTCTACTGGTAATCATTAATGAACAAAATAGTTTGCTGTGATGGATGAGGTATACTATTGGAATTAGGTCAGAGCCCAAGCATGTGTAAGTAGCATGGTATTCCAGATGCATTCATCACTACACAGATTTAAAGTCAAAATAAACTGAATCATGTGACTCGGACTATATAAAAGCAGAACCTCGTAAAACTGGTCGTAATTATTTACATTATTATTAAAACTGGTCGTAATTATTTACATGTTTATGTTGTTTGCTTGAAAATAATTAGCTGTAAATTCCAAGAATTGCAAGAGGAGGGGTTGAAGAACATACTTTGATTTCTGACACTAAAGAGCATAGGGTGGGTACTTATTATTGGCTTAATTCCAATAATGTCCCTCATCCATCACAGCAAGTGTATGGATGAGGGGTCTATAGCATTCCATATATAAGTAGCATCTTTAAAGAGGGACTTCATATAGCAAGTATATGGACGAGGGGGGGGGGGGTCTATAGCATTCCATGCAATAAGTAGCATCTTTAAAGAGGGACTTCATACAGCAAGTACATGGATGAGGGGGGGGGGGTCTATAGCATTCAATGTAATAAGTAGCATCTTTAAAGAGAGACTTAATACAGCAAGTATATGGATGAGTGGACTATTATTTTCATTAGGCCTATTCAATTCTATATATATAAGCAGCATCTTTAAAGAGGGACTTCATACAGCGAGTATATGGATGAGTGGACTATTATTTTCATTAGGCCTATTCAATTCTATATATATAAGCAGCATCTTTAAAGAGGGACTTCATACAGCAAGTATATGGATGAGGGGGGGGGTCTATAGCATTCCATGTAATAAGTATCATCTTTAAATAGGGACTTCATACAGCGAGTATATGGATGAGTGGACTATTATTTTCATTAGGCCTTTACAATTCATTAGGCCTATACAAATCCATATATAAGTAGCATCTTCAAAGAGGGACTTCACACAATGGTATATAACATTATCTTTTGCCAGTAACAAAAAATATAATCTCAGCAAAAATCAAAAAGTTTGAGCAGTGTCACTGAAGTGCAAATATTTATTACTTGAAGATTGTTCCAAATCACATAGGTAATAATGTTTAAAGAATGCCAGTCTGCTGTCTTCAGAATCTCCACAAGGAAACACCCTTTTGTAATAATATTTAAAGAATGCCTGTCTGCTGTCTTCAGAATCTCCACAAGGAAACACCCTTTCCTATAAACTCCAGAAGCTGATGCCAAACAAAAGAAGGAGCCTTCAGCACATCAGTATTTATTCCAGATAAACACATCACTTTCTTTAGCCACCTGGCTTAGTTGTGTTGGTAGAAAAAACTTTGAATGCACAATAGGAAAAAAAACCAACACCTGTTCACTCTTTCTTATCGTCTTTGTCATTTTTATATGCATACCACAATGTGGAGCATATTATGTTGTGGCGATGTCCATTCATCTGTCCGTCAATCTTTTACTAATTTGTATTCCATGCAATAACTCAAGTAGTCCACAATCTACAGTTACCAAACTTTGTGGATGGTTTGCACTTGGGGTAAGAAAGAACTGTATTTATTTTTGGCTCAAAAGCTCAAAGTCACTGTCACTGAAAGAAGAAAAATGGATTCTACACAATAACTTGAGTTCTCAGTCATCTACAGTCATCAAGTTTTGTGAACAGCTTGCACTTGCAGTAACAAAGAACTGTGTCAGTAGGTTGCAATTGGGGTAAGTAAAAACCCTATGAGTCTTATGGTCAAAAGTTCAAAGTTCAAGGTCATTGTGACTGAAAGAAGACAAATGGTTTCTGCACAATAACTTGAGTTTTCCATTATCTGTGGTTAATAGACTTTGTAGAAGGCTTGCACCAGGGGTGGGGAAGAACCTTATTGATTTTGTAGTCAAAAGATCAAAAGGTCATTGTGACTGAAAGAAAAAAACATGGTTTCTGCTCAATAAGATTGGTTCTGCATGGCATATCTGAACCAAACTTTGTTAATGGCTTGCTTTTAGGGTAAGGAAGAGGCCTATCAGTTTTGAGGTAAAAAGTTCAAAGGTCATGGTCACTGTAACTGAAAGAAAAATGCACACCATGTTGATCTCCACACGTTAAAACTCATGTTTGAAATAAAAATTTCAAATAACCAGTTATCATCAACTCCGTTCATTTTGATGAAGAAAAGATAATGATCCCCACTGCCTAAAATGTCAATTTTCCACACGAAATTATCTATATTTTCAACTAATTCAGCAAGCACATCACTGCCATCACTTGCCTCTTCAGTACTGACCGCCATTTTGATCTCCACATGTTAAACTCAATTTTTAAATCAAATTTTACCAGTTTTGTTTTTTTTTAAAAACTCATGCTGTCACTGCATGATATAGCATTTGTGTACCATCTACCTTTATTTCCTTCTTTTCAAAAGAGTACAAGTAAAATAATGACGTATTACACAGTTAAATGCACACTTCCATGAAGTGTTAACGGAATGTAGTGAACATACAACCGGAATCATATCCTGTATGAAAAGGTAAAATACGACTGGAGTCATATCATGTCTGAAATGGGTTAATAAATCCCCCCTGTGAACCTTTGGGTAAAGCTTCCTTCAAGAACCTTACCCTCAAGACAGTTTTTGTGCTCACCTTAGCGTCTGTGAGACAAAGGAGCGAGCTTCTTGCCCAATCCATAGAGCAGGGTTGTATCAGGTTCATTGGGAATTATGAGTCAGTTTCTTTCCTTTGCCAACCAGATTTTTTTAACAAAATACCAGCTTCCATCGGTTGCTCCACTCCCAATTGAGATCCCCAGTCTCAGCTGTATCTGTGCTGGGGATTATCAAGATAAACTTTTGTGTCCAGTTATGGCTTTACATTTTTATTTGGCAGCCTCTAATGGGAGAAGGAAGGGTAGGAAGCATCTTTTCCTCCCCATTAAAGGTTCAACTGATATTTCAGCTTCCACCATTTCTAGGTGAATTGCATTACCTATCAAGAGAGCTTACCAGTCCCTTACCAACAGGGACCTGTCTTTTATAAAAAATTAAAGCCCATTAGGTCCAAGCCATTGCTGACTCATGGGCCTATCTAACTCGTTCGTCTTTGGAGGATGTGATGAAATAGCTGTGTTTTGGGGCTTTCACACTACTTTCTCCTCTTTTTACCTTCGCTTGTTAGCTCACCAAAGCGAATGCATTTTCTCCTTGGGTCCAAACGTCATCACTCAGAAAGTGGCCCATGCGGATTCCATACCGCAGTAGTCTTCTACCCTGCAATGATGGTGAGTATTCCTTGTGTTTGTTTTTATTCACCAGTTGTGGGATCATCATGCCTCCCACCAAACTGACAAATTCAGCTATGCAATAGCAATAGGTATGGTATTACTGATATTAAAGTGTGGTTTTTTTTGGGTGGGGGTGGGGGGTAAAACTAATGTTAATGATGTAATACAGGAGACTATCAGTTATTCAAACTCCTATTATCCGATTCGTCTTGTCTCGGCTAAATTTGTTCTTTGTTTATATCTTTTTTAAATCTATTATCTGAACATCGATTATTCAAGTACCCCACAATGGTGTTCCACTAAGTTAGGCTGCTCCCTAGGAAAAGAATGAAGGGCAGTACGCATGGGCAGAATGTGTGGGGTGTCCCAGGGGCGATCCAGTGTTCTGGAATTTTCTGGTTCACTCTAATGGGAAGACAAATTCTCATCATATGGTCAGAGTATTTTCCACTCCGGAAAAGCACCAGCAATGCAATAGCAACAGGTAAGTATTGCACCATTAAAATTAGTTTTACCTCCCAAAAAACATTTTGAGCATGATGGACTTAGTTTGGGACCTGGATATGGACTTAGTTTGAGGCATGGATATATACTTAGTTTTGAGCATGGATATGGACTTAGTTTGGGACATTGATATGGACGTAGTTTTGGGCATGGATATGGACTTAGTTTGGGACATGGATATGGACATAGTTTTGGGCATGGATATGGACGTAGTTTTGGGCATGGATATGGACTTAGTTTGGGACATGGATATGGACGTAGTTTTGGGCATGGATATGGACATAGTTTTGGGCATGGATATGGACGTAGTTTTGGGCATGGATATGGACTTAGTTTGGGACATGGATATGGACGTAGTCTTGGGCATGGATATGGACGTAGTTTTGGGCATGGATATAGACATAGTTTTGGGCATGGATATGGACGTAGTTTTGGGCATGGATATGGACTTAGTTTTGGGCATGGATATGGACGTAGTTTTGGGCATGGATATGGACGTAGTTTTGGGCATGGATATGGACTTAATTCCACATGATGTAGAGTAGGTTTTGGGACATGGATATGTACTTAGTTTTGGGCATGGATATGGACTTAATTCCACATGATGTAGAGTAGGTTTTGGGCATGGATATGGACTTAGTTCATTCCACATGATGTCGATTACAAATAAATAATTCTTGCCATAAAGGATAAAATAAATGTATCTTGACCGAGTTTAGAATAATAGACTATCAAATTAATTAATCTCAGAGCATCCCTATAACCAGAACTATGATCAAATTTTAGGTTTCTGCTTGTCAGTCATACCTGACCTTGTCATATCTAACTGGTTGGAATCAAGTGCAGCATTGAAATATTACTAGTGAATATAAGGCTATGGTTAGGTCAGTACTAAAGACATGACTAATATTAGATTGTAATCATAATTGCTTCACTTGATAATACAATTGATCTGCCAATAGTCAATATCTAATGAATGATGAAGCCATAATTTATCAGGTATTTACCGGTATACACAGATTGAGTTTTCTGTCAATATTTGTAATCTAGGTCATCATGTTCTACAGACCCAGAAAGCAAATGATTTACATGTACATCCAGTGTCTAGGTCATCATCTGCTCTTAACTATAATCTCCAAGTTACTTCACTACATTCTCTTTTCTTTGTTTGCCACTTCAGCAGCAGTTATAGTACATTCTTCTGGATAAATTCTGCAATGAAACATGCTAATTCTTGGTTATACCTTGCTGATGTCAATAATAAGGTCTAAATACTTTCCCAAATTAGGGAATTCCTTCCACTGAGATTAAGTGTTTGAGAATATGCACTCCACTCTCCCCTCTCTTTGTTCTGTATGCAATTTTCACAGGCACATGGGGACAGGATTTTCAACTATTTTTAATTGAATTGTAGAAGTGTTTTCCTTTACTGTGTTTTAGCTTTACTGGTCATAGACCTGAAGAGCTTACATGATGGCCTGTTGTCCTTCATCTGAATTCCGGTCAGTAGCACAAGGTAGTTATCACTACTCCTCCTGAACTACTTGGAGGATTGCCATGAAACTATAGATACACATTCATCCCAAGGTTTAGTTGGTCCTAAATGAAAATGGTGCAGCACAGACATCCCATATGGACACCACAGCAGCCATCTTGAAAATCTTATCACTACTCCTCCTGTATGGATGGTCATATCAGCATGAGGTTTTCACTAAAAGACTTCTTATGATGCCTGGTTGGTTGTAAATGAAGATGATGCCAATTTGATGTCAAGTATAGCTGCCATAGTAGCCATCTAGAAAATCTTGTTTTCACTACTCCTCCTGAATATTGACATGGGGTTTTCCCCAGAAGACTTCTTATGATGTCTAGTTCATACTAAATGAAAATGGTTCTGCTTGGACATCTAATGTGGCTTCCACAGTGACCATCTTGAAAATCTTGTTATTGCTACTCCTCCTAAATAGATGGTCATATCAACATGGCGTTTTCACTAAAAGACTTTTTATGACGTCAGGTTGGTCCTAAATGAAAATGGTGCCAATCTGACATCCACCCTGGCAGCCATCTTGATAATTGTTATTGGTACTCCTCCTGAACAGAAAGTCATATCAACATGGGTTTTAATCAGAAGATTACTTATGGTGTCTAGCTGGTCTAAAATAAAAATTGTGCCTATCTGATATCCAGTATGGTCACCACAGCAGCCATCTTGAAAATCTTATCGCTATTTCTCCTAGGTGGAAAGTCATATCAACATTGAAGACTTCTTATGATGTCTAGTTGGTACTAAATGAAAATGGTGCCAATCTGACATCCAGTATGGCCATCATAGCTGCCATCTTGAAAATCTTATTATTGCTACTCTTCCCAAATGGAAAGTCACATTGACATAGGGTTTTTACCAGAAGATTAATTATCATATCTAGCTGGTCCAGAATGAAAATGGTGCTGATCTGACCTCAAATATGGCTGCCTCAATGAACATACTGAAAATCTTTTCACAAATTTTCCTGAATTGATGGTCATATCAATGTGGGATTTTCACCTGAAGTTTTCTAATGGTGTCTAGTTTGTCCTAAATGAAAATGGTGCTGATCTTACATGCAATATGGCTGCCGCAGTGGCTAATTTGAAAATTATGTCACTCAAGAATATCAGAGATGGTTTCAACACTCAACAGGTAAAAAGAAGAAATTGTCTTATCTTGAATTCCTGGATATTCTTTTCTGATAGTAGAGCATCAGTCCCTTCAAGGGACTCTTGTTGTCCATTTTACTCAGTTTAAGTAAATCTAAAGCATATAATGTATGTGTCGTAAGTAAATTATATTGTACTTAATCCTCTGTTAATGACCCCTGAAGGCATTTGGACTGAAAAACATGTCTAGCCTGTTATGTTGATATGTATATATAAAGAGATGGTGAGAAACAGATGCTCTCAGGTACAGGGTAAAATCATTGCCTTACATAATGATTTTTCCCTAAAATACACAATGCAGACAAACAAACAAATAAAACATGAGTACCCCCTCTTGGGGGATATGAAAGTAGCAGCAGTTTGATTGGTCATGCTCTTCATGCAAAATGCCATCACTTGCCAGGTATGTTTTGGACTGAGGCAGCTGTTACATGTTGGTTAAATTTATATGGAATGTATTTTTTTTGGTTTTGAAAAATGTGTCTGTTGTATCGAGGTGTCTGTCTTACGATGTGTCTGATAGAGCAGGTTTGAATGTATTGATTGTAATTGATCAAATCAACTCCAAGGGATATGCTGACATGTTATATAATTGCAGCTCTGAGTTATAATTATATTACTACATGTGCATCCGGACATGATGTATAATCAGCTCTGAGTGATAATTACTATTTGCTGACATGTTATATAATCACAGCTCTGAGTGATAATTATATGACTACATGCTGACATGTTATATAATTGCAGCTCTGAGTGATAATTATATTACTACATGCTGACATGTTATATAATCAGCTCTGAGTGATAATTATATTGCTACATGCTGACATGTTATATAATCAGCTCTGAGTGATAATTATATTACTACATGTTGACATGTTATATAATCAGCTCTGAGTGATAATTATATTACTACATGTTGACATGTTATATAATCAGCTCTGAGTGATAATTATATGACTACATGCTGACATGTTAAATAATTGAAGCTCTGAATGATAATTATATTACTACATGCTGACATGTTATATAATCAGCTCTGAGTGATAATTATATTGCTACATGCTGACATGTTATATAATCTTCTCTGAGTGATAATTATATTACTACATGTTGACATGTTATATAATCAGCTCTGAGTGATAATTATATTACTACATGTTGACATGTTATATAATCAGCTCTGAGTGATAATTATATGACTACATGCTGACATGTTAAATAATTGCAGCTCTGAGTGATAATTATATTACTACATGCTGAGTGATATGCTGACAGGTTATATTATCAACTCTGAGTGATAATTATAATACTACATGCTGATGTTATATAATCAACTCTGAGTGATATGCTGACAGGTTATATAATCAGTTCTAAGTGATATGCTGACATGTTATATAATCAACTCTGAGTGATAATTATATTTCTACATGCTGATATGTTGACATGTTATATAATTAGCTCTGAGTGATAATTATATCACTACATGCTGATGTTATATAATCAGCTCTGAGTGGTAATTATATTTCTACCTGCTGACATGTTATATAATCATCTCTGGGTGATAATTATATTACTACATCCTGACATGTTATGTAATCAAACCTGAGTGATATGTCAACATGTTATATAATCAACTCTGAGTGATAATTATATTACTACTTGCTGACGTGTTTTATAATCAACTCTGAGTATTATGCTGACATGTTATATAACCAGCTCTGAGTGATATGCTGACATGTTATATAATCAGCTCTGAGTGATAATTTTATTACTACATGCTGACATTATAAAATAAGCTCTGAGTGATAATTATATTTCTACATGCTGACATGTTATATATTCAGCTCTGAGTGATAATTAATACATACTGACATGTTATGTAATTAGCTTGGAGTGATAATTATATTACTACATGCTGACATGTTATATAATTAGCTCTGAGTGATAATTATATTTCTGCATGCTGACATGTTATATAATCAGCTGAGTGATACTTATATTAGTACATGCTGACATGTTATATAATCAGCTCTGAGTGATATGCTGACATGGTATATAATCAGCTCTGAGTGATAATTATTTTTTTAGTGATTGCTCATGTTAACCCATATGAAAATAGGTACTTGCATTAGTATTGAGGTTTAACCTGCGATCATCTTGTGCTCCATTTAGTGATTGCACTTTGGCCCAGATGAGAATGGGTACCATTAGTTTGAGTCTAACCTGTGATTCAGTGGCATTTCATCTCATGATTGTCATGTTGTAACCCAGGTAAAAATGAATACCAGCATCAGTTTTGAGGTTTAATCTGCGATTAACTTCTGTCCCATCCAGTGATTGCTCTTTTAATGGCCCAGGTGAAAATGCATACTAGCATTTGTTTAGAGTGTACCTGTGACTCACCTGTGTTCCATCTGGTGATTGCTTTGGTTCAGGTACAAATAGGTACCAGAATAAGATTCTAGTTTAACCAGTGGTTGACAACTGGTGGTGTACCATCTTGTGAGAGTCACATTCTGGTAGTTGCTTTATATGACAGATTCTAGCTCAGGGAGTTTTTAACCCTTTTGACCTCTAATGTGTCATCTGTCAATCTTCACAAACCACAGATTCAGGTTTTTAGCAAAATAAACATAGGTCTTTGTCAGTAAACTAAAAGGATCAAGATCAAGGTCTCAGGAGATGATATTTATGGAACAGTTATAAATTTTAAAAAAACTTTAGAAATTAGGAAGCACAATAGATACACTAAATTTATCTTTCATTGTCTGAAATGTAAAATCCCCACAGAATCGAAATTAGAGAGACATGTGATATTTGTTGACTTAAATGACTCCAAATAACGTCAAGCAAATTTATCTAATTCCATCCATAGTTCCCTTTGGGAAGACCAGTGCTCAAAGGCTTATTACCTGACTGGAAAACAAGAAAATTATTTGCACATTATTTAAATAAAGAAGGACAAACTGCCCATGATATACAATGCCTACACATCACCAAATAATGGAACTGCTAAGAGCCAAACTGTCAAAATCTGTCCAAATTACAAACTTTTGAGTAGAAAAATATGTCGGAAAGGGATAGTAATTGGAATACAGAGGTTATTAAGTAAATTGTGTAGACTGAAATTGTTGGATTTGATCATAATGCAGTGTAGATTACTGTAAACAATTTAATTGGTTTCATTTCATATGTAACCTGACATTTTCCTTAAGAAAATGTACTTATGCAAGACTTTCTCTGGCATGTTACTTATAATGAGTGGCCAAGTGCATGCTTTTTCAAATTTCTTGATATAACAAATGCCTTTTTATGTTCCCTCCCCTGCCTCAAAGACATATATAAAAAGATAACTTTGTCATAGTAAACAAAATTGCTGTTAAAATGAGTGATTTTATGTAGACCTTAAATGTCTTATTATATTTAATGGAGAATTACATTTGGAGTGCATCATTATGTTGTCTGCACATCAACTTGCTTGACTTGGAGTGAATCTAATGTTAACTTGGAAATCTTCATAACCAAGATGAAACTGTCTCAAAAGGTTTCATTTGATGAATTTCCTCATATTCTTAATATTATTGAGATACCAGATAATGCATGATGAAGGATACCAGTCAGTGGGTGATGAAGGATACCAGACAATGCATGATGAAGGATACCAGTCAGTGGGTGATGAAGGATACCAGTCAGTGGGTGATGAAGGATACCAGTCGGTGGGTGATGAAGAATACCAGACAATGCATGATGAAAGATACCAGTCAGTCTTAGATCTTGTGATATTTATTGAAGAAAAATTTACCGAAAAGACCAAAACACTTAGGATACAGAGATCCCTCACTATAACACTGTCCAAGGGACTGTAAAAATGTACTGTGTTCTTGGTGAGGTCACTTTATAATGGATTGCAATTACTACTATATAATGTAATGGGATCCATGACTAAACATACCTTATAAAATGGGGTACAATATACATGGTGTTACTATTATATAATACAATGGGATCCATGACCATACTTCTCTTATAACCAGGACCATGTTATACTGGGGTACATTATACATGATATCCATGACCATACTTGTCTTATAACCAGGACCATGTTATACTGGGGTACATTATACGTGATATCCATGACCATACTTGTCTTATAACCAGGACCATGTTATACTGGGGTACATTATACATGATATCCATGACCATACTTGTCTTATAACCAGGACCATGTTATACTGGGGTACATTATACGTGATATCCATGACCATACTTGTCTTATAACCAGGACCATGTTACACTGGAGTACATTATACAGGGTATTACTATTACATAATGTAATGGGATTCCTGACAATACTTTTATAAAAAAAAGACCATGTTATACTGGGGTTCATAATACATAGTACTATTATTATATAATGTAATGGGATCCATGACCATACTTGCCTTATAATCAGAACCATGTTATACTGGAGTGCATTATACATGGTATTACTATTACATAATGTAATGGGATTCCTGACTATAATTTTATAAAAAAGACCATGTTATACTGGGGTTCATTATACATAGTATTATTATTATATAATGTAATGGGATCCATGACCATACTTGCCTTATAACCAGGACCATGTTATACTGGGGTACATTATACATGGTATCCATGACCATACTTGCCTTATAACCAGGACCATGTTATATTGGAGTACATTATAAATGGTATTCATGACCATACTTGCCTTATAACCAGGACCATGTTATACTGGGGTACATTATACTTGTATTACTATTACATAATGTAATGGGATACATGACCATACCCACATAACTAAAGGGACTGTGTTATACTGAGGTACATTATATTGAGGGACCATTGTACTTCTTTTGGATGCATCTTTTTCCAGGAAACGTTAACCTGACCTTTGAAATGTCATCTGTCAATCATCCTTTTTCATGGAGTAGACTTTTAAACACAATATTTAATAAGCCAAGCAGTTATGATCAAGATCATAAGGTGCTAACATTTATGGAAAGATTATTAACTGCTTATCAGAATATTTTTTGTATGTGTGATCATGGAAATGAAGCTAATTTCATAGAAATTGAACCCAAATTCAACTAGATACATGAATCATATTTGAAAGCCCTCCCTTTGTTTACTTCATCAGATCTCCCCTATAATTAGAAAATTTCCCCTTTTTTATAAAATGGAGGGGGATTTTTCCCCCTAAATGTTCAGTTCTAGAATATACCCCAGGTTACTGGAAATTTAGAAGTCATTTTTTTACCAAGATCTATTTATACACTAACAATTAAAAGGAAATGAAAAGTTAGGACAATAAAGTAGTTAATCTTTCATTAATTTATTGATGGTGGAATTCCTACAGCACAGTTACAGAGAGACATACATGTGTAATTGGCTGATTAAAATCACTCTGAACCATTTCGTGAAAATTGAGCTAATTTCTGTTGATAGTTCCCTTTGTCATTTTTTGCTCGTTTTTTTTAATCCAAATTTTTCCAAAAGTTGGATTTGGCCCGAATATCTTTCACAACATCCCATTCGGCCTACTTAATACCTGACTGGAAAACCAGCAAATTAATTACATATTGCATTGAAAACTGCCTTAGCGGATATCTGTACATTCAGAACATCTAGTCATAAACCTCAATATACAGGACAAACTTTGTGGTCCCTTGAATGACCTGTATAGACTGGTTCCTCCATATTTAAGTAGAAAGAGTCAGACTGGATACCGATAAAACAGAATCCTTCTTAGCAAAACTGTCAGTTGAAACTTGTTCGAGTTGTGTGTTTGTTTTTATCAGAAAATATTGTAGTAGTTGAGGTAAATGAGGTCATTTCTACACAAGCTAACTGGTCCAGATTCTTTTGTCTAGTGGTTTGTGCACCTTACTGAAAAATGAACAAACTGGGTTGGATTTCCTATGGCAAGTTAGACTTTGAATCCTTCCCACTACTTCTGTGGGCTTGTCTGACTCTCAGCAATGATGACATGGCAGAGGATGCATTTTAGCTGCTCTATAGGTTAATCTGGGTAACATTTTAGGTTGAACAAAAGTAAATGGAGAGTAGTGGTTGAGGTGTAAAAGACCACTTTACAATCCAGTTTATCTGGTCCAGACCGTGTTGGTATTCATGTATATGCACCAGACTGTGTACAATATGTTGATAAGGGAAATGGAATACAAAGCTTATTAAGTAAATTGTATTTACTTCAACTTTTTAATTTGATAATAGCAGGTCATGCAGATTTTATAATACCAGGATATGCAGATTTGATAATACCAGAGTATGCAAATTTGATAATACCAGGATATGCAGATTTGATAATACCAGGATATGCATTTGATAATACCAGGTCATGCAGATTTGATAATACCAGGGTATGCAGATTTGATAATACCAGGTCATGCAGATTTTGATAATACCAGGATATGCAGATTTTATAATACCAGGTTATGCAGATTTGATAATACTGGGGTATGCAGATTTGATAATATCAGGGTATGCAAATTTGATAATACCAGGTCATGCAGATTTTATAATACCAGGGTATGCAGATTTGATAATATCAGGGTATGCAGATTTGATAACACCAGGGTATGCAGATTTGATAATACCAGGTCATGGAGATTTGAGAATACCAGGGTATGCAGATTTGATAATACCAGGGTATGCAGATTTGATAATACCAGGGTATGCAAATTTTATAATACCATGGTATGCAGATTTGATAATACCAGGTCATACAGATTTGATAATACTAGGATATGCAGTTTTATAATACCGGGGTAAGTAGATATGATATTACCAGGGTATGCAGATTTCATAATACCAGGGTATGCAGATTTGATAATACCAGGGTATGTAGAATTGAAAATACCAGGTCATGCAGATTTTGATAATACCAGGGTATGCAGATTTGATAATACCAGGGTATGCAGATTTGATAATACCAGGGTATGCAGATTTGATAATACCAGGGTATGCAGATTTGATAATACCAGGGTATGCAGATTTGATAACACCAGGGTATGCAGTTTTATAATACCGGGGTATGTAGATATGATAATACCAGAGTATGCAGATATGATAATACCAGGGTATGCAGATTTGATAATACCAGGGTATGCAGATTTGAGAATACCAGGATATGCAGATTTTGATAATACCAGGGTATGCAGATTTGATAATACCAGGGTATGCAGATTTTATAATACCAGGGTATGCAGATTTTGATAATACCAGGGTATGCAGATTTGATAATACCAGGGTATGCAGATTTGATAACACCAGGGTATGCAGTTTTATAATACCGGGGTATGTATATTTGATAACACCAGGGTATGCAGTTTTATAATACCAGGGTAAACAGATTTGATAACACCAGGGTATGCAGTTTTATAATACCAGGGTATGCAGATATGATAATACCACGGTATGCAGATATGATAATACCAGGGTATGCAGATTTGATAATACCAGGGTATGCATATTTGATAATACCAGGATATGCAGATTTGATAATACCAGGGTATGCAAATTTGATAATACCAGGTCATGCAGATTTGATAATACCAGGGTATGCAGATTTGATAATACCAGGGTATGCAGATTTGATAATACCAGGGTATGCAGATTTGATAACACCAGGGTATGCAGTTTTATAATACCGGGGTATGTAGATATGATAATACCAGAGTATGCAGATATGATAATACCAGGGTATGCAGATTTGATAATACCAGGGTATGCAGATTTGAGAATACCAGGATATGCAGATTTTGATAATACCAGGGTATGCAGATTTGATAATACCAGGGTATGCAGATTTTATAATACCAGGGTATACAGATTTGATAATACCAGGGTATGCAGATTTGATAATACCAGGTTATGCAGATTTGATAATACCAGGTCATGCAGATTTTGATAATACCAGGGTATGCAGATTTGATAATACCAGGGTATGCAGATTTTATAACACCAGGGTATGCTGTTTTATATTACCGGGGTATGTATATTTGATAACACCAGGGTATGCAGTTTTATAATACCAGGGTATGCAGATTTGATAACACCAGGGTATGCAGTTTTATAATACCAGGGTATGCAGATATGATAATACCACAGTATGCAGATATGATAATACCAGGGTATGCAGATTTGATAATACCAGGGTATGCATATTTGATAATACCAGGATATGCAGATTTGATAATACCAGGGTATGCAAATTTGATAATACCAGGTCATGCAGATTTGATAATACCAGGGTATGCAGATTTGATAATGCCAGGGTATGCAGTTTTATAATACCAGGGTATGCAGATTTGATAATACATGTACCAGGGTATGCAGATTTGATAATACATGTACCAGGGTATGCAAATTTGATAATACCAGGGTATGCAGATTTAACAATACCATGGTATGCAGATTTGAGAATACTAGGGCATTCACATTTTATAATACCAGATTATGCAGATTTGTCCAGTGTTTGTTGCTTATTAAAATTAGGTGTGATTATTGGAAAAATTCTCATTGTTGTTTCTCAAAATTTTACATGGTTAATTCCATAAATTAATTCACTACAGTATGGTATGGTGCCACAAAGCATGCATTTTGACATTTTAGCCATTATGACATAATAATCTATTTATAGTTTTAACTATTACGGTTGGTGCAGTGATTTCATAGACTCGGGTGTCAACGATATATACAACTATTTTACATTTCAAGAAAATAAAGAGGTATGAATTAATGTTTCTAATAACATATATAATAAATTGAGTAATACATGTTAGCTTAGCAGTTTTGTTGAATAATTCACTCGTATTGAGTATTAGACAGAATGCTTGAATGGGATACCAGATATATCATAGGGTGGTGTGATAAAAAAGGCTTTGATGGGGAAATCAAAGGAGCTTTACCACCAAAGTTTTCTCTATCAATACGCTTTGATTCCCCCACCATACTACATGTATATACCTGGTATCACATGATAGATGCCCATGGCAGTCTTTCCTATTTTTATATGATCAGCTCTTTTGTTCACCTGAGGCACATTTTCTCCTTTTGAACATCTTTCTCTGACACCCCATTTGTTTAAAAAATGTTGCATGATCTATCAGTATAACATGATTGCAGCCAATCATTTTCAACTGCTTACGGGATGATACTCCTATTTCTTCCAAACTCATCAACATCGTCATTTGTACATCTACATGTAATAGAGCTGTGATGTTATTTGAACAAGACTGGTCTACATCATTTTGTCACATGTTTTGGACCATTTCAAAGGCAGAGCTGGAAGTGAAGGCATTATATATCATTATGGATCTTATTAAATGAAAATGCATGCCTATTTTAGGAACATGTAAATTTGACTGCTTCTTGATATTATAACTTTTCAATAACTAAGGAAAGCTTCAATTATTGCATCTGCTGAAGTAAAACTGCACTGAAAATGCACAACTTTCTAACAGTCTTACATAAATATACCTGGAAATATTACATTGCTTTTTTTTTCGGGGAATATTCATTTTATGTTAGAATGAGTTTAATTGCAAAATGTTGTAAAATGTGTCAAACTGAACATGGACAGCTTGTAATTTCTTGATTTCATCTGTAGAGCAATGGTTAGGAAGGTTTGTGTTTATAGTTTTTAGCTCTACTGATCATAGACCAGAAGAGCTTATGGGATGGTGTTTCATCTATCGTCTGTCTTCTGTTGTCCATCCATCCATTAGCACAAGTTTGTTATCACTACTCCGAAGAAACTACTTGGAGGATTGACATGAAACTTTACACACACATTCATGCCATGGTCTAGTTGGTCCTAAATGACAATGGTGCTGCTTCGACATCCAATATGGCCACCAGAGCAGCCATATTGAAAATCTTGTAATTGCTACTTCTCCTGAATGGATGGTCATATCAACATGGGGTTTTCACTGAAAGACTTCTTATGATGTCTAGTTGGTCATAAGTGAAAATGGTGCTGATCTGATGTCCAATATGGCCACCATGGCAGCCATCTTGAAAATCCAGTTATTGCTACTCCTACTGAACAGAAAGTCCTATTGACTAGGGGTTTTCACCAGAAGACTTGTTATAATCCCTAGTTAGTCCTTAATGAAAATGGTGCTGATCTGATGTCAAGTATGGCTGCCACAGTGACCATCTTGAAAGATTTGTTATTGCTACTCCTCCTGAATGGATGGTCATATGAACATGGGGGGTTTCACAGAAAGACTTCTTATGATATCTAGTTGGTGCTAAATTAAAATGGTGCCAATCTGATGTCCAATATGGCCACCATGGCAGCCAACTTGAAAATCTTGTTATTGCCACTCCTACTGAACAGAAAGTCATATTGACTTGGGGGTTTTGCCAGAAGACTTCGTATGATGTCTATTTGGTCCTAAATGAAAATGGTGTGAATTATACATCCAATATTGCTACCATGATGGCTGTCTTGAAAATCTTGCTGGTGAATGGATGGTCATATTGACATAGGATTTTCACCAAAAGACTTCTAATGATGTCTACTTGGTCCTAAATGAAAATGGTGCCAATCTGAAATCCAATATGTCCACCACAGCAGCTAATTTGAAAATCTTGTTATTGCTGAATAATATCAGATATGGTTTCATCACTCAGCAGTTAAAAGAAAGAAATGGTCTTATATTGAATTCCTGGAAATTCTTTCATCCCAGTAGAGTGTCAGTCCCTTCGAGGGACCCTTGTTTTCCTTGTGAATAATTTTTTTTCTGATGTTTTCTTTCCGTGTTTATATATAGACTGGCATGATATAAACAATTTTCAATGTCTGCCATTTAATTTTATTCGCTGAATGGATTTCAAAAATTTACTCTCTCTAATTGTAATCTAGATTTTTCATGTATTGATTCATTTTTGTCTTTTCACCGTTTCATGTTCTTTGATTGTTCATATACAGGATGGCATGATAAATATGAGCAAGTTTATTGATTTAAAAAATTTACTCACTCTCTCTTTCACATTGGGATCTAGATCTGTTTGACTGGAAACAGGAGACAGTTTTTATATTACTAGTAAATATTGCACTTGCTAGCACTCATGCATGTAATACTAGCTAAACTTAGAGTGTGGATTAGCCATGGGTTACCAGAATTTAGAACATGGGAAAGGTCAAATGAAAAAGCTGCAGTAAGATCAAGGACTTTGGGAATTATTCAATATAATCACTTGTATTACCATCTTTTAATGACCATAATATTAAAAGGTCCGGGTATAACCAATGCCACTCAAAGACATATAGATGATGTTATTGCTTTAATGACCATGCTGTTACAAAGTCCTGGATATAACCAATGTCACTCAAAGACATAGATATATCATGTTGTCACTTTTAATGACCATGCTGTTACCAAGTCCTGGATGAAACCAATGTCACTCAAAGACATAGATATATCATGTTGTCACTTTTAATGACCATGCTGTTACAAAGTCCTGGATGAAACCAATGTCACTCAAAGAAATAGATATATCATGTTGTCACTGTTAATGACCATTCTGTTACAAAGTCCTGGATGAAACCAATGTCACTCAAAGACATAGATATATCATGTCGTCACTTTTAATGACCATGCTGTTACAAAGTCCTGGATGAAATCAATGTCACTCAAAGACATATATATATCATGTTGTCACTTTTAATGACCATGCTGTTACAAAGTCCTGGATGAAACCAATGTCATTCAAAGACATAGATATATCATGTTGTCACTTTTAATGACCATGCTGTTACAAACTCCTGGATGAAACCAATGCCACTCAAAGACATAGATATATCATGTTGTCACTTTTAATGACCATTCTGTTACAAACTCCTGGATGAAACCAATGCCACTCAAAGACATAGATATATCATGTTGTCACTTTTAATGACCATTCTGTTACAAAGTCCTGGATGAAACCAATGCCACTCAAAGACATAGATATATCATGTTGTCACTTTTAATGACCATTCTGTTACAAAGTCCTGAATGAAACCAATGCCACTTGAAGACATAGATATATCATGTTGTCACTTTTAATGACCATTCTGTTACAAAGTCCTCCATTCTGTTACAAAGTCCTGAATGAAACCAATGCCACTTGAAGACATAGATATATCATGTTGTCACTTTTAATGACCATTCTGTTACAAAGTCCTGGATGAAACCAATGCCACTTAAAGACATAGATATATCATGTTGTCACTTTTAATGACCATTCTGTTACAAAGTCCTGGATGAAACCAATGTCACTCAAAGAAATAGATACTGTAGATCATGTCACTTTTAATGACCATTCTGTTACAAAGTCCTGAATATAACCAATGCCACTTGAAGACATAGATCATGTTGTAACTTTTAATGACTATTCTGTTACAAAGTCCTGGATTTAACCAATGCCAATCAAAGACATACATATATAATGTCACTTTTAATGACCATGCTAATTACAAAGTCCTGGATATAACCAATACCACTCAAAGACATACATAGATCATTTTTTAGTAGCTAATACAATTATCTTTATAATGAGTGAATTTAAGTCGACCCCAAATTGTATGCCTGTATGTGTGAGAGATGCTTTGGCTGACAAAAGTCACGTGATTTGTAATAATTCATATTGTTCTGTTGTGACATTATAACATAATTTTTGCGGCACCATGCAGCTAAAATTGCATTTTCAATCTCCTGAAACAGTTAAATTATGTAAAATAAATACACCTACAGACTTTTGTTCAGTGAATATGAAGTTCTGTGAACCAGTCAACCAATAATATATATATATATATATATATATACAGAGAGAGAAAGAAAACTATATAATTCTTGAGAAATTATATTCTGATTTATGGAGTAATGTATTTTCAAGGTATACTTCTCAGATATAGTGTAAAATCAAATATTTGTAGAAGATTTAATTGTGTTATTTGCATGGGTAAGAAATGTCCACAAAATGAAGCCCTGAAAATATTATTGTTTTATTTGGTGTCCAAGTAAACAGTGTGACTCCAGAGCATTTTATTCACACAAATTCCTTCAATTTGAAAAATAAAATTTTATCATGTCAAATATTTCTCATTTTATACAGTACTCCCTCATTATAATACTGTACATGGTAGTCATAGAGTATGGTGCCTTATAATGAGACTGCTTTATAATGAAGTACATGATACAGTATTACCTCATTATAATACTGTCATGGTAGTCATAGTGTATGGTGCCTTATAATGAGACTGCTTTATAATGATGTACATGATAAATACAGTATCACTTACTTCAATAACATCCATGACCATACTCGCCTTATAACAGGAACTGTGTTATAATGAAGGGTGTTATAGTGAGGGAGTGTTGTATCTAGGGTTTTAAATTTCAAGGGCAATGAAACTTACCATACTGTCTTCAAACTGCAATCAGATCTTAACAAGAAAATTTTTTCTGTCTAATATCAACATCTGCAAAGCTTCTTTGATTTGCAGGTCACGTTTCTGATTCTGATGAGCTTTAGTCTCCAGAATTACTTGAGTACCAATAGTCAAAACTCAATCAATTCCTTTCAACACAGTTTCTCCTAGGTTGCATGTAGAATTTGTTATTTACTGTTGATTGGTCATGAATGCTTGTACATCAGGTGATATAATGGGCTGAACTAGTTTTGGTAGAGTTTTACATCATGCTTCCATGCTGAGATATAAAATTGTTTCACTAAATTGAAAATTTGTTGTAGCTAAAATTGGTGAAATTTGTACATAATAATTAATCTCACATATGATGTGAAATTTTTTTTTAATTGTCTTTTTTTCTGACAGTGCTATATTAGAAGTACTGTGAATTAATTCACTTTCTTTGTGCTGTACCCTTTGTCATGGATTTTGTGTTGTACCATTTGTCAAGGATTCTGTGCTGTACCCTTTGTCATGGATTTTGTGCTGTACCATTTGTCAGGGATTTTGTGCTGTACCATTTGTCTGGGATTTTTTGCTGTACCATTTGTCTGGGATTTTTTGCTGTACCATTTGTCATGGATTTTTGCTGTACCATTTGTCATGGATTTTTTGCTGTACCATTTGTCATGGATTTTTTACTGTACCATTTGTCTGGGATTTTTTGCTGTACCATTTGTCTGGGATTTTTTGCTGTACCATTTGTCAGGGATTTTGTAGTTGCCGCAAACCATGAATTTAAACACCCAACATAAAATGTCGTTGATATAGATTCCATTTTTGTCAGAGTCATTTCCATACTTTAGTCTCTCACTATTAAACACCTCAGTTTAACACAGTTCCTGATATAAAATGGTTATGGTCATGTATTTCACTGTTAAGCACCTTGATATAACATAGTCCCTGATTTAATACAGGTATGATCATGAATCCCATTGTTCTGGTTGAATTATACTCACCACAAAGCATTTAAGTTTAACATGGTCCCTGATATAGCACATGTATAGTCCTGGATCTCATTACAAAGCATCTCAGTATAACAGTCCCTGAGATAACACTGTTATGGTCATGGATCCCATTTTCCTGGCTGAATTGTACTCACTATAAAGCACCTCAGTATAACACAGGTATGTTCGTGGAGCTTACTATAAGCACCTCAGTAGAACACAGTCCCTGATATAACACTGGTATGGTCATGGATCCCGTTGTCCTGGCTGAATTGTACTCACTATAAAGTATCTCAGTATAACACAGTCACTGGTATAGCACAGGTATGTTCATGGTCTTACTATAAGCACCTCAGTATAACATAGTCCCTGATATAACACTGGTATGGTTATAGATCCCATTGTCCTGGCTGAATTGTACTCACTATAAAGCACCCCATTATAACACAGTCCCTGATATAACACTGGTATGGTCATGAATCCCTTTATTCTGGTTGAATTGTACTCACTATAAAGCACCCTGTTATAACTCAGACCCTGATATAACACAGGTATGTTCATGGACTTTACTATAAGCACCTCAGTATAACACAGTCCCTGATATAACACTGGTATGGTCATGAATCCCATTATTCTGGTTGAATTGTACTCACTATAAAGCACCCCATTATAACACAGTCCCTGGTATAACAGGTATTTTCATGGATCTTACTATAAGCACCTCAGTATAATACAATCCCTGATATAACACTGGTATAGTCATGAATCCCATTATTCTGGTTGAATTATACTCACTATAAAGCACCCCATTATAACACAGTCCCTGATATAACACTGGTATGGTCATGGATCCCATTATTCCGGTTGAATTATACTCACTATAAAGTACCCCATTATAACACAGTCCCTGATATAACACTGGTATGGTCATGGATCCCATTATACAGGTTAAATTATATTATTCCATATAATGTAAGGTGACCTCACTTATATCATGGTACACTTGGGGTCCCTGAACAGTGCAATAGTGAGGGGACCACTGCACTGACAAAAATGCAATTTATTACTAAACCATGAAAGTTCATGCCCACAAGAAAAATAATTTACAGTATTTCTCATCTTACTGTTCAAATTTGCTGACTTTCCATTCCCTAGCTATGCATACTACAAATTTGAAATTGAGAACATTCTGTAATTTTATTATATTGACCCTGTTTTTTATCAGAAGTTGACATGTGTGAAGGTAGCTAACTATCACCCACTTTAGTTTGAAGACATAACCTCAGAAATAGCACTCAGTAATAACTGGCTTTCACATTTTTTTCAATTCAAGAGACATATAAGATTGAATTATTCATAAAACTGTTATAGAAAAAAGTGTAATTGAACAGGGTTTTTTCTACATGTGAAGTTAATATCTGACACACAAAATTTGGTCATTGGCTTAAGTTGAAAAATGGTTAAGATAAGTACATGTGACTGTGATCTACTTTTCAAGGTCATGCAAGAAATAAAGAATATTATTCAATTGTTGTTACTCCACACTGGATATATTCCTTTAGTTGAAGTTTTAACACAAACCATTGAGCATTTAGCTTTATCCGTTAAAGGAGGTCTAAATCTACCAAGAAAGTCTTGCAATCTTTTGATCAGAACTTACACATGGTCTTTCAAGACTCCATATTGACTTTAATCTCTGGGGTCTGAACACAAGTCTGCCAGAGTTAATTGTTTTCATTGTCATTGTCTTCTCCATGGAGAACCATAACTGTCCTTGTTTTCAGAGACCTTGATTGCATAGTGGCTAGACCATTTACTTTACATCTCTGTGGTCCTAGGTTCAGTCT
This sequence comes from Margaritifera margaritifera, assembly GCA_029931535.1. Classification (NCBI taxonomy): domain Eukaryota; kingdom Metazoa; phylum Mollusca; class Bivalvia; order Unionida; family Margaritiferidae; genus Margaritifera; species Margaritifera margaritifera. The sequence goes on from JAQPZY010001578.1 coordinate 3,791,077, forward strand.
CAGATTCTGCTACATGCATTAGGTTGGATGGTCGCTCATCCTGGATCAGTTGCAGAAGTGTTCTCCAAGCCTTATTATTTCATACAACTTTTGAAGTAAAATGACAGGCATTTACTCAAAACTCAGTTGTTAGATTTTATAGTTCACTAGAGGAAAAGCTTTCAAAATTAGTGGGAGTATTTTACAAGATAAAAATAACCAGAGTGAATATTTTTATGCAAGTAACATCAACAGCATCAAATATATATTTATTATTTCAAAGTTTTGAGTAAGTTCTCTCAGTCTTCAGAGTTTCATGAATTCAAGGTCTCACGATTTTCCTTCAACTGAAAGACCACATCAAATCACCAACTGAACTGTCAAGATCTGTTAGTGCAGTTAAGTTAAATGTAATAGATTGTTGTACCATCAACATAAAATGAACTGTCAAGAGCCCTTAGTGTAGTTAAATGTAACATATTGTTGTACCATCAACATAAAATGAACTGTCAAGAGCCCTTTGTGTAGTTAAATGTAACAGATTGTTGTACCATCGACATAAGATGAACTGTCAAGAGCCCTTAATGTAATCAAATGTAACAGATTGTTGTACCATCGACATAAAATGAACTGTCAAGAGCCCTTAATGTAATCAAATGTAACAGATTGTTGTACCATCAACATAAAATGAACTGTCAAGAGCCCTTTGTGTAGTTAAATGTAACAGATTGTTGTACCATCGACATAAGATGAACTGTCAAGAGTTAAATGTAACAGATTGTTGTACCATCGACATAAAATGAACTGTCAAGAGCCCTTTGTGTAGTCAAATGTAACAGATTGTTGCACCATCAACATTAAATGAACTGTCAAGAGCCCTTAGTGTAGTCAAATGTAACAGATTGTTGCACCATCAACATTAAATGAACTGTCAAGAGCCCTTTGTGTAGTCAAATGTAACAGATTGTTGCACCATCAACATTAAATGAACTGTCAAGAGCCCTTTGTGTAGTCAAATTTAACAGATTGTTGCACCATCAACATTAAATGAACTGTCAAGAGCCCTTAATGTAGTCAAATGTAACAGATTGTTGTACCATTGACATAAAATGAACTGTCAAGAGTCAAATGTAACAGATTGTTGCACCATCAACATTAAATGAACTGTCAAGAGCCCTTTGTGTAGTCAAATGTAACAGATTGTTGCACCATCAACATTAAATGAACTGTCAAGAGCCCTTTGTGTAGTCAAATGTAACAGATTGTTGCACCATCAACATTAAATGAACTGTCAAGAGCCCTTTGTGTAGTCAAATGTAACAGATTGTTGCACCATCAACATAAAATGAATAGTTTAAGCTTCATTGGTTCTAGAGTTACTAAAGTCTGAGTCAAAATGGTGCAAACAAAGAGGGTGATATATGACACAATCTAACTATTTAGACACAATCTAACTATTTAGACACAATCTAACTATTTAGACACAATCGAACTATTTAGACACAATCTAACTATTTAGACACAATCTAACTATTTAGACACAATCTAACTATTTAGACTCTGGCTGTTAACAGGAATTTGTTTGAATAGTATTGGGGTAGTATCATCAATTTCAAAGTATAACCTTACTGATTGCCAGTATTTTATAAGACACAGTCTGATTTCAGTTATTATATGTCATTCATGAAACAAAGGAGTAACACAAAATTTCATTTTTTATTATCAATTCCACTTCCCTCCTAAATCAAATTAAACAAGAGTTCAGCTGGTGTTTATTATGGTAACAGTTTGACACTCACATTAATGTTTAAACGGTTCATGAATAATGTAAATTACCTACCTGTATCAGACATCATTTGTTTGTACCATTATGATTTTGGGTTTTCTTAAAGTGACAGATATTTAGGGCTCCATGACAAGAATGGGTTGTATTCACATCAGTGCATCATGATCTGCTCAGTCTTTGTTAATTATGAATTATTTTCATAGTTCATTTTAAAAATAAATTATTACAATAGTATAACTTTAAAATCCTGTTTACTTGTACTTTGAATTGCCATGGGATTTTCAGATTTTGTCGAAGAGCTAAGAATTTTCATTGTAAATCAATACATCTTAATTTAATCAAATCAGATGTTGTGCAGATATCAATGAAAACATATATTACCACACACATAATGGAGATTTGGTGTCTAGTTAATTAGCCATCCATGATTTTAAAATACAAGATAGAGCCATCTTGCTTGGTGCTGGGAATCAGAACAAATTTCATGCTAAACAGTGGATGATCAAATAATAATAATCAAATAAATTGTCAGCATAAATTGTCTTGCCTAAACCCGAGTTATTTTTTAATTAGTCTGAAACAGTGAAAATGGTGTAGAACTCATATTTGACCAAAATTGATCACATAAATTATAATCAGTTAATTGGTCATTTCACTGGAAGAGACTAATGCTTGACTAAAGAAGTAATTGGAACAGCATTACTTTTTTGGTGGGTCAAAACAATGGCTTTACTCAATTCTTGTCATGCAACCTTGCTTAAACTTTCAAATGTTTCAGTCCAAGAATTTCTTAAAATGTATCTAGGAAAATCTTTGGAATACATTTTTACATGCTTTTTGCAATAAATATTTGTCCTAATATAAAAATGGCAGTATAGAAAGATTGTATTCATCATCAAAATTCCAAAATCGATGTAACTCCTAATAAATTACCTTTGTTATTGGACAAGCAAATCTAAAGAGTTTATTTCTGATGGTTCAATGCCAGTCATATTATAATAGTGAAATTTTGGAAGATTTTACATTTCTGACTTTTTAGAAAATTAATAGTATTTTATACTTGTACAGGCTCATCATGGTGTATACATTTTCAAATATGATCTGTTTTCAATGGATCACAAATTGTTGGATTTTTAAATCATCACATTTGTTAAATTTACAAAACTTTAATATCGCTAATATGAAAATATTTCAGTTGTTACAGTGTGGCTTTCTCACCCAATAATTATCCTTTGTTGTTGCTGAAAAATAAATCAGTATTTGTTTCCATCAGTTATCCCAACATTTTGTTAAAAAGGAAAGGCATAAATTATGCAATTCTGCCTGTCATTGCCTGAATGTATATCATTCTCTGAGTAGATTTGTTATACTGCCTGTCATTGCCTGAATGTATATCATTCTCTGAGTAGATTTGTTATACATGTACTGCCTGTCATTGCCTCAGTGTATATCATTCTCTGAGTAGAATTGTTATACTGCCTGTCATTGCCTGAATGTATATCATTCTCTGAGTAGAATTGTTATACTGCCTGTCCTTGCCTTAATGTATATCATTCTCTGAGTAGAATTGTTATACTGCCTGTATATCATTCTCTGAGTAGAATTGTTATACTGCCTGTATATCATTCTCTGAGTAGAATTGTTATACTGCCTGTATATCATTCTCTGTGTAGAATTGTTATACTGTCTGTCCTTGCCTCAGTGTATATCATTCTCTGAGTAGAATTGTTATACTGCCTGTCCTTGCCTCAGTGTATATCATTCTCTGAGTAGAATTGTTATTCTGCCTGTCCTTGCCTGAATGTATATCATTCTCTGAGTACAATTGTTATACTGCCTGTCCTTGCCTGAATGTATATCATTCTCTGAGTAGAATTGTTATACTGCCTGTCCTTGCCTGAATGTATATCATTCTCTGAGTAGAATTGTTATACTGCCTGTCCTTGCCTGAATGTATATCATTCTCTGAGTAGAATTGTTATACTGCCTGTCCTTGCCTGAATGTATATCATTCACTGAAGTAGAATTGTTATTCTGCCTGTCCTTGCCTGAATGTATATCATTCTCTGAGTAGAATTGTTGTACTGCCTGTCCTTGCCTCAGTGTATATCATTCTCTGAGTAAAATTGTTATACTGCCTGTCATTGCCTCAGTGTATATCATTCTCCGAGTAGAATTGTTATACTGCCTGTCCTTGCCTCAGTGTATATCATTCTATGAGTAGAATTGTGTTATACTGTCTGTCCTTGCCTCAGGGTATATCATTCTCTGAGTAGAATTGTTATACTGCCTGTCCTTGCCTCAGTGTATATCATTCTATGAGTAGAATTGTGTTATACTGTCTGTTCTTGCCTCAGGGTATATCATTCTCTGAGTAGAATTGTTATACTGCCTGTCCTTGCCTCAGTGTATATCATTCTATGAGTAGAATTGTGTTATACTGTCTGTCCTTGCCTCAATGTATATCATACTCTTACATAGAATTGTGTTATTCTGCCTGTCCTTGCCTGAATGTATATCATTCTCTGAGTAGAATTGTGTTATATCGCCCGTCATTGCCTCAGTGTATATCATTCTCTGAGTTGAAATGTGTTATACCGTCTGTCCTTGCCTGAATGTATATCATTCTCTGAGTAGAATTGTTATACTGCCTGTCCTTGCCTCACTGTATATCATTCTCTGATTAGAATTGTTATACTGCCTGTCATTGCCTCAGTGTATATCATTCTCTGAGTAGAATTGTTATACTGCCTGTCCTTGCCTCAGTGTATATCATTCTCTGAGTAGAATTGTGTTATACTGTCTGTCTTTGCCTCAATGTATATCATTTTCTTCAGTAGAATTGTGTTATTCTGTCTGTACTTGCCTGAATGTATATCATTCTCTTAAGTCGAATGGTGTTATACTGCCTGTCCTTGCCTGAATGTATTGTTATGTATGATGTTTACATATTTAACTTTTGTTTATGATTGTAAGTCATGACATGTGTCAGGTAGGCCAGTATTTTTATAGGCATTTTGCAATTAGACTTTTATGACATATGTCAGGTAAGCCAGTATTTTTCCATTCTTATTATTCATATTCTGATGTGACATAGGTCATGTAGGCATGTGTATTTATATACAGATTTTGGTAAACAAATTCATTTTTGTTCTAGAATTCCGGTTCTAAAAGATCAGTCTGTAAGGAATCTATTTTAGTTGTGTTGTTGAAATCAGATATAATTTGAGAGGAAGTATTTAAAATATTCATTAGAATTACTAAAGTGCTTATTGACTTTTGGATTAATACATGATTTTGGGATTTATGTGAACTCATTCAAATACATTCTGGATTACATCTTTGTGGTACATCAGGACATTCAAGGCTATTGGAATTCATTCAGAACATTCTGTTATTTTGGACTTGTGATTAGGACATTTAGGCTTATTTGAAATTTAACTCTCAAATTGTAAGTGTCTTTTGAATTTTCACTTTAATTGTCTGAAAATAAATTCCTTGTTGATTTTTTACTTACATTTTTGATTTCACATTCTTTCTGTTACATATATTTAAAACCGAGAGTCATTAAAGTATATCATTCTCTTAAGTAGAATTGTTATTCTGCTTGTCCTTGCCTGAATACATATCATTCTCTTAAGTAGAATTGTTATACTGCCTGTCCTTTCCTGAATACATATCATTCTCTGAAGTAGAATTGTTATACTGCCTGTCCTTTCCTGAATACATATCATTCTCTGAAGTAGAATTGTTATACTGCCTGTCCTTGCATGAATACATATCATTCTCTGAAGTAGAATTGTTATACTGCCTATCCTTGCCCGAATGTATATCATTCTCTTAAGTAGAATTGTTATACTGCCTGTCCTTGCCTGAATGCATATCATTCTCTTAAGTAGAATTGATATACTGCCTATCCTTGCCTGAATGTATATCATTCTCTTAAGTATAATTGTTATACTGCCTGTCCTTGCCTGAATACATATCATTCTCTGAAGTAGGTGTAGAAATTGCCAATCTTTTTATAGCCCTGCCATAAGGTGGAGCCAGTAATGTTATGTTGTCTGTCCATCCATCAATCTGTCGGTTAAAACTTTTGTTTGTGCAAAATAACTTGAGTTGTCCACGTCTGCAGTTATGAAATTTTGTGGATTGCACTTGGTTTAAGAAAGAACCCTATTAAATTTGGTGCCAAAAGCTCAAAGGTCAAGGTCACTGTAAATGAAAGAAGAAATAACGTTTCTGCACAAGAATATGTGTTGCTGACCATCTACAGCTACCAAAACTTTGTGGATGGCTTGCACTTGAAATAAAGAAGAAAATTTACCCTATAGATTTTGGGAATCAAAAGCCCAAAGGTCAAAGTCAGTATGAAAGAAGAAATATGGTTTCTGCACAATAGCCTGAATTCTTCATCATCTACTTTTACCAAACTTTGTGGCTGGCTTGCACTTGTGGTAGGGAAGATTTAGTTTTGGTCTGGTTTTGGTGAAATTTTAGTTATTTACATATAGGAATTAGGCTGACTGAAAAATTGAACTTGACCTTGAGAAATTTGAGCTTGCCCCAAACATAATATCCCAATATGAGTAAAAAAATAAGATAAAATATAGGGTATTTTAAGGAAATCGCATTATATTTATTTTAACTTTTGTTTTCTTTTTATCGTTGTTGGCACCTTAAAACCATATGCCAATAATTAAAGTTATAAAAAATATATATGTAAATAATACATGTAGATATGTAGATTAGAAAGAGTTAGAATGCATATATAGTTACAAGAGCAAAAGCAGAAAAATAGACATGTATATAGACAGATACATGGATAAATAGAAAAGGGTTTGAAAATAGCTAGATGTTTAAGACAGAGAGAGGTCAAAGACCTTGAACTGAAAAATTAAACAACTAGCAACAAAACTGCTTAAATTTAATTTTAATCATGTTTAAATAACTAAAAATTTTCTTTATCTACTTTTCCACTGGAGTTCAAATGATCATGCAGGTTTAAGTATCCATCCAGTAAACAAAACAAGGCAAAAATGAGTCCATCACTAAAATATTCCATAAATATCAATGATTTCACTCTCTGCTTTTTTTCTGGGTTGTGTTGTGTCCACTCATGTCTGCTTTCCGCTTCCACATTAAAACTGTATCATCTAGTCATCTTGAAATCAGCAACATGCAAAATATTTGCCAAGCCAACTTTTGAGAATGATTTGAGAACACTTATTTTTATCCATTTAATTGTTTTCCAAGCAGTAAGTATATATCAGTCTCCTGTAAATATATCATAAATAGCATATTATGAACACCACTTGTGGGTGCTACATTTTCATAACATCAATCATGATTTGAACAAAATCCTCCTGATGGTTGATAGTAAGAGACGAGTGCCTTTTATTTCCAAACACACCTGTCAAAGAAATCTCACGAGTTATATTATTACCAATTAATACCTACTCACCTTAAAATCGGCAAACTGCATCAAAACACAGGCCTTTGAAATTCTATCACTGTAGTAAAAAATGTCAGAATGTCTGAGAAAAAAAAGAGAAGAAAAAAATTCCATAGATAAATATATATATATATATATATATATATATATATATATATATATATATATATATATATATATATAAGGCAAGGTTGGCAACGAATTCTCTAGGTGGGGGGGGGGTGTTCAATATAAATATTCATCAAATATTTTTGATGCCATTCAAAATATTATTACAAATCATACCTTGCCTGAAAGAATGAATGCTAATCATGTGTCCACCATAGTAGCATGACTGTAAGTATGGTAGATCCAAAGTAATCCAGAACAAATCATTGTGAATCTCATAGCAGAAAATTCAGTGTGACACCATTTCCAAGTTCAACGTTGCATGTCCTACGCTGTAGGATAGTCCCTTAATATTTAAATGCTAAATCTTTTATTTAAAAAATATGAACAGTGCAATCTTTCTTTATTTACAAATCTTCAAATTTATTACTGAAAATAAAATGAAAGCTTTTTTTTATTTGTTTGATGTATTGTTCTGAACTTGGTCACATGTAAATAGCAAAGGGAGACTATTCCGCAGCATAGGACATGCAACTTTGACTTTGGAAATGATGTCACACTGAATTTTCTGATGTTGGATTCACAATGATATGTTCTAGATTACTTTGGAACTACCATCCTTAATGTGGCAGACAGATGATTAGCAACCAATTGTTGTAGGCAAGATAATATTTATAAAAATTTTTTGAATGGCATATAAAATATTGACAAATATTTATATTGCACCCCCCACCCACCTATACAATTTATTGCCACCCTTGCCTTAGTATATATATCCATACAGGTTTTTTTTTCTTCTCATTTTTGCACAGATATTCGGATATTTCCTTCCTACAGTAATCAAATTTGAAAGGCTTGGGATCAAATAATCGTTGACAAGCCGATTGTTTAGAGTCTGCAAGCTGACAAACTGCCCGAAGCTAACTTAGGACATGAAAGCTGGCAAATTCAGGATACGTACAAATATTATGATTAAAATGTAACTGATAAGTTAAAATATAAATATTTATTCCTTATTTGTCAAAACTTGCTTTGAATAGTCTGTATGAGAAAATGTGAGACTGACCTTGACATTGATTACAAGATGGAAATCACATACTATAGATAATAGATGAAAGAAGCTGTGGCCAGTTATGTACAAGAAGAATGTGGTACATATAAACACTCAATAAAGGTGCTGATATATGTACTGTGGCAAGATTGCAGGGTATAAAACTTGCAGAACATAAAGCATTATGAACTGAACGTGACCCTTCGTCAGTAAAATGGCTCGGACAGAGCTAATGTTAAGACGTTAAATAAAATTTCTTGCATCTCTCTCTCACTCTTATTTTGTTGGACTTGCCCACAGGCAAGTGCATTGCAAACTTGAGCTTGCCTGAGCCGAATTTGAGCTTGTCCCCAGAGTCGAGCTGGTGGATTTGTAAATCCCTGACATAGATGACTATTAAACTCAGGTTGGAAATATACTATGCCATTCAAGTATTCTTATTGGAGTTTTGATCTTACAACAGAAGTGGGGTAAGGGGTCGTGGTGATTTTACTTAAAATTCAAATAACTCCTGACTTGTCTATCTCACATGTTTGGGAATTGGCTTGTGTGATCAATGATGCAAGTGTCAACACATATCAGACTGATACCTCCCTGCCCCCCAGGAATATAGCACCTGTGTTATAACATAGAAATTATTGAGATCCCCACCCTATAATCATATATGCACTTGCTGGGCATGAAAAGACAAATTTATACTTTCAACTGATCATGACCTCGGTGTCCATCCATACATGGGCATGAAAAGACAAATTTATACTTTCAGCTGATCATGACCTCGTTGTCCATCCATACATGGGCATGAAAAGACAAATTTATACTTTTAACTGATCATAACCTCGGTGTCCATCCATACATGGGCATGAAAAGACAAATTTATACTTTCAGCTGATCATGACCTCAGTGTCCATCCATACATGGGCATGAAAAGACAAATTTTTACTTTCAACTGATCATAACCTCGGTGTCCATCCATACATGGGCATGAAAAGACAAATTTATACTTTTAACTGATCATGACCTTGGTGTCCATCCATACATGGGCATGAAAAAACAAATTTATACTTTCTACTGATTATGACCTCGATGTCCATCCATACATGGGCATATGGCATATAAAGACAAGTTTATACATGCAGTTGAAATTGACTCCAGGGTCTATCCCCTGCGTCATAATTTGGAAGCTATTGAGATCCCCACTCAATAACCTTACATACACTCACTGGACATGAAAAGACAGATTTATACATGCAACTCAGGGATTAAAAAATCTCTAAAAATTCACTTGAAATTTTCACTTGTCTTTTCAACTTGGGCAAGTGAAGTTTCATTCACTGCATCTAACATTGGCCCTGGGGTCCATTCTTAGCCCCCAAGGGACCAAGCTGCTGGGTCATAGCTTGGAAACTATCAAGATCCACACCATATAACGATGTACATACTTATTGGGCATGAACAGACAAATGTGCAAACATAACTGATATTTGCCATGTAAGGACAGTTCTTACATTCAGGGACCAACCTACCTTATATACTTGCATATTAGCCGAGTCCAGATGAAAACAACATAGATCCTGATCTGCTGTCGCATATTGTGCCCGCAGATCAGGGTCTATGTTGTTTGATCTACTGATTAGTCCTTACAAACTGCATAGACCCAGATCTGCCAGCGCATTATGTGACGGCAGATCTGGGTCTATGCAGTTTACAGTTGGTATCGGATTATATGTGAGTACAGATGGTAAGAGGCTCACTCTGAGATAAAAGACAAAATGTGGAATTATGGGAAAACATTTTATAAACACAGAATTCTAGTTGAGATATCTTAAAATTGTATTTTCCTTTCCTGATAACTGAGACAGCTAAGATTTTAGGCATAGGCAGCTATGCTCTCAAAGTTCCGTAATTACATCATGCCATGATATAATTTCTTTAAGTGATCGCAGATAGCACACCAACTGTACTTCACCAAAAAATCAACAGAATGAGGAATGCTGTAATTAATAAAAAAGAATACTGTTGACATAAAGTACAAATCTTATATGGGGTAATTTCCATGTTGTTAAATTTTATGAATTTCCTTATTTTTTTACGTATCTGCATGTTTAATTTTTTCAGTTTTGCAATTTTTGAATATCTATATTGAATTACACAAGGTCAGCTATTAGTGATTTGTGAAAAACATACAGATTAAACCACAGGGATATTTCACAAAATACTGTATCTTTAAAATGGATTTATTGCTCATTCATTACATTTCTGCAAGTTAAGAAGAAGCACACACAAAAATCAAAAACGAATTTTGATTTTTGAATTGAATTGAACTTGATCAGTTTCTAAAAGACATAATCTCAATAAAATATCACCTCTTTAGTTAAGAGAATGAGAGAAATGCTTTGAAAGCTATTGTATATGTGCAAAATAGTCGATAATCATGAGAAAAAAATGTATCCAGTCAAAGTCTCAAATGTGTTTTAATATTGACTGCAATCTGATTAGTAATGCAGGCTGAGTGATCTATTGTTATATTAATTACTCCCCAATGATGCACTCAGTCCTAAACCAAAATCTAAATGATGCATATCCTGTAAGCAATGATATGTTTCATTTGCTTTGTTGTCCCAGGAGCTTTCATTCATTTTTAGATCTCCCACTGCAGAAACAGCAATTGACATTTTGTCTGTCTGTCTGTCTGTACATCCATCTAGACAAATGAAAGGCCAGTATATGTCTATGCAAATATAGGTGATCTGAGTTGATTTTCATGTCATTTTGGAAAGTTTTGGCTCACCCTGCATTTGTCAACAATTTTAAACTTCATCTCAAAAACCACTGGACCAATCTTGACCAAATTTGGCAGAGATCATCCTGTAATGAAGGACTTTCAAATGTATACATCAGATGGTGAGTACATTTTATTTTTCTATGTTTGACATAAATCAACCTACCTAACTGACAAATTCAGCTATACAATAGTGATGGGTTATGTATTACTGCTATTAAACTGTAGTTTGTTGTTTGGGTTTTTTTTGGAGGGGGGAGTAAAACTAATTTTAATTATGTAATACTTACCTTTCACTATTGCTAAATGCCCTCCTCCCACCCTGCTCTGATGTCCTGGCATAATTGTTGTCTATGAAAAAGATGACTGTACTGCACATGAGCATGCGAGGTGCACAAGTGGACTGTGTCTTATTGACAATTGTCCACTCTTTGGAAGGATGTATTCAAATAAATGGTCACAGTTTTTCAGCACAAAAAATAGTAAGCTACGCAATAGCGACAGGTAAGTATTACATAATTAAAATTAGTTTTAAACCCCAAAAAACTACATGTACTGTATACAAAAATAAGCACACACTGGCCCTACAAGTATGCAAAAATAAGCACACACTGGCCCTCCATATACACAAATAATATGCAAACATGCGCCTCCTGTACGTACAAAAATAAGCAGAAATGGGCCTTACATATATGCAAAGATAAAAACACATGAGCCCTCCATGTATACAAAATAAGCATACATGGGCCTTCCATATATACAACACTAAAAACACATCAGCCCTCCATGTACACAAAAATAAGCACACATCGGCCTTCTGTATATAAAAATTAAGCACACATGGGCCTTTTGTATATAAAAATTAAGCACATATCAGCCTTCCGTATATAAAAAATTAAGCACACATGGGCCTTCTGTATATAAAAATTAAGCACACATGGGCCTTCCGTATATAAAAAAATAAGCACACATGGGCCTTCTGTATATAAAAAATAAGCACACATGTGCCTTCTGTATATAAAAATTAAGCACACATGGGTCTTCTGTATATAAAAATTAAGCACACATGGGCCTTCCGTATATAAAAAATAAGCACACATGGGCCTTTTGTATATAAAAATTAAGCACATATCAGCCTTCCGTATATAAAAATTAAGCACATATCAGCCTTCTGTATATAAAAATTAAGCACATATCAGCCTTCCGTATATAAAAAATAAGCACACATGGGCCTCTTGTACATAAAAATTAAGCACATATCAGCCTTTCATATATAAAAATTAAGCACATATCAGCCTTCTGTATATAAAAATTAAGCACATATCAGCCTTCCATATATAAAAATTAAAAACATATCAGCCTTCCATATATAAAAATTAAGCACACATGGGCCTTCTGTATATAAAAATTAAGCACATATCAGCCTTCTGTATATAAAAATTAAGCACATATCAGCCTTCCGTATATAAAAAATAAGCACACATGGGCCTTCTGTATATAAAAATTAAGCACACATGGGTCTTCTGTATAAAAATTAAGCACACATGGGCCTTCTGTATATAAAAATTAAGCACACATGGGCCTTCTGTATATAAAAAATAAGCACACATGGGTCTTCTGTATAAAAAAATTAAGCACATATCAGCCTTCCGTATATAAAAATTAAGCAAACATGGGTCTTCTGTATATAAAAAATAAGCACACATGGGCCTTCTGTATATAAAAATTAAGCACATATCAGCCTTCTGTATATAAAAAATAAGCACACATGGGCCATTTGTATATACAAAAATAAAAATACATGACCAGATCCAGCCCCTTGGGTACACATGACCAGATCCAGCCCCTTGGGTACACATGACCGGATCAAAGATCACATGTACAAACATTGCAATTACAAGAACATTTTCAAAATTTTCTGTCCAAACTTCATATAGATATAGTCATAGCAGGATGCTACATCATATAGTGACAGATGGTGCATTATGACCCCTGGGTCACTATGGGGATGTGGGTGAGTAGGCGGGGGTTGAAATATGCAGTAGAAAGTGTGCATATTTGTTATGGCAAGCCGTTGCAGTTGCTTTTGTTTAATTTTAGATATATAACCCAGATTATAGCCTGGTGATGATGCAACAAGATTTAATATTTAATTTGTTTATTAATTTGTCACATTCAGCTGCTTCCTGAATTTTATTAAAGGAATTAGATACCAAGCGATCATTAGCAATACCCTATGCATTCCTGAATTCATGTTTTACATTTTTACTCTTAGCATAGGATTCATCTGGAAGACCATGTGGTCTACCTTGTCTGACCCAGGCAATGCGAGCTTCACATTCCATTTTATGATATCTTATTAGCGTGTCATTCCAGTACGGCTTTGTATATAGGTTAGAGCATATAACGGGCAGTGAATCACATGCAGTTTTCAGCATACATTCAGTTAGATCGCTACATAATTGGCTATATCATACAGTCCATTAATCTCACATGTACAGTATTTCTGTGAGTTATATGTCAGTACGTTTTGATAATCACAGATTGAGTTTTCGTCAACTTTGTGCTATGTCATTAGATCATGTACTTGTGGTAACTCTAGAAGTACGTTATTTTGTGTCTGGATTGAGCAAAATATAAGTAACTGATTCAATGTTGTGGAGATTTTCCCTTCATCAGTTATTACACTGCTAGATACATTTGACATAATAATGTCATTGAGCTTTGTTTGTAGAGGGGAATGTGAATACTTCAGTCAAGGCAGTTTGGTGAAATATTGATAGCTTGGATGCAATTCCAGCCTAAAAGTTGTTAAATTCATTACACTTGGAAATAGTTACTCAAGAACTATGTATTACACTGACATTAATGTCGCCAGCAATTATTACATGTCTTTCTTTCGAATAATGCTTGTACAAGTCATCAAGAAATTCTATCATTTCTCTATACTGTTTGATATCATTTTGTGAAGGCATGTATGCACAATCAAAATATATTGGTTTGTAAAATGTATCACCAAGCTTAGCACCAATTGCCCTGTCATATTCCATTGGCTCAAGTCTGGTTTCAAGTTCTTTTCAGTACATCAGCGAAACAACAGCTTTTCTACCAGTAATTTGTGAAAAGGGTCACACATATTTTCACAACAAGTAGAACTAATGTATTTGTTGTTTATAGAATCCATAAATGAAGCATTATAGGGGTGAAGCTTGTGTTCATTTATGAAGAATGCTATATCATAGTCATACAGGTTCAATAATTGCTGAGGCAAATGGTTGATGATATAATTCTTTGCACATTCCAATGTATTACCATCTGTACTTGCGTATAAGCCGATACAAACTGCAAACTGCATAGACCCAGATCTGCCATCGTATAATGCGCTGGCAGAGCTGAGTCTATGCAGTTTGTAAAGACTAATCAGTAGAACAAACAAAATAGACCCTGATCTGCCAACACAGACGGCAGATCAAGGTCTATGTTGTTTGCATTTGGACCAGCATTATACGCGAGTATAATAGGTAGATTTAGTAACATAATTAATTGATACAAATAATATGCACATAAAGGAATACACATATATAGAGTTTTTATAATTTTTTGGCACTCTTATAGATCACAAGAGAATGAGGCTTTGGTTTCATTTCTCTTGCAATTGTTCCTGCTGTAAATTTGACTGAGATATATGAGATGGAGATTTCCAGTGGTTCATGAAGACACCTCTGGGCCATGAAAATGGTTCTGATTCTCCTCCTTGTGCATCCTGTGAATTTATATTTACAAGAGTGTACGTAATGCCAGCTTTACTGTATAAAATGCGACTGAGTTTATTGGTATGCCTTAGCTGCTGAAATTGGTATAGATACCAGCTATTGTCGAGGTGTCTTCTATGTCACCAATAAAGTAACCTTAGTAACAGTGCATTTTATGTGTACACCAATAAATATTTCCTCAGGATATGCAAAATCACAATCTGTCTGATTTTGAGAGGTTAGTTTGTACTTGGACACAAATTTTGTGAATTATTTTGAGTTGCATTTGTTCTGTGAGATAATATTTATATCGGCTAGTGAGGATAATCTTTCTTGTATTGGCTCTTTTTGTGAGATAATATTTCTGTTGGCTAGTGAGGATAATCTTTATTGTATTGGCTCTTTTTGTGAGATAATATTTCTGTTGGCTAGTGAGGATAATCTTTCTTGTATTGGCTCTTTTTGTGAGATAATATTTCTATCAGCTAGTGAGGATAATCTTTCTTGTATTGGCTCTTTTTGTGAGATAATATTTCTGTTGGCTAGTGAGGATAATCTTTCTTGTATTGGCTCTTTTTGTGAGATAATATTTCTGTTTACTAGTGAGGATAATCTTTCTTGTATTGGCTCTTTTTGTGAGATAATATTTCTATCAGCTAGTGAGGATAATCTTTATTGTACCGGTACTCTCTCTCTTTTTCATGAGATAATATCATACCTGTGACAGAACCAGGATTTCAAACCAGTAGATTTACAAATTTTGATCAGTAGATTGGCTTCTAAAAAGGTAGATTTTTTATCGGCATAAATTTTACGTGTTTTAAGGGGATTGAAAACAAAACAAGTGTGTTTTTTCACATAATATTTATTCTATTCTCTTCATATTATAATAAAACACAAATTTTAAACATGAATCCAATTCAGAATCTGATGGAAAATGTTATAATAATAGTTAGTTAATATGAGCCAGTATATTGTCAATTAAATGAAAAAGGAAGAGTTGTGCATCTCACAGTTCACTGCAAAGATTTTGTATAAAATCCACAGGCATTTTTAGTTTCCTTCACAAGATCACTGTCTGGTGACCACTGGTGACATTCACTGTGATTGTCAACCTTCACACTTAGCAGGCTCTCAACAGTTTTGTGGTCCAGATTTCCCCTTGAATCACTCGGGATTTTCCAAAGAATGGAGAATGTCCTCTCTGTGTCAGCATTGAAATGTGGCAATGATAGGACAACTACACTCAGTCTGGAAAGAAGTTCTAACTTAAGTTTTCCTGTTGCTGGGTTTCTGAGGCTGTTGACTGATCTCCAATACTGCTCCAAGCTAATTTCACCCAGAGGAGGAAGTTCTTGGCTTGGATTTAATATGTATTCCTGAGCCTCATCCTCAAGGGCTTGTTTCTCTTCTAGGCTTAGGTCCAAAAATCTGTTGGCAAGTTTCACCACTGTAATTAATTTTAAACAAATTAGATTTAGACTTGAAATAAACAGTTAAAAAACACATGATTTTAATAATTTATCCCAACTTAAAAATTAAATATTAAGTAATACATTTGTATCATTTCTTCCTCCATATACATGCACATGTACTATCTAAAAATCCATTTTGCATGAAACACACAGTGCAAACTCAGGACCTTTGCTACTCACCTGCACACACTTAAATTCTGGTATCCAAGCGTTGTTAAACTTATTGTAGTATTTCTTAGCTGGTGGCTTCTTAGCATTGGGAGAAAGCGGACATTTCGGCATTTTGACATTAATTGAAAAAAAATATACAAGCTGCCCTTAAATATTTATCTTAAACCATCGTGAACAATACAAGAACAATTAAAAGACAACAAATCAAAATACTTACTCAAGTGTCTCTGCCGATATCATTTTTGGTCGGTCTCTCTATTTTATCTTCCTTCCACGACAGGTCGGCCGAGTTTTAATCAAAGACTCACGGTCATCATGGATTACCTTTGATCCTTTTATTACTTATAACACCTCAAACAACATCCCGCATTTGGCCTTAAACTCTCCAAATTGCAACAATAAGGTAATCAATTAGCCACTTGTTGTGTACACATGCTAGCTGTTCTTTAACAATTGTAATCCGACTACTCAACCACGAATAATCGCACCGGTCGTAGCACATTTCCGGTTCCCAGTAGACTGGTTCTGGCTGGTCTATCTAATGTGTTGATAGAATGCGTAAAAATACCGGGTTTTTTTTATGAAAAAAATTTTTCCTTGAAATTTTCAAAAGCGGTAGATTTCGACTACTAAACGGTATGTCCGGTAGATGGCCTTTAAAATGGTATTTTTGGTCTACTGCCGGTAGAATCACATGTATGTAGTATTTCTGTTGGCTAGTGAGGATAATCTTTCTTGTATTGGCTCTTGTAGTGAGATAATATTTCTATCAGCTAGTGAGGATAATCTTTCTTGTACCGGTACTCTCTCTTTTTCATGAGATAATATTTCTGTTGGCTAGTGAGGATAATCTTTCTGTATTGGCTCTTTTAGTGAGATAATATTTCTGTTGGCTAGGTGGATAATCTTTCTTGTACCAGTACTCTCTTTTTCATGAGATAATATTTATGTTGGCTAGTGAGGATAATCTTTCTTGTATTGGCTCTTTTTGTGAGATAATATTTCTATCAGCTAGTGAGGATAATCTTTTTTGTATTGGCTCTAATATTTCTATCAGTTAGTGATGATACTGTTTCTTGTACTCTCTATTCTTGATGAGATAATGGATAATCTTTCTTGTACTGGCTTTTTTTTTTTTATGAAATAATATTTCTATTGGATAATGAGAAAAATCTTTGTTGTATTACTTTATTTCATTGTTGTAGATAAGTTTCATTGCAAAAAGGATTTAAATTTCTTCCTTGCTGTAAATTATGGTTCATTGTCAGTAAAGTTTGTGTTTCTGTCACCATGTGGTCCAGTGGATGGACTATCACACAAGTCAACAAATTTGTGTGTTGTACCTTTGATTTAGTTTTGTTTATGAGACAACTCTGTCTGTTTTGAAACCGTTTCATCATTTCTCACTGATGTCCTGAAATTATTCTGTGCAGTTGTATGATGTGAAGGACTCAGCATTAACTTCAAGGCATCAGAGTATACCTTGCAAGTTACCTTATGTGGGGCCATACTCAGATTTATTTGTTGGAGCTCCGGTGTGACCAGTCTGGGTGGTTGAGAGAGGGCTGGTGTGACCAGTCTGGGTGGTTGAGAGAGGGCTGGTGTGACCAGTCTGGGTGGTTGAGAGAGGGCTGGTGTGACCAGTCTGGGTGGTTGAGAGAGGGCTGGTGTGACCAGTCTGGGTGGTTGAGAGAGGGCTGATACACTATTGATATTTGTCAGTGGCGATGAGGTTGACAGCCCCGGGTTTCTATTTGGGTGAGGCAGGGTGATCTATCAGAGTTAGTTTCAGCTTAATAATGTTGCAAACTGCTACATGGGCCTTGGCCAGCTAGCAGCCACAGAGGCTTTGCTGTTCTTGAATGCATTTATTGGGATTTAGTGGCTACCATAGCATTCCCAGGTTTCTTAATGGATAGTATTATCCAAGAACAATTGTTTGTTTTGTAGTTCAGGAAACACAATATGGCTGGTAAGGCTGCTTATTGTCTGCTTGTGGTCATTTTATAATGCAATAAGGTCACTTCTTGGTGAGCGTATAACCATTCTCAAGTTGGCAGTTTCAACTCTGTTGGCTACTTGTGAGCTGTTCTCAGACACCGACTTAATAACATAGTGGGGGAAACACAGCCACTGAAAATGTTATCAATAATGGCAGGTTGTTCACCATTCATGAATAGTTGTATGTGTATGCTGCAATGAAATTATTAGAGTTTCTTCTTATTATTGAGGCACTGTTTAACAGAATTTACAAGGTTCTGAATTTTTTCAAACATACACACCCATCAGTTCCCCATCAAAAAACTTATCCATGAGGGGAATGTTTTTTTGATTGTTAATCTGGGAGGGTTGGGAATAACAAATATCCTCAGATTGTGAATCAGTATCAGTAGATAAGGGATCATCTTGGCTCTAAGTGTGCAAATAAAGTTCATTATCATCAAGTGTACCATAATGGCAGTTATGTAAAAAAAATATCAGTGTCCCTCAATTGTTTTGGGGAGGTGCTCAATATTCATTTCTGGTTTCTTCAGACAGAATCGGAGAAGCTGCAGTTAGCAGCGGAAATCTGTCAGAACTTAGTTCTGAAATTGAATGACTGTTCAGATTACCAATTAAATTTTGTAGAATTTTCAGAGTGATTTACTGTTGTTTGGCTGCTGCCATCTTACACTCTCAATTTTTTGTCAACAGTTGAGATATAGATACATGGTGCAGGTTATAATAATTGTGTCTCCTTCCCAAGTGAAGGAGATGTATTGATTGTGTGTTCTCCATCTGTTTGTAGGTCACCATTGCCTCATAAGCAAGATATCGCAAAAAACTTAAGCCAAACCAGAATAAGTTGGATTTATAGATACATGTACCTTGAGTGTGTCACAAGACTTAATTAGATTCAGGTGACAGCAACTTAATTTTTTCAATTAGTTGCACTGATTTGTGAACTTTTTGTATTTTGCCATTTAGCAAAAACCACTTGAGGTTAACAAATTAAATTTGGTAGGCATGGTTATATTAATATGTAGATGACCTGATTCGATTTTCAGGTAATTATAGCAATTCAGCATTTTTACACATTGATGAACTTTTTTGCCAAAAACCTTGTTTGCACTATTAAACAAAAACCACTTGAGGTACACAAATGAAATTTAGTAAGCCTGTTTGGTAAGCGTGTTTGTATTTATATGTATATAACCTTATTAGATTTTGAAGCAATTACATCAGTTTACCATTTTTATATGCCCGCCATAAGGTGGAGCATATTATGTTATGATCTCCATCTATCTGTCTATGCATCTATTACCAATTTTGTTTATGCGCAATATCTTTAGTTGTCAACCATCTACAGTTACCAAACTTTGTGGATGGTTTGCACTTACTTGGTGCAAGGAAGAACCCTATCAGTTTTGAGTTCAAGAGCTCAAAGGTGAAGGTCACTGTGAATGAAAGAAGAAAAACGGTTTCTGCACAATAGCTTGAGTTTTCACCATCTACAATTACCAAACTTTTAGGATAACTTACCTAACTTAACATGGGGTAAGGAAGAAAGTTATTGATTTAAGGATCAGAAGGTTAAAAGTCAAGATCACTGTGACTGAAAGAATAAAAATGGTTTTTACATAATAACTTGAGTTATCAGTTACCAAACTTTGTGGATGGCTTGCAGTAGGGTAAGGAAGAATTCTGTCAATTTTGGGCTCAATAGGTCAAACGTCAATATCACTGACTGAAAGAAGAAAAATGGTTTCTGCACAATAACTCAAGTTGTCCATCATCTGCAGTTCCAAACTTAGTGGATGGCTTGCTCTTTGGGTAAAGAAGAACCCTTTTGATTTTGGAATCAATAGTTCAAAGGTTAAGGGCACTGTGGCTAAAAAAATAAAATGGTTCCTGCATAATAACATTGTACATGACATACTGCAGCTAAACTTTGTGGCAATATTGCACTTGGGATAAGGAGAAAAGCTATTGATTTGGGGGTCTGAAGGTCAAAGGTCAAGGTCACTGATTAAAAGAAGAAAAATTATTTCCACACTATAGCTTTAGTTCTACATCAGAGTCCTAGTCCAAACTTTGTGGATGACTTGCACTTAGGGTAAGGAAGAAGCCTATCAATTTTGGGGTCAAAAGTTCAAGGATCAAGGTCAGAAAATAGTTTCTGTGCAGAAACTTCAGTTATCTACATAGAGGAGTATTAAACATCGGGTGGGCATATAATATGTCATTCACAGTACACTTGTTGAACTTGTTGGAGTTAGAATTTTTGGACAAAAAAAAACCTTGTTAGCACAATTGAAGGGGCATGCATGATTTATGAACACATGTCTTGGGTTTTTATGCCCCCACTGTGATAGCAGAATGGGGCATATTGATTTGCTGCCATTCTTCCATACGTCCTAAGTCCATTGTCCATCCCAAAGCCATTTAGCATGATAACACAAAAACGATTGGACTTTGATGAAATTTTACAAGTAATCATGGCTATGAGTAGTTGACCTGATTCGACTTTTAGGCCATTACCACAATTTTTACATTTTTTAGTCATTTTTGGACTTGGTCCTTTTTGATGAAAACCTTGTTGGCACAATTAAGCAAAAACCATTTGAGGTAGACAAATGAAATTTGATATGCATATTGGTAGTCATATGTAGATGTACAGATTAGGTTTTCATGTCTTTACAGCAATTTTTTATAATTTTTAAAACACATTTTTGAACTTCTTTTTCAAAAAAATCTTTGTGAACACAATTTAGGACAAATCATGCCAGGTAGAAAAATTAAATTTGGTATGCATGTTTGTATGCATCTATAAATTCTATGATAATAAATATTTTTCAAATTTTAATATGGTATGGAATTTTCTTTTATTTGGACTTCTTTTTGTCTGCATTGGGGGCATATGTGTTTTACAAACACAAATCTTGTTTGTTCGTTGGACAAATGTCACACTTATCGTAATTTTTGTTAAACTTGACCTTTCTGTATGGCACATAAATTGACCTTTCTGATGCCACATAAATTGACCTTTCTGTATGCCACATAATCTGACCTTTCTGTATGCCACATAAATTGACCTTTATGTATGGCACATAAACTGACCTTTCTGTATGCCACATAAATTGACCAAGATGGTTTGAATCTTATAAGAGAAAAACTAAAAAATTGACCAGAGATCGGAACCCAGTAACAGCAATTTATTTTCACTCTTTCTGCATTTTTGGCAGGAACGTTGAAGAACACAGAGAATCTACACAACTTAATGTAATTTTAAGCTTAGTCTCTGCTCTTTGTGATGAGACCTTACATGATAAACTGTATTAATGACAGATTTCCTGAAAGACCTTACATGATAAACTGTATTAATGACAGAGTCCCAGGAAGACCTTACATGATAAACTGTATTAATGACAGAGTCCCAGGAAGACCTTACATGATAAACTGTCATAACGTCAGAGTCCCTGAAAGACTACATGATAAACTGTATTAATGACAGAGTCCCTGGAAGACCTTACATGATAAACTGTATTAATGACAGAGTCCCTGGAAGACCTTACATGATAAACTGTATTAATGACAGAGTCCCTGGAAGTCCTTACATGATAAACTGTATTAATGACAGAGTCCATGGAAGACCTTACATTATAAACTGCAATAATATCAGAGCCTCTGGAAGACCTTACATGATGAACTGTAATAACATCAGAGTCCCTGAAGACCTTACATGATAAACTGTAATAACATCCGAGTCCCTGGAAGACCTTACATGATAAACTGTAATAATGTCAGAGCCTCTGGAAGACCTTACATGATGAACTGTAATAACATCAGAGTCCCTGAAGACCTTACATGATAAACTGTAATAACATCAGAGTCCCTGAAAGACCTTGCATGATAAACTGTAATAACATCAGAGTCCCTGAAGACCTTACATGATAAACTGTAATAACATCAGAGTCCCTGAAGACCTTACATGATAAACTGTAATAACATCAGAGTCCCTGAAGACCTTACATGATAAATTGTAATAACATCAGAATCCCAGGAAGATCTTACATGATAAACTGAAATAACATCAGAGCCCCTGGAAGACCTTACATGATAAAATGTAATAACATCAGAGTCCCTGGAAGATCTTACATGATAAAATGTAATAACATCAGAGTCGCTGGAAGATCTTACATGATAAACTGTAATGACAGAGTTCCTGGAAGATCTTACATAATAAACTGTAATAACATCAGAGTCCCTGCAAGATCTTACTTGATGAACTGTAATAACATCAGAGTCCCTGTAAGACCTTAAATGATAAACTGTAATAACATCAGAGCTCCAGGAAAACCTTACATGTAGGTCTATGATAAAATGTAGTCATGTCTCAGCCCCTGGAAGAAGGCTACCACCACATGCCACGTAGAGTTGTCACTAGGGTTGTGTTAATCCTGATAACAGCTATACTTGTGGGTCTTCTCAGTACATTTAGCCCTTGTCCAACTCTCAGCAGCCCTGAGAGATGAATCTGGTCTCCCAGTCATAAAACTTTACTCAACCCCTCATCAAATCCCCAGCTGCGAGAAATATTGGTTTTGTGCTGTCAATCTGTTTTTTGAAGACTACATCCATCCATCACACTTTCCTTGTAACTTATTAACAACATAGTCAAAAAAATATTGAGCCAAACCATACCAAATTAACTATTTAGATACCTTGAGTATGGCCCAAGAGTTAGATTTTGATAACTGTGACCTTGTTTTCAAGGTCACATGATAATACTTTGTGCTAAGTGAAGGACATCAGCTTATGAACATGATATCTCAAATATGGTTTTACCAAACTGGACCAAATATGATATGCAGATGTCTGGGGGAGGGGGGGGGCAAGAATCCATGATAAGCATGACCTATTGAGCTTTTGGTGACCCTATACCCAGCTTTGAACCAAACCAGTTCTATTTATCCTTGATGCCTTGAAAATATCCAAAGACCTGATTAGATTGTGGTGACTGTGACCAAATTTTCAAGGTCATGATGCTATACTTTGTGTTCAGTGAAAGAATCACCTTGTAAACAAGTAAAAAACATGTAAATGACATCAGCTTGTGAGCAAAATATCATCAAAATGGTTTGACTATACTGGACCAAATTTGAGATGCAAATGCCTTAGTGTGGTCCTAAGACCTGATTAACTTTTCATGACCTTAAGTAAATTTTCAAAAAGTTACAACATGACATTCTGTATGCAGTGGGAGTTTATACATTGTGAGTGGGTGAGTGACATTTACTTAGCATGTAAGCAAGATATCTTGATTCTTTGACCTAATTTTATTTAAACATACCTTAGCATAAACCTGTATATAAAGAATACCTGCTCATAGAGGACAATGTTCTTTTGCATCTATGATCTTTTTAAGCCTATAAACAAAAATGTTCATAAAGGACACATTTATATGATCCTTGGGGTGTCCTTTTTGACAGGTTCCAATGTAACTAGCATCCCTTCCCTTGACACTGTTATCAACATCACAAGATCACATCATTTGTTATCATAAATGGTTTCCAAGATATCTCTTACAAGCAAGTGAATATCCAACTCCTTTGCAGAAAGTATCAACTAGTGACCATGCAAAATCTTTTTGAGGTCACCAGAACCAAAACTAGGTTTGGTTTGGTCCAATGATACTAGAAATATCTTTGTCACATAATGACTTGCCCTTCTAGGCACAGAATGTTGACCTTTAACCCTAAAAATCAGGGACTTTCTATATCACATATCACACTCCTAAGTAAATTTCATTTCATTCACTTTGCAAGATTTTTCCTTCCCTTCTGACAAGTACCAGTGTCTCAGAATGACATTAATTGTGTGTTTGTGTGTTGGGGGGTTGGGGGGGGGGGGCATACTTCACGAGTAACCAGCAGGACCTAGATTTGAATCAGAGCCTCACAGGAAACAAATAATTGGGGCTAGCCCCATTATCTTATTTTTGGGTATCAACCCCAGACAATATTTTTCTCCCCCATTTGTTTTCAAAGAGAAAAGAAACCAAAATCATTCAGTCTGTATTATATGACACTGACTTGTCTTAATTAGAAACTATGACATCATCAAATTGTGTCTTTCACTTTTATGACTTCATCTCATCAAGCCATTACACTGAGACAGAGACATCTGATCCAATATGACCTGACTGAGACAAGAAATATAAAGATCATAAATGTGTGCGATTTTTCTATAACATGGATTAGAGGGAATGATATCGTGTTAAGCAAGCGTCATTTATAAAATAGGATATATGATAATATCTGGTACCAGAATGCACTTGTAAAGAATATGCTGTTATGGTTTCAGTAATCGGATTGCATGACTGCCTATTTTAAATTTTGATAACGGTAATTAATATGTATGTACACTCTCACTTAAAAGCAGGAGGCTGTGTTGAGTTTTTTTCAATCAGGAGTTACATAATCTAAATTAGATCATTCAATTTCCTGCATCAACAGGAATTCTATTAAGATTTCAAAATGAAATCCTATCAAGATATTGGCTTACCTAAGTGGAATAATGTTACAGGTTTCTGTAAACATTAGGAAAAACTGTTCACTGAAATACTAAAAAGATAAATTCATAAGTACAGGAAACTTTATGGAGATGAAAATTGTACATACCCAGGTTTTACCAATATTTTCAGGGAGCTGCGGTGGAGCATCTGACTCGT
This sequence comes from Margaritifera margaritifera, assembly GCA_029931535.1. Lineage (NCBI taxonomy): Eukaryota > Metazoa > Mollusca > Bivalvia > Unionida > Margaritiferidae > Margaritifera > Margaritifera margaritifera. The sequence goes on from JAQPZY010001578.1 coordinate 3,816,349, forward strand.
AATCCAAGGGTCATATGTTCAGTACCCATCAGGCCACCCTGGGTCTGCTGCCTCAGTGTGTCCTTGGAAAAGGCACTTAGCTCCCATTTCCTCAGCATGATACAGCCAGTAATGTGTTAAAAGTAGGGGTGAAACGATTAATCGATACTGTGTGACATACCAGATGTATGGCATCCAAACTCAATCCAAACAGATACAAAGCAACATAGAAACTTCGTGCAAAAGTATTTTTTAAATGATCTGTAAAGTGCTTAAATTGTACATGGGGAACAAATTTGGAATGTCTCCTTTTACACCGATATATGCAGTCAGCAACTGAATGTGCTGACTGGATTGAAAAAGAATAAATTAGCACAGAATCAGCAAGGGAGCAGATTACAGACAGCACGAGTTATGAGTTATAGCCACCTTGTTAGTTTGTAGAAGGGGAGTGGGTGTTGTCAGTAATTTCCTTTTTCACTGACAGAAACGAGTGCTTGTGGTCACGGCAGTTGTTTTGCATCTGCTGGAAGTACAATGTGAACGATTTGGTTGTTAGTTATCTCCACTCCCAAGCAGACTTGTTTTAGATAAGATTTTCCTTGCACGAGGAAATTTCACTATTTCTATTTCTGAAGATAACACATATGCCTTCCAAATTTAAGTGAAGACATGAAATTAGTATTAAGATGTTTTTAAAACATTCAAGCAGTGCAAAACAAATCAAAATGATGTAGTGACCAATATGAGTCCAGCATCTAATTAAATGGAGCAGCCTGAAATGGCCACAAAAGTTGGATTAAAGTTACTGACAACTAACAGGTCATCTGTTTGGAAGTATTTTTGTTTTCTTGTCAAAGATGAGAATGGCTTATGAACAGACGATATGTATGTCTGTCTTTAATTTGCATACTGGAAATATAACCAGTATGTCAACACATATTAAATGGCACCACCCTACCAATGATGGACCTTCTGAAGATGAAAAGACTATCAAGTTGATATGTGTATTGATAATGCATCATATCATAGGCAGTGTATTATAATTCTTATCAATACGCTGCAGAGGTGTATCATTTCACCCCTAGTCAAAAATGCCATTAAAACCCACAAAAACAAAATCAAACAAATCTTTTCAAGTAAAAATCTATGACTTTTACTCAAAACTGAATGGTTGGAAATTATAGTTTCGCTAAAGTGTTTACAGTTTGCAGGAATGTTATTTAAAGTGAGCAGCAGCCAGAGTTGACAATTTCAGACAAGTATGAATAATAGCTGTGAGGTATTAAATATCAAAATTGTCTCTAACTTTTCAGTTGCAGACTTGAAAGTTTTATGAATTCAGAGTCATATAGGAGATCTGGAACAAAAGAAATTAAAAAAAATGATTATTTGAAGCATAATAAAGTACAGTTAAGAATAAAACTAAGCATAATGTAGTACAGTTAAGAAGAAGACTAAGCATAATGAAGTACACTTGAGAATAAAAGTAAGCATAATGTAGTACAGTTAAGAATAAAACTAAGCATAATGTAGTACAGTTAAGAATAAAACTAAGCATAATGAAGTACAGTTAAGAATAAGACTAAGCATAATGAAGTACATTTGAGAATAAAAGTAAGCATAATGAAGTACATTTGAGAATAAAAGTAAGCATAATGTAGTACAGTTAAGAATAAAACTAAGCATAATGAAGTACACTTGAGAATAAAAGTAAGCATAATGTAGTACAGTTAAGAATAAAACTAAGCATAATGTAGTACAGTTAAGAATAAGACTAAGCATAATGAAGTACATTTGAGAATAAAAGTAAGCATAATGTAGTACACTTGAGAATAAAACTAAGCGTAATGAAGTACACTTGAGAATAAAAGTAAGCATAATGTAGTACAGTTAAGAATAAAACTAAGCGTAATGTAGTACAGTTAAGAATAAGACTAAGCATAATGAAGTACATTTGAGAATAAAAGTAAGCATAATGTAGTACACTTGAGAATAAAAGTAAGCATAATGTGGTACACTTGAGAATAAAACTAAGCATAATGTGGTACACTTGAGAATAAAAGGAAGCATAATGTAGTACACTTGAGAATAAAAGTAAACAATGTGGTACACTTGAGAATACAAGTAAGCATCATGTAGTACACTTGAGAATAAAACTAAGCATCATGTAGTGCACTTGAGAATAAAAGTAAGCATAATATAGTATACATAATAAAACTAAGCATAATATAGTACACTTGAGAAAAAAACTAAGCATAATGTAGTACACTTGAGAATAAAACTAAGCATAATATAGTACACTTGAGAATAAAACTTAGCATAATATAGTACACTTGAGAATAAAACTAAGCATAATGTAGTACACTTGAGAATAAAACTACGCATAATCAAGTACAGTTAAGAATAAAAGTAAGAATCAGATTACAAGTTACAAATCTATACAGTTTTATGTTAAGATGAATGTCAGATCCATGTTACACTTTGTGACTTGCGGTTTTGGGTTTGATACAACCAGTAAAAATCTATACAGTGTTATGTTAAGATGAATGTCAGATCCATGTTTTATTTTGTTTGCGACTTGCGGTTTGGGGCTAGATACAACCAGTTACAAATCTATACAGTTTTATGTTAAGTCAGATCTATGTTAGACTTTCTTTGTGACTTGTGGTTTTAAGCTTGATACAACCAGTTACAGATCTATACAGCTTTATGATAAGATGAATGTCAGATCCATGTTACACTTTGTTAGTGACTTAATTGTGGTTTTAGGCTTGACACAAATAGTTAGAAATCTATACAGTTTTATGTTAAGATGAATTTCAAATCCACGTTACACTTTGTTAGTGACTTGTGGTTTTAGGCTCGATACAACTAGTTACAAATCTATACAGCTTTATGTTAAAATGAATGTCAGATCCATGTTACACTTTGTTAGTGACTTGTGGTTTTTATACTTGATACAACCAGTTACAAATCTATACAGCTTTATGTTAAGATGAATGTCAGATCCATGTTACACTTTGTAAGTGACTTGCTGTTTTAGGCTCGACACAAATAATTACAAATCTATACACTTTGTTAGTGACATGTGGTTTAGACTTGATACAACCAGTTACAAATCTATACAGCTTTATGTTAAGATGAATGTCAGATCCATGTTACACTTTGTTAGTGACTTGTGGTTTTTAGGCTTGATACAACCAGTTACAAATCTATACAGCCTTATGTTAAGATGAATGTCAGATCCATGTTACACTTTGTTAGTGACATATGGTTTTAGACTTTATACAACAAGTTACAAATCTATACAGCCTTATGTTAAGATAAATGTCAGATCCATGTTACACTTTGTTAGTGACTTGTAGCTTTTAGACTTGATACAACCAGTTACAAATTTATATAGCTTTATGTTAAGATGAATGTCAAATCCATGTTACACTCTGTTAGTGACATGTAGTTTTTAGACTTGATACAATTTTCTAAATAATGAAATCTTCCTTAGTAAACATATCTATATAAAGGACACTTGCATATAAAGAACAATGCATTCAAACTTGTTTTAAAGGCAACTTGTATTTAGCAACCACCTGTATTAAATAACCATCTTTTCAAGATACCTTGCACCACATTGCTGTAGAAATTAACCTAGCAACTACTTGTCTCCAGAGGCAGTTTTTGTCACATATTAAATTAATATGGCTGTTTTCAATGTGTACAGTATTTCCTTACCTCCCTCACTATCGTGTTGTTCATGGCAGCCATAAAAGTGGACCACCTTATAGGTGAGTCAGGTTATCTAGAGGTATTTTATACATATTACTATTAAATAATGAAATTGGATCCATGACCACACATGCCATACAAAAGAGTTAGCCTTACACGGAGTCACTTTATGGTGAGGAGGCATTACACTGAGACACCTTATAGTGAGGGGCTACTATAATTGACTGAATTTATTAACCTGTTTTCCTTATTGCATTTACCAGTACATATTTAATTTTTACATAAGAATGCTTGTCCACATAGGACGGAATTTTGTGCAGTGAATGACCCATCATAGACAGCTAGTTCCACTATATTTTCCATGTTACTCTCTACATTCTCTTTTAATGTAAGGTTTCATTTTCAGGTACTTGTATTAGTTATGACTTCCCGGCATTGACAATCATTTCATTTTGGCATTTCACCCTAATATATAATATCTACAAAAACTCTTACTTTTTTGCAGGTGAGTTTACCAATAAAAACATGACAATATTTGGTGACAAGTTGTGGTAAGTACATCTTGTATTCTATTTCTTATCCAGAAAGTATAGCTGAACATTTACAGTGCTTAAAGGCTATGATTTGAAGCTTCTTAGTTTGAAAAGAAAGGTTAAGTTAAGCATATTCTGTACATGATCTCTGATTGGCCAGATAGGTGGAGCATAGTTATCTACCCTTACATACTTGCCATTTTGTAGGGAATAAATTATAATTCTGTAACTTGTATAATAATGTTCTTTCTCCATATATATGGATGTGGAAATGGATCTAGCAACTATTCATCTCCAGAGGATATATATATATATTTATATATATATATATATATATATATATGTATATATATATATATATATATATATATATATATATATATATATATATATATATATATATATATATATATATATATATATATATATATATATATATATATATATATATATATATATATATATATATATTCATTTGATGGAGACTTTCATTTACCTTTTGGAAATGTTACAATATTTTTACTTCATTATGTACAAAATGTTCTGTAAAGCCCAAAAAGGATGGAATAAATAATGTATCAGATCACTTTTGGTTTGGTCAATACCATGCTGTGTCAGCTGTTCATTGCCTGATGGTAACAGCAGAAGGCATTAAACAGTTCATCACCTCATTCCTGTAATCAGGAAGGACTTGGAAGAGGAGATGTTAATTTAGGGCACAAAATACCAGGACCTTAATGTACTCTGAGATAAGATTCACCCCTTGGTTAATTATCAACAACAGATGGAATCGATAGATGTAAATCAAATCTGACTACAACAGTAGTAACTATTCCCAGAGAGCAGAGACTGATTCAATTAAATATCGTTCATGTGACATCATGGTGATTTTTCTTGAGTTCACTTTAAAGGCACATATCTTAGCGGAGTAGTTAATGTCGCATCATGGTGACCTTTTGGATTCAACTTAAAGGTGCATATCTTAGAGGAGACTAAATACTAATTCACTTACTATACTTTGTTAGATTTTAAAATTCTAATGTTACAGACTTACACGAGTTATTTTTCAATTCTCATAATACATTTCTAGTGTCCTCTTTACAGATTGTTCTATATTCTCACAATCATTTCTTGTATTCTCTTTACAGACTGTCCTATATTCTCAAAATACATTTCCAGTGTTCTCTTTAAGACTGTTCTATATTCTCACAATCCATTTATATGTTCTCTGTATTTATATGTTCCCTTTACAGATTGTTCTATATTCTCACATTACATTTCTAGTGTTCACTTTAAGACTGTTCTGTATTCACACAATACATTTCTAGTGTTCTCTTTAAGACTGTTCTATATTCTCACAATCCATATGTTCTCTGTATTTATATGTTGCCTTTACAGATTGTTCTATATTCTCACATTACATTTCTAGTGTTCACTTTAAGACTGTTCTGTATTCACACAATACATTTCTAGTGTTCTCTTTACAGATTGTTACAGAGTCTCACAATACAGTTCTAGTGTTCTCAATACATGTCTTGTGTTCTCTTTATAGATTCTTATATATTCTCACAATATATTTCTGGTGTTCTCTTTATAGATTGTTCTGTATTCTCACAATGCATTTCTAGTCTTCTCTTTACAGATTCTTCTGTAATCTCACAATACATTACTGTCTTCTCTTTACAGATTGTTCTGTATTCTCCCAATACATTTCTAGTGTTCTCTTTACAGACTATCTATGTTCTCACAATACATTTATAGTGTTCTATTTACAGATTTTATATATTCTCACAATACATTTATAGTGTTTTATTGACAGTGTTCTCTTTACAGATTATTCTATATTCTCACAGTTCATTTCTAGTGTTCTCTTTACAGATTGTTCTTCTCACAGTTCATTTATTGTGTTCTCTTTACAAACTGTTCTTTATTTTCACAATACTGTTCTCTTTACATGGGAATTTATAATATGGGGATCTTACATGGTTTGTTGTGTACACATATTTGCCAGAGCAGGAGAGAAGAGCTTGAGCCTGATGGCAAAGCCCAATTGTTCAAAGTCTTCAGCAAAAGCCCTGATACTGTGGCAAATGCCTATACTCAGCATACACACACTTGCCAGAGCAGGAGAGAAGAACTTGAGCCTGACAGCAAAGCCCAATTGTTCAAAGTCTTCAGCAAAAGCCCTGATGCTGTGACAAATGCCTGCACTGAGCATAACCTAGTATGAACATTATTTGTACATGATCAACAACTAAGTACATCAACTATATACATGTTTGAATATGCTAATGTCACACCAGCCAATGCAAACTAATCATGTAAGAATTAATTGTTTATTGCTAGCATTATTTCATTAGTGCTTTGAACTATTGCTTTCTTTTTATGGTGCCGTAATAGATAACTGCATTCGCAACTTTGAGGTCAATCCCACAGATCATACCTCTAATGTATGTGGAGAGTTCCCATTTGGAACACTTTAACTATATACGAAACAAGGATTGACCGAGAAGTTACGACTCATTGAACTATTTTTTTCATTCGTAGCATCTCAGTCAATCCTACAGTCAATATAAATGCAGAAATAACCACAGTGGTCCTGATAGAATGGGGTTTCTTTTTTGCGGAGACATTTCCGGCGAAAAAAATGTATAATTTTTCTGTAAATTACTGTGGCGACATACATGACAGGCATAATTTTGTCCTGCAGAAATAGCTGAGGTAGTTTTGAATGAGATAATTATTGGTTTTATATTAAATTGCTGCATTGACAAACCAATACAATTATACATTTGTATTTTGACAGTTGGTTTTATATTAAATTGCTGCATTGAAAAACCAATACAATTATACATTTGTATTTTGACAGTTGGTTTTATATTAAATTGCTGCATTGAAAAACCAATACAATTGTACATTTGTATTTTGACAGTTGGTTTTATATTAAATTGCTGCATTGAAAAACCAATACAATTGTACATTTGTATTTTGACAGTTGGTTTTATATTAAATTGCTGCATTGACAAACCAATACAATTATACATTTGTATTTTGACAGTTGGTTTTATAATAAATTGCTGCATTGAAAAACCAATACAATTATACATTTGTATTTTGACAGTTGGTTTTATAATAAATTGCTGCATTGAAAAACCAATACAATTATACATTTGTATTTTGACAGTTGGTTTTATAATAAATTGCTGCATTGAAAAACCAATACAATTATACATTTGTATTTTGACAGTTGGTTTTATAATAAATTGCTGCATTGAAAAACCAATACAATTATACATTTGTATTTTGACAGTTGGTTTTATAATAAATTGCTGCATTGAAAAACCAATACAATTATACATTTGTATTTTGACAGTTGGTTTTATATTAAATTGCTGCATTGAAAAACCAATACAATTATACATTTGTATTTTGACAGTTGGTTTTATATTAAATTGCTGCATTGAAAAACCAATACAATTATACATTTGTATTTTGACAGTTGGTTTTATATTAAATTGCTGCATTGAAAAACCAATACAATTGTACATTTGTATTTTGACAGTTGGTTTTATATTAAATTGCTGCATTGAAAAACCAATACAATTATACATTTGTATTTTGACAGTTGGTTTTATAATAAATTGCTGCATTGAAAAACCAATACAATTGTACATTTGTATTTTGACAGTTGGTTTTATATTAAATTGCTGCATTGAAAAACCAATACAATTATACATTTGTATTTTGACAGTTGGTTTTATATTAAATTGCTGCATTGAAAAACCAATACAATTATACATTTGTATTTTGACAGTTGGTTTTATATTAAATTGCTGCATTGAAATACCAATACAATTATACATTTGTATTTTGACAGTTGGTTTTATATTAAATTGCTGATTTGAAAAACCAATACAATTGTACATTTGTATTTTGACAGTTGGTTTTATATTAAATTGCTGATTTGAAAAACCAATACAATTATACATTTGTATTTTGACAGTTGGTTTTATATTAAATTGCTGCATTGAAAAACCAATTCAATTATACATTTGTATTTTGACAGTTGGTTTTATATTAAATTGCTGATTTGAAAAACCAATACAATTGTACATTTGTATTTTGACAGTTGGTTTTATATTAAATTGCTGCATTGACAAACCAATTCAATTATACATTTGTATTTTGACAGTTGGTTTTATATTAAATTGCTGCATTGAAAAACCAATACAATTATACATTTGTATTTTGACAGTTGGTTTTATATTAAATTGCTGCATTGAAAAACCAATTCAATTATACATTTGTATTTTGACAGTTGGTTTTATATTAAATTGCTGCATTGACAAACCAATACAATTGTACATTTGTATTTTGACAGTTGGTTTTATATTAAATTGCTGCATTGACAAACCAATACAATTGTACATTTGTATTTTGACAGTTGGTTTTATATTAAATTGCTGCATTGACAAACCAATACAATTGTACATTTGTATTTTGACAGTTGGTTTTATATTAAATTGCTGCATTGACAAACCAATACAATTATACATTTGTATTTTGACAGTTGGTTTTATATTAAATTGCTGCATTGACAAACCAATACAATTATACATTTGTATTTTGACAGAAAAATATTGTAGCATAGTATAATTACTCTAGCTGACATAGTTCATTTCAATTCAATTCATTGAGGACAATATATGTTTACAATTATATTGAAAAATTCATGAGTGCCGAAGATAATCATGGAACTCACAAATGAATGCAGCTATCATGTTCCTCGATCTTAGACTCAATTTATTCTACATCATGAGAACGAATACATCACAGTGGGTGAAATGCCAACGCATGTGCATTGTGATGTCATACAATTACATCATAGTGGCTGAAATGCCCCAGCATGTGCATTGTGATGTCATACAATTACATAATAGTGAATGAAATGCCCAAGCATGTGCATTGTGATGTCATACTTTGACATAATTGTGGATGAAATGCCCAAGCATGTTCATTATGATGTCATACAGTTAAATCACAGTGGATGAAATGCCAAAGTATGTGTAGAGTGATGTCATACAGTTACATCACAGTGGATGAAATATGAAAGTATGTGCAGATAAACAGATAATATTCCTAATGACTGTAATTAATACATGTGATTGACCAGCACATTACTGTAAACAGATAATATTCCTAATGACCTGTAATTAATACATGTGATTGACCAGCACATTACTGTAAACAGATAATATTCCTAATGACTGTAATTAATACATGTGATTAACCAGCACATTACTGTAAACAGATAATATTCCTAATGACTGTAATTAATACATGTGATTAACCAGCACATTACTGTAAACAGATAATATTCCTAATGACTGTAATTAATACATGTGATTGACCAGCACATTACTGTAAACAGATAGTATTCCTAATGACTGTAATTAATACATGTGATTGACCAGCACATTACTGTAAACAGATAATATTCCTAATGACTGTAATTAATACATGTGATTAACCAGCACATTACTGTAAACAGATAATATTCCTAATGACTGTAATTAATACATGTGATTGGCCAGCACATTACTGTAAACAGATAATATTCCTAATGACTGTAATTAATACATGTGATTAACCAGCACATTACTGTAAACAGATAATATTCCTAATGACCTGTAATTAACACATATGATTCACCAGCACAATAATAAAGATATAATACGCCTAATGACTTGCAATCTATTGTTTCCATCATTACATAAACATGATAGTTGTATGGATGGAAGTCATGACATAACACCATGTTACTGATTTTATGACCAGGTTTTAACATTCAACCAATCAGAAAGCTTGTTACATTCAGGGATTTTTTTACAATGACTGTATTTAACATTCTTCAGTTAAGTATTTATTTCCCTATTCTGAGTGCATACTATAAGATGGTGCAGTATTCCTATTCTGATTACATGCTATAAGATGGTGCAGTATTCCTTTTCAGAGTACATACTGTAAGATGGTGTAGTTTTCCTATTCTGAGTACATACTATAAGATGGTGCAGTATTCCTATTCTGATTACATCCTTTAAGATTCTGCAATATTTCTATTCTGAACACATACTGTAAGATGTTTCGTGCAATATTCCTGTTCTAAGTACATACTATAAGATTGTGTAGTCTTCCTATTCTGAGTACATACTATAAGATGGTGCAGTATTCCTATTCTGAGTACATACTATAAGATGGTGTAGTTTTCCAATTCTGAGTACATACTATAAGATTGTGCACTTTTCTTATTCTGAGTACATCCTATAAGATTCTGCAATATTTCTATTCTGAGAACATACTGTAAGATGTTTTGTGCAATATTCCTGTTCTAAGTACATACTATAAGATTGTGTAGTCTTCCTGTTCTGAATACATACTGTAAGATGGTGCAGTTTTCCTATTCTGAGTACATGCTATAAGATTGTGTAGTTTTCCTCTTTTGAGTACATACTATAAGATTGTGTAGTTTTCCTTTTCTGAGTACATACTTTAAGATGGTGCAATGTTCCTGTTCTGAGTATATACTATAAGATGGTGCATTATTCCTATTCTGAGTACATACTATAAGATTGTGCATATTTCCAATTCTGAGTAAATGCTATAAGTATGTTGTTGTTTTCCTGTTCTGATTATATACTATAAGATGGTGTAGTTTTCCTATTCTGAGTACATACTATAAGATTGTGCAATCTTCCTATTCTGAGTACATACTATAAGCTGGTGTAGTTTTCCTATTCTGAGTACATACTATAAGCTGGTGTAGTTTTCCTATTCTGAGTACATACTATAAGCTGGTGTAGTTTTCCTGTTCTGAGTACATACTATAAGCTGGTGTAGTTTTCCTATTCTGAGTACATACTATAAGCTGGTGTAGTTTTCCTATTCTGAGAACATACTATAAGCTGGTGTTGTTTTCCTGTTCTGAGTACATACTATAAGATGGTGCAATCTTCCTATTCTGAGTACATACTATAAGATGGTGTAGTTTTCCTATTCTGAGTACATACTATAAGATTGTGCAATATTCCTATTCTGAGTACATACTATAAGATTGTGCAATATTCCTATTCTGAGTACATACTATAAGATGGTGCAATTTTCCTATTCTGAGTACATACTATAAGATGGTGCAATTTTCCTGTTCTGAGTACATACTATAAGATTGTGCAATATTCCTATTCTGAGTACATACTATAAGATGGTTTCATATTCCTATTCTGAGTACATACTATAAGATGGTGCAATTTTCCTGTTCTGAGTACATACTATAAGATTGTGCAATATTCCTATTCTGAGTACATACTATAAGATTGTGCAATATTCCTATTCTGAGTACATACTATAAGATGGTGCAATCTTCCTATTCTGAGTACATACTATAAGATGGTTTCATATTCCTATTCTGAGTACATACTATAAGATGGTGCAATTTTCCTGTTCTGAGTACATACTATAAGATTGTGCAGTCTTCCTGTTCTGAGTACATATTATAAGATCGTGCAATATTCCTGTTCTGAGTACATACTATAAGATGGTGTAGTTTTCCTATTCTGAGTACATACTATAAGATTGTGCAATCTTCCTAATCTGAGTACATACTATAAGATTCTGCAATCTTCCTATTCTGAGTACATACTATAAGATTCTGCAATCTTCCTATTCTGAATGCATATTATAAGATGGTACAATCTTCCTGTTCTGTACATACTATAAGATGGTGCAATCTTCCTATTCTGAGTACATACTATAAGATGGTTTCATATTCCTATTCTGAGTACATACTATAAGATGGTGCAATTTTCCTGTTCTGAGTACATACTATAAGATTGTGCAATCTTCCTGTTCTGAGTACATATTATAAGATCGTGCAATATTCCTGTTCTGAGTACATACTATAAGATGGTGTAGTTTTCCTATTCTGAGTACATACTATAAGATTGTGCAATCTTCCTAATCTGAGTACATACTATAAGATTCTGCAATCTTCCTATTCTGAGTACATACTATAAGATTCTGCAATCTTCCTATTCTGAATGCATATTATAAGATGGTACAATCTTCCTGTTCTGTACATACTATAAGATGGTGCAATCTTCCTGTTCTGAGTACATGCTATAAGATCATGCAGTATTCCTATTTTGAGTACATACTATAAGATTATGTAGTTATCCTATTCTGAGTACATATTATAAGATGGTGTAGTTTTCCTATTCTGAGTACATATTATAAGATGGTGTAGTTTTCCTATTCTGAGTACATATTATAAGATGGTGCAGTCTTCCTGTTCTGATTACATACTGTAAGATGGTGCACTAATTGATAGAGAGAAACAAATTTAGCTTTTTTTAGGATGAATACCCTGATTTTTATTATTTTGAGGATTCTATCTACAGAGTAACCTCATTAATCTGGACACCTTCGTTCCCACTGAATATGTCCGGATTAACGAGTTTTCTGGATAATTGAAGCATGCACATTTTTGTTTCACGATGTCATCATACTGTATACATGTACTGTACATGTACATGTATTTGTTAGCTGTAAATGTACTGTATATTCAATAATGGTTGAAATAAATTAATGAATACATCTATTGACTTGTATTTATTTCACTTTATTATAACGTGCACTTGTACATGAATATGGCATCATCGACTTGTTGATATTTGGCATGGTGAGCGCAGGTTAGGTTTATTGAGTCGGCAGGTATGGACAACCATTTGTTCTTGATTTTATGATGTCTACTATTGTCGATTTGCCAGTGTCTGAGGATGAGTCAGCTATAATATGCCGGCGGATATCTTGAATGGTAGCTTTTGGGTGATCTTCTTTGTGCTGGCAAATCTTCTTTTTTATGCTGGCCGGTATCTCTACTCGCCTACGCTTGCTTGATTGTGTCGCCATCATAATGTAAAAAGTACAACAAATACAAACTGATATCTCACAGTTAAATGTGTTATGGTAAACTAATAAAATGCAGTCATTTTTATAAGTCTTATTTTACAACTGTTATAGCTGCTAATGAGCCGACAATTAATGTCGCTTTTTATTCTGAAATGAAGCCCTATAATGTTCACAGCTTAAACCAATCAACTTTCTTTACAGCCATCAACAAACTGTGATTGTTACATACAATTGGTAAACAACAAAGAGACTTAATGGCACACTTAACTTATTAACCATATGTTATGTCAAAAGTGTGGACGATTTGATTCCAGTGTGTTTATATAATTATTAACACCCCCGTCAGCAACTAGCAAAAACAGACATTGTTGTATAATCACTGGTTGCAATATGGTCATGCTACTAGAAGTTTTTCCACACACATGATCACGTGATCAATTTATAAACTTTAACGTGTCACCAGAATTTGACCAGTCCGAGATTGATATATTGACACGCCTCCAAATTTGCGTAGGTGAATCTGTGTTATCTGACCGACTTTATTTTCATATACAATTCCTCAAATTTTCCTATTTTTGGACAGATTATTTCCGGATTATCGAGGTAAGTTTTATAGTAATTTTACACTTTGGTCCCTGATTTTGATTTCCAGATCCAAAATGCGGATTTCTTGATTAATGGAGCAAATTAACATTTAGGAATTCCGTTCCCATTGAACTATGTCCGGATAGCATGGTTTCCGGATAAATGGGGTCCGGATTAATGAGGTTCCTCTGTATACACTTTAGAGCCTCGGTGGCTCAGTGGTTAATGTGCCAGGCTCGTGACGGGAAGAAAATGGATTCACATCCTACCAGCAAATCAGTCGTTCTAAAAATACAGGAGCCTTTCACTATTGGACAAATTATGCTGATGTGCTATAACATTTGGATGAAAATATAAAGTTAGAGACACCTTGAAATAATTATATGATAGCTCTGGGTTTGGAGATCATAAAACTCTGAGATTTTGAGTTTTCACTATCAGCAATCAGAGACGACATCTCAAAAGTAATGTTGTTTGTGATTGGTTGAAACAAACTCTGTAGCTCAAGCTTGAGCAAGATTTATTTAATTTCCAGGCCAGGGTATAGCTGGGTGCATTGTGCTATATGTGAGTGAATATAGTGTTTATTAAAATAATTGAATAATTTTGATATTTTTATCAAGTCAGTTTTACATGAAAAAATGCATATAACTTTTGAATTTGTCTGGCAGCTCTTGGTGCATGAACCCAATAATGTTTCATACCTTAACATCAAGGAATTATTACAGTTTGTGAAATCAGATACAGAAAAAGATCAGGTCGTATTCAGGTTTCTGTAGCAATAACAAAATGTCCTATCATTATAAAGCTTTCCATACAATTTGTTTGGGGTTGGAATCTTTCCACTTACAGAGATCAAAGTTTAGATTGGTTTTATTTGCATCTTAATGATACAGTTTACTTTGATTTATTGATCAAGGATCATCATGACATTCCTGTACTTTACTAGTGCACTGATATAGAAAATGGAATTTGCATAATCCATCGATACAACATTTTTAAATGACTTTTCCTCTACTATTATTGCTCCTTAATCCTGCTTTTGTTCATGGCTACTCAAATTTACAGTTTCCTCATGTTTAGCTATTTCATGACTCATTTAGGTTGCTATGATACTTTATATTTTTTAAGAAAAATAAATTTGTGGCTTTTTATATTGTTCTGACAGACTCCCTTAATGATTTCCCTAAAAATAAATAGCATCAAATGAAAGGAGGTTTGCAATAAAGGGAAAACTGTATATAGGGGGCAGTTAGGGACCACAAAAAGAAACCTGTCCATAAAAGGCAATTAAGGGATCACAAAATGTGTCCTTTTTGGACAGATTTTCATTATATAGATAAATAATGATAATAAATTTAAGATAAAGGGTGCATAAATGTTGTCCCTTGTGAGCAGGTGACCTTTATATGAAGGTGACATTTGCTAAGGCATATTTTACTGTATACTCACCTTACTGTATTAAAACTCATCCCAGTGTTTTCTCCAAAATCATAAATTGCTTTTAAATATAAATATTTCATCTTTTTATGTGAACTTAGTGTTGTATTTTTCTGAACTAATTAAAGCTTGCATGCAATATTCATCTTAAATCAAACATGCAGTTATTTTCATTGTTGAAGTTTATCCTTGGCTAATTATTGTGTATTTTAATGTTGAAGTTTATCCTTGACTGATTAATGTAAATCTCAGTGTTGAAGTTTATCCTTGACTAATTAATGTGCATCTCAGAGTTGAAGTTTATCCTTGACTAATTAATGATGTGTATTTCAGTGTTGAAGTTTATCCTTGACTAATTGATGTGTATCTCAGTGTTGAAGTTTATCCTTGACTAATTGATGTGTATCTCAGTGTTGAAGTTTATCCTTGACTAATTAATGTGCATCTCAGTGTTGAAGTTTATCCTTGGCTAATTAATGTAAATCTCAGTGTTGAAGTTTATCCTTGACTAATTAATGTAAATCTCAGTGTTGAAGTTTATCCTTGACTAATTAATGTTTATTTTAATGTTGAAGTTTATCCTTGACTGATTAATGTGTATCTCAGTGTTGAAACTTATCCTTGACTAATTATTGTGTATTTTAATGTTGAAGTTTATCCTTGACTGATTAATGTATATCTCAGTGTTGAAACTTATCCTTGACTAATTAATATAAATCTCAGTGTTGAAGTTTATCCTTGACTAATTAAGGTAAATCTCAGTGTTGAAATTTATCCTTAACTAATTAATGAGGTGTGTCTCAGTGTTGAAGTTTATCCTTGACTAATTAATATGTATCTCAGTGTTGAAGTTTATCTTTGACTAATTGATGTGTATCTCAGTGTTGAAGTTTATTCTTGACTAATTGATGTGTATCTCAGCGTTGAAGTTTATCCTTGGCTAATTATTGTGTATTTTAATGTTGAAGATTATCCTTAACTAATTGATGTGTATCTCAGTGTTGAAGTTTGTCCTTGACTAATTGATGTATGTCACAGTGCTGAAGTTTATCCTTGACTAATTGATGTGTATCTCAGTGTTGAAGTTTATCCTTGACTAATTGATGTATATCACAATGCTGAAGTTTATCCTTGACTAATTGATGTGTATCTCAGTGTTGAAGTTTATCCTTGACTAATTGATGCATATCTCAGTGTTGAAGTTTATCCTTGACTAATTGATGTATATCACAGTGTTGAAGTTTATCCTTAACTAATTGATGTGTATCTCAGTGTTGAAGTTTATCCTTGACTAATTGATGTGTATCTCATTGTTGAAGTTTATCCTTAACTAATTGATGTGTATCTCAGCATTGAAGTTTATCCTTAACTAATTGATGTGTATCTCAGTGTTGAAGTTTATCCTTAACTAATTGATGTGTATTTCAGTGTGGAAGTTTATCCTTGACTAATTATTGATGCATATCTCAGTGTTGAAATTTATCCTTAACTAATTAATGAGGTGTGTCTCAGTGTTGAAGTTTATCCTTAACTAATTGATGTGTATCTCAGTGTTGAAGTTTATCCTTGAATAATTGATGTATATTACAGTGCTGAAGTTTATCCTTGACTAATTGATGTGTATCTCAGTGTTGAAGTTTATCCTTAACTAATTGATGTGTATCTCAGTGTTGAAGTTTATCCTTGACTAATTGATGTGTATCTCATTGTTGAAGTTTATCCTTAACTAATTGATGTGTATCTCAGTGTTGAAGTTTATCCTTGACTAATTGATGTGTATCTCATTGTTGAAGTTTATCCTTAACTAATTGATGTGTATCTCAGTATTGAAGTTTATCCTTGGCTAATTATTGTGTATTTTAATGTTGAAGTTTATCCTTAACTAATTGATGTGTATTTCAGTGTGGAAGTTTATCCTTGACTAATTAATGACGTTTATCTCAGTGTTGAAGTTTATCCATGACTAATTGATGTGTATCTCAGTGTTGAAGTTTATCCTTAACTAATTGATGTGTATCTCAGTGTTGAAGTTTATCCTTGAATAATTGATGTATATTACAGTGCTGAAGTTTATCCTTGACTAATTGATGTATATCACGGTGTTGAAGTTTATCCTTGACTAATTGATGTGTATCTCAGTGTTGAAGTTTATCCTTAACTAATTGATGTGTATCTCAGTGTTGAAGTTTATCCTTAACTGATTAATGTGTATCTCAGTGTTGAAGTTTATCCTTGATTAATTGATGTGTATCTCAATGTTGAAGTTTATCCTTGACTAATTATTGATGCATATCTCAGTGTTGAAGTTTATCCTTGACTAATTGATGTATTAAAACTAGTAAAACCACATTTGTATGAAATTGTAAATAACTGTGCCATAATGCATCTTGGTATATTTCCTCCAAAATATGTGTATATAACAGAGGGTCACAAGGGAGATTACTTTTGTAAATGGGTATCAAATGTAATTGAATGATGCTTACAAAAAGAATGGCCAAAGCCTATTATGCAAGGTCATTTCCTCCGACATGCCCACATTGTTGGTATGAACTAACAACCAATCAGAGATGGGGGCTGTGTGCTGCATTAGCTCAGTTAGTCATTTAAGTACAAGTGATCACCATTGAGAGTGGAAGTGCTTTGTTTGCTTATTATCTTCTCATCCTTTATTCAAGGTTGCTGTTTTGTTGGACCTTGACAGCAAACTAATTGGGTTACCGAATGAAAATAAAGACTTTATTATTATTATTATTATTATTATTATTATTATTATTATTATTATAACTCAGCCTTATTAAGGAATCTTCTGAAAAGCAGTACCATATATACTCGATTAAAAGTCGACTCGACTATAAGTCGACCCCCCCCTCTTTTTTAAGTCTGCAAAAAAACCATTTCTATTTGACCCTCCTATAAGTCTATATTTTGCAAGTCAGATTTGTCTGAATGGGTGACTTGTCGTCAGTGAGTCAGAGTTGCACTTTGGAAAAATAAACAAGTCTGGGTGACTTGTCGTCAGTGAGTCAGAGTTGCACTTTGGAAAAATAAACAAGTCTGGGTGACTTGTTGTCAGTGAGTCAGAGTTGCACTTTGGAAAAATAAACAAGTCTGGGTGACTTGTCGTCAGTGAGTCAGAGTTGCACTTTGGAAAAATAAACAAGCCTGGGTGACTTGTCGTCAGTGAGTCAGAGTTGCACTTTGGAAAAATAAACAAGCCTGGGTGACTTGTTGTCAGTGCATCAGAGTTGCACTTTGGAAATATAAACAAGCCTGAGTGACTTGTCGTCAGTGAGTCAGAGTTGCACTTTGGAAAAATAAACAAGCCTGGGTGACTTGTCGTCAGTGAGTCAGAGTTGCACTTTGGAAAAATAAACAAGCCTGGGTGACTTGTTGTCAGTGAGTCAGAGTTGCACTTTGGAAAAATAAACAAGCCTGGGTGACTTGTTGTCAGTGAGTCAGAGTTGCACTTTGGAAAAATAAACAAGCCTGGGTGACTTGTTGTCAGTGAGTCAGAGTTGCACTTTGGAAAAATAAACAAGCCTGGGTGACTAGTTGTCAGTGAGTCAGAGTTGCACTTTGGAAAAATAAACAAGCCTGGGTGACTAGTTGTCAGTGCATCAGAGTTGCACTTTGGAAAAATAAACAAGCCTGGGTGATTAGTTGTCAGTGAGTCAGAGTTGCACTTTGGAAAAATAAACAAGCCTGGGTGACTTGTTGTCAGTGAGTCAGAGTTGCACTTTGGAAAAATAAACAAGCCTGGGTGACTTGTTGTCAGTGAGTCAGAGTTGCACTTTGGAAAAATAAACAAGCCTGGGTGACTTATTGTCAGTGCATCAGAGTTGCACTTTGGAAAAATAAACAAGCCTAGGTGACTAGTTGTCAGTGAGTCAGAGTTTGCACTTTGAAAAAATAAACAAGCCTGGGTGACTTGTTGTCAGTGAGTCAGAGTTGCACTTTGGAAAAATAAACAAGCCTAGGTGACTAGTCATCAGTGAGTCAGAGTTGCACTTTGGAAAAAAAAACAAGTCTGGGTGACTTGTCATCAGTGAGTCAGAGTTGCACTTTGGAAAAATAAACAAGCCTGGGTGACTTGTTGTCAGTGAGTCAGAGTTGCACTTTGGAAAAATAAACAAGTCTGGGTGACTTGTCATCAGTGAATCAGAGTTGCACTTTGGAAAAATAAACAAGTCTGGGTGACTTGTCGTCAGTGAGTCAGAGTTGCACTTTGGAAAAATAAACAAGCCTAGGTGACTAGTTGTCAGTGAGTCAGAGTTGCACTTTGGAAAAATAAACAAGCCTGGGTGACTAGTTGTCAGTGAGTCAGAGTTGCACTTTGAAAAAATAAACAAGCCTGGGTGACTTGTTGTCAGTGAGTCAGAGTTGCACTTTGGAAAAATAAACAAGCCTGGGTGACTTGTTGTCAGTGAGTCAGAGTTGCACTTTGGAAAAATAAACAAGCCTGGGTGACTTGTTGTCAGTGCATCAGAGTTGCACTTTGGAAAAATAAACAAGCCTGGGTGACTAGTTGTCAGTGAGTCAGAGTTGCACTTTGAAAAAATAAACAAGCCTGGGTGACTTGTTGTCAGTGAGTCAGAGTTGCACTTTGGAAAAATAAACAAGCCTGGGTGACTAGTTGTCAGTGCATCAGAGTTGCACTTTGGAAAAATAAACAAGCCTGGGTGACTAGTTGTCAGTGCATCAGAGTTGCACTTTGGAAAAATAAACAAGCCTGGGTGACTAGTTGTCAGTGCATCAGAGTTGCACTTTGGAAAAATAAACAAGCCAAACTTGGTGGATAGGTAGATAGGAACAAAAAGACAAAACAATGTTAAATACAATTATATTATTGGGTGGAATCTGTCACAAATACATTGACAACTTACAATTTCTCCATCTTTGTGTAATAAAATCCATTGAAATCCATAATGCTTGACATTTTAAATCCATTTATATGATAAATCCATGAATTCAATTATAGGTTACATACCAGTATAAACAAAGTAGTTCAGAATGATCTGATTCATAGTATCTCATAATATGTTAATTCCACACATCTTACAAAGAAACAATGACAGTTAAGTCCACATTTTTGCAATTCACAGTATCCTATAAATGTCACTATCTAATGTCATCTGGTAAAAAGTTCAAGAATTCATCCTCATTGTCTGATAAAGTTCTGAAATCCTCCATCATCATCTAATCATTGTAAATCATCATTGTCTAGTCATTGTAAATATCGTCCAAAACCGATTCCTTGGCTTTACTGTCATATGCGGGTGTTTATGGAGAGACTGAGCTTGGGCTCTGTAAGTAACCCTTAAATCATAAAGTCTGTGAAATCTATTAAAGGATGCAACTGAACACGTGTCAATTGTGCTCCAAGATCACAGGGAGTTCAAATAACTACCCCCTGTTCCATTGTAGTGAACAAGTATCGAACATGTGGCTCAATCAGCAGGTTGTCACATGAGAAAACAAAGAGGGTGGTGCCTTTACAAGCTAGAGATTAAGGTCAAACATGCACAGGAAGTTGTAGAACTCTTCTTGGCACTGAACAAGTATTATATTTGCGGTTCGATTAAAAGGATTGTCAACTTGAAAACAAAGTGAGTGCTGCCTTTACAAGCCAAGGGCTTATTGGCCCACATGCACTGGCAGATAACTCGGGATGTATCACTTGGGAATTAAATCTAACTTCTAGAAAAGGAAAATACAAATTAAATCAAAACTTGTATTGCATCAGACACAGTGTTTATACAGCAAAACATAAATATTAATACAAAGACAGGTTGTTTGGACTTACAGAAACATGGAAGCAATATACTTGCTAGTAAACACCCACAGTAAACAACATTGACAAACATTTCACTTTGTGGTAGGTAGTATTTAATTTACCGGTAATATTTTCAAATTATTAAAATCCAAATGACTGTAGATACAAGTATTGTGTAATGAATACTGTCATTAAACGGATAAACACAGTGCATACCATATATGCATTTCTGAAGGGGAATAGTGGTATGAAAACGTAAAAATATTTGAATTGAAATATTTTTATGTACTGCAAACATCTAGAGTTTCCAACATTTTCATTTTTTTTTTCATTTCTCCCGTAACTTTGCAGGTCGTAGGGGCGCCACTGATGCCTTTGCGACAATCGCTCTCCATTTCACCCTGTTCTCCACTGCTCTTTGGGACTTTGCAAAGTCAATGCCTGCCCACTCTTTGATATTGTCTTCCCATCTCTTCTGTCTGCCTCGTTTTCTCTTTCCTCTCACTGTGCCCTGTAGGATTGTCTTTGGCAGGCCAGTTGAGCGTGAGACGTGACCATACCATCTTAGTTTGCATTTCTTTACAGTGGTGAGCAGATATTCATAAGGTCTAAGTATGAGATTTTCAGGATCCTTTGATAACATCTCATCTCTAAGGCATGGATTCTTCTCTTTAATTCTGCGGTTAGGGTCCATGTCTCACATGCATATAGGAATATGGACATGACGAGGGAGCGCATAAGCTTAATCTTGGACCCAAGCGTGATGTTGCTGTCTTTCCAAATATGCTTCAGCCTAGCCAGAGCAGCTGTTGTCTGCGCAATCCTGGAAAGAACCTCAGGTTTTGAACATTCATCAGAGGCAATAGCACCTAGGTACTTGAAGCTTGTTACTGTGCCCAGCTTCTGTCCATTCACTCTTATTTCCTTTTGGATGCCACTCGGGTTGTTTGTCATTAGTTTTGTCTTTTCAGCATTGATCTCTATCCCATATCTTAGTGATGCTTGATTGAGACGGTTCACTAAGGTTTCCATTTCCAACATTACCCCTAGATTTATCAATTTTTTTGTATGTTGCATTTATAAGATGACCCCTACTCTGCACAAGTCAAATTTTCAGTAAAAAATGTCAACTTATAAGCGAGTATAGACGGTAAATATTTGAAAGAGTCAGAAGTTATGGGTACTTCATGAACTATTCAAAATGGGGAAATACTTTAAAATATTGGCATCTTAGCAGTCCATTTTATATTTTGAAATAAGCATGCACTTGACTTTAGAATTATTTTCTAATAGTAGGAATTGATTATGAGACATTAGAAGAAACAGAATTTTTTCCACAATGGATTGTGATAAAACTTAAATGAGGCAAGTAAAGTGTCTTGTATTCTGTCAAATTTGAAGGTTTAACCATTATTTCCTTCCATTTGAGAATCTAGATACTCTGTTGGTTCAAATAATTTAAAGCAAATACATTGGTCAACTTCTTTTGAGTCCACCCCTTCTCTAATGCGAGGGACACATTTGTAAAAATATGCAAGTTACTTATGGGAAAAGATGGCTTCTATCTGTGGGTGTCCTCTCTTGAGAGGAGGAAGAATTGCAGTGGCTCAGTGGTTAGTGTGTTGAAATGATGACCATTGGCTCAGTGGTTAGTGTGTTGAATTCGTTACCAGTGGCTCAGTGGTTAGTGTGTTGAATTCATGACCAGTGACTCAGTGGTTAGTGTGTTAAACTCATGACCAGAAGGGTGTAGGTTCAAATTCTGCCATTGGATCAAACCAGGCCATCTCATATGGTGTTTGTATTTCCTCAGATATAATTCAAGCAGTTTTTTGCAAATATTCAAGGATTTTTAAAACAAATTCAAGAACTTGAAAGGAGAAATATTACTTTTTCCAATTCAAGGAGATGTTAAGGCAGCCCTTCAAATTCAAGGATTTTTCGAGGTTGCACAAACCATGTACATAATGTGAGAAAAAACTAATACCTATCTTTTTATGTGCCATTAGGAACAAGAAAGTAGGTCACTGTGACCCAATACATTGTGTTACAGCTTTAGCCTCAGGTCTAGATGAAACTATACTGTGAATTCTTTTTATTTTATGGATACCAATATTTTGTGGATACTAATACTTTGAGGATTTTGTGATTTCACACTTCAAATATCAAGACCCAATGAGCAATATTCGATCCATAAATACAAAAGGACATCCTTATCTATAAATACAATAGGACGTCCTTATCCATAAATACAATAGGACATCATTATCCATAAATACAATAGGACACCGTTATCCATAAATACAATAGGACATCATTATCTATAAATACAATAGGAAACCCTTATCTATAAATACAATAGGACATCCTTATCCATAAATACAATAGGAAATCATTATCCATAAATACAACAGGACACCCTTATCCATAAATACAATAGGACACCCTTATCCATAAATACAATAGGACACCCTTATCCATAAATACAATAGGACACCCTTATCCATAAATACAATAGGACATCCTTATCCATAAATACAATAGGACATCCTTATCCATAAATACAACAGGACATCCTTATCCATAAATACAACAGGACACCCTTATCCATAAATACAACAGGACACCCTTATCAATAAATACAACAGGACACCCTTATCTATAAATACAACAGGACATCCTCATCCATAAATACAATAGGACATCCTTATCCATAAATACAATAGGACATCCTTATCCATAAATACAACAGGACACCCTTATCTATAAATACAACAGGACACCCTTATCCATAAATACAATCGGATATCCTTATCCATAAATACAATAGGACATCCTTATCTATAAATACAATAGGACATCCTTATCTATAAATACAATAGGACATCCTTATCTATAAATACAATCGGATATCCTTATCCATAAATACAATAGGACACCCTTATCCATAAATACAATAGGACATCCTTATCTATAAATACAACAGGACACCCTTATCTATAAATACAACAGGACATCCTTATCCATAAATACAACAGGACATCCTTATCCATAAATACAATAGGACATCCTTATCCATAAATACAACAG
Organism: Margaritifera margaritifera; assembly: GCA_029931535.1. NCBI lineage: Eukaryota > Metazoa > Mollusca > Bivalvia > Unionida > Margaritiferidae > Margaritifera > Margaritifera margaritifera. The sequence goes on from JAQPZY010001578.1 coordinate 3,840,439, forward strand.
GACATCCTTATCCATAAATACAACAGGACACCCTTATCCATAAATACAACAGGACACCCTTATCTATAAATACAATAGGACATCCTTATCCATAAATACAATAGGACATCCTTATCCATAAATACAATCGGATATCCTTATCTATAAATACAATAGGACATCCTTATCCATAAATACAATAGGACATCCTTATCTATAAATACAATAGGACACCGTTATCTATAAATACAATAGGACATCCTTATCCATAAATACAATAGGACATCCTTATCTATAAATACAATAGGACACCGTTATCTATAAATACAATAGGACATCCTTATCCATAAATACAATAGGAAATCATTATCCATAAATACAACAGGACACCCTTATCCATAAATACAACAGGATATCCTTATCCATAAATACAATAGGACATCCTTATCCATAAATACAATAGGACATCCTTATCTATAAATACAATAGGACACCGTTATCTATAAATACAATAGGACATCGTTATCCATAAATACAATAGGAAATCATTATCCATAAATACAACAGGACACCCTTATCCATAAATACAATAGGACACCCTTATCCATAAATACAACAGGACATCCTTATCCATAAATACAATAGGACATCCTTATCCATAAATACAATAGGACATCCTTATCTATAAATACAATAGGACACCGTTATCTATAAATACAATAGGACATCCTTATCAATAAATACAATAGGACAACCTTATCCATAAATACAATCGGATATCCTTACCCTTCTGCGAATTTCAGTACAGATGAAAATGTCAGTTTCTTAAACATAAAAAGGAAAATTGATTTGACAATAAAGTAGCAATTGCAGCAGTTAAAGTTAAAGTTTTGTAATAATGTTTAGCGAGCCAGACATAATGAGAATACATAAATGCACAGACACAGATGAGACACCAGGTTTTACAGAACATTTGCTTTCTGAATAAGTAGGTCATTCCAACCGAATAGATTTCACAGTTTTCCAGGCATAAGACCAGTTGTTTTGAAAAGGGCAGTGTGATGTAACAAGACCAATCAATTAGGGGTGAAACAATACACCTGTGCCACGTATCGATACGATTCACAATACACAGCCTACAATACGATACATTATAAATACACATATCAACTTGATGCTCTTTTCATCTTTAGAAGGTCTGTCAGTGGTAGGGTTGTGCTGTTTCATATGTGTTGACATATTGGTTTTATTTCTAGTAAGCAGATTACAGAAGACATAGATTTAGCATCTGTTCATATGCCATTTTCACCCTTGAAAAGATAAAAGAAAGTACATCCAAACAGACTACATATTAGATGTTTGTGATTTTAATTCAATCATTTAGGCCATTTGAAGCTATTCCATTTGATTGGATCCAGGACTCATCTTGGTAACCACACCCTTTTTTTTGCACTGCATGAATCCTTTTAAAACATCTTATTATCAATTTCATGTCTTCACTTAAATTTGAAAGACATGACGGTGTTATCTTCAAAACAGAAGAAATAGTGTAATTTTCACCTGCAAGGAAAATCTTATCTAGAGCAAGTCCAGGTGTGGGAGTGGAGATGACTAACAACCAAAATCTATCACATTGTACTTCCTGCAGATGTAAAACAACTGCCCCAGTCACAGGCACTCGTTTCTGTTAGTGACAAGTGACAATGCCCACTCCCCTTCTATACAAAATTAACAAATTAACACAAGGTGACAAACCTGCACAGTTTGAAATCTGCCTCCTTGCTGATTCTGAGCTAATTTTATTTATCCTGTTGGCACATTTAGTGACTGAAGGAAATATTCCAAACTTGTTCTCCAAGTACGACTTTAGTAATTTACAGATCATTTAATAACCATTTTGAACAAAGTTTCTCTGTTGCTTTGTATCTACCTGGATCGAGTTTGGATGCCAATACTTCCGGTGTGTCACGCAGTGAATCAGCTGCAGTCAATTCTGATTGGTGGTTATTGTTTACCCTGGACTGTAACAAACAATAACCACCAATCAGAATTTAATGTAACATTTCATTTAGTGACCTACCGGAAGTGGAGCCTTTAAATTTGATCCATGTAGACCAGATACGAAGCAACAGAGTTACTTCGCGTAAAAGTGGTTATTAAATGATCAGTAAAGTACTTCAATCATACATGGGGAGCAAATTTGGAAAGTCTCCTTTACGTTGATCTATATTATCAGTGGCTGAACATGCTGATGGGATAAAATAATTAGCATGAAATCGGCAAAAGGGAGGGGGGAGATACATTTCGAACCACATAACTTTGTGTAATTTGCAAAAGGTGAGTGGGTGTTTTCAATAGTTTTTTTTTCCTTTTTTTACTGACAAACATTAGTGCCTATGCCTGCAACGACCGTCTCAGATAAATTCTCAGTTTAAAGAATAAAAAGGCAAACGGCTAATAATTATTCATGACTGCTGAAGATTTAAGTAACTTCTATAGGGTAAGTATAATTTTGTATAGATTCTTCACCCCTTGATTCAATACGTGTATAGATATGGCAAAAGTATCGATATATTGATGAATCGTTTCAATCTTACAATCAATGTAGATTCATCCATAAAAATGTATAGTTCACAGATATAAAAGTACAATAACACTTAGAAATAGTACACTGGCTGACCACTAGATTACTGTATAACTCTTTGATAGCAAGACTTGGTGCACTAATTGCCAATTTTTACAAAATGTCTCTCTGTATGAGGTCATATATTATTTCCTATGAATATTGCCCCAACTTCCTGGGATAATAAATCACTTTGCTTCTTCCTCACAAACTCACTCAAACAAATGATAAATGAGCAATTAATGCAAATGATTCCTAGTTCTGGTTGAATCAACCTATAGACTGGATGATAAATGGACCATGTTTAACCTTTTAACCTTTGCTCTGCCATAATATCTTTTTTTATGCACCACTTTTTGTAATCACTGGTGCAGCTGAGCTCTTCCCAATATAACATTTTACCTAAAAGAAGTTGAAGGTGACACCAAGAATTTCTTTGCTTTTTTTTCTCTGGATGATTCTTGTCCTTTCACAGATTTGGTTACACCTCCCCCCCCCCCGGCAACCCCACCCCGCTCCTCCAAAATAAAATTACCCCTTAGAATTCATGCTTTGTGGCACTGAAAAGAGCTTGGAAGTGCTGTTGATTGAGGTTCCAGTGTTAATTCTTAATTCCTGATTCAGGGAGTAATACACATGTATACAAATTTGGATCAATGAATTTAATATTCTGGTAATTTGTCCCTACAGCTGTCAAGATATCTGGTCAAACATCAGGATAAATGGCCTCAATTATACTGCATATACTGGCCTATAAGTCAGGTCCAGTTGCAAGCCACACAGACCCTGATCTGCCATTACATAATGCACTGGCAGATCATGGTTTATATTGTTTCTTCTACTGATTACTCCTAGCAAACTGCATAGACCCAGATCTGCCAGCACATTATGTATTAGCCAGTCTACATCTTTGCAGTTTGCAGTTGGATCTGACATATACATGAGTATACATGGTAGCTCTCTTGTTTTATCCTTATGCAAATGATATGCTAATTATCAATAGATGGATTTATCCTTATGCAAATGATATGCTAATTATCAATAGATTATTTTATCCTTATGCAAATGATATGGTAATTATCAATAGATTATTTTATCCTTATGCAAATGATATGCTAATTATCAATAGATTGTTTTCATGAATAAGAATCATGTTATAATAAATAAAGCCACAACAGTTGTAAGATGAATAAAGTCATCATCATTTGAAAGATACAGTATAGAGCGGTATTTTGGCAGATGTAAAAATTTAGCGACATTGTACAGAATGAGTGGTCTTAAACACTCATACATGCAATAATACTCTCTGTACCTCCATTTTGAGCTGCAATGGCTACTGCATGTTCATAATTACCAGTCAAAGCACATGTCCTGAACATTCCTTATACTTACCAGTCAAAGCACATGTCCTGAATAGTCCACAATGAACAGTCCTTATAATTACCAGTCAAAGCACATGTCCTGAATAGTCCACAATGAACAGTCCTTATAATTACCAGTCAAAGCACATGTCCTGAATAGTCCACAATGAACAGTCCTTATAATTACCAGTCAAAGCACATGTCCTGAACAGTCCACAATGAACAGTCCTTATAATTACCAGTCAAAGCACATGTCCTGAACAGTCGATAATACACAGTCCTAATAAAAATGGTGCTGCTCGCACATTCAAATATTGTTATCACTACTTCTCCTGAATAAATAGTCATATCAGCATGGGGTTTTCACTGAAAGACTTTTTATGATGTTTAGTTGGTCGTAAATGAAAATGGTGCCGATCTGACATCCAATATGGCTGTCACAATGGCTCTTTTGAAAATCTTATTATCACTACTTCTCCTAGTTGGCTGATATCAACATTGTACTTTCACCAGAAGACCTATTATGATGTCTAGTTGGTCCTACATGGAAATGGTGTGAATCTGATATCCAATATGGCCACCATGGCAGCCATCATGAAAATCTTGTTATTGTTACTTATCCAAAATGGAAAGTCATATCAGCTACAGATTTTCACCAGAAAATTTATTGTAATGTCTTGTTGCTTCTAAATTAAAATAGTACAGATCAAACGTCCAATATGGTAAGCATGGTGGCCATCTTGAAAATCTTGTTATTGCTACTCTTAAATGGAAAGTCATTTTTAAAATGGGGTATTCATCAGAAGAGTTCTTATGCTGTCTAGTTGGTCCTAAATGAAATAATGCAAACTGACCCTCAATATGGCCACCACAGTGGCCATCTCAAAAATATTGTTATCTCTACTTGCCCCAAATAGATGGCTATATCAACATAGGCTTTTCATGAATAGACTTTTTATGATACCAAGTTATTCCTAAATGAAAGTGGTGCCAGTTGTACATCCAGTTTGGCTACCATGATGGCTGTCTTGAAAATCTTGTTGTCATTACTACCCCTGAATGGATTGTCATACATGTATTGATATGGGGTTGTCACCAAAAGACTTCTAATGATGTCTACTTGGTACTAAATGAAAATGGTGCCAATGCAACATCCATTATGTTCACCAAAGCAGCTAATTTGAAACATTTTTTATCGCTGAAGAATATCAGAGATGGTTTCAACAATCAGCAGCTAAAAGGAACAACTGGTCTTATCTTTTGAATTCCTGGAAATTCTTTTTGGCCAGTAGAGCATCAATCCCTTTAAGCGACTTCTGTTTATTTAGAGTTTTGCTCAATGATAAAAATGTTCACAACATTTATGTTAGTGAAAAATAAATTTTGACTGGATTTATTTTTATGATCTCAATCTGAGACTGCTAGATTGCTAAAAATTCTCTACCACTAAAATAACTGTCAAAACAGTTTTCCAGAAACCAGAAATTACATGAGATATATCTGCATTAACCTTCTTTCATGACTGAATATTTCATAATTAATTACAATGTTACAGTTCATTACAATTATACAATTGTACTCTTTTTAACAAAAAAAATTATCATAATGGAAAATAGCTTTAACAAATCAATTGTTTAAATATTTGTTGCAGTTGTCACCAAGAGCTTGTTTTCTGAAATCTAAAAGGAATAGGTACTTATATTGAACAATCTCAGACAAGGGTAGATATTGAGTGAGATCCATGCATAGTAATGGGGTGATCTTGCATCTGATTGACGAAGTTTGTTACCACTCTGGAGACCTTGTGTGTGATCCGATTGCTCCAACTTGGAATATGTATTTATATCATCAAGATAATGAGTGAGATGCACACACATTATTGACGTAATCTTACATCTGATTGGCTGATCTTGTTACCACTCTTGAAGCCATAATTCTAATCTTATTTAGATCATTCTTGGAATATGGGCTTATATCTGCAAGATTTTGGATAAGTTTGATAATGAGCAAGATTTATGCATAATAATGGAGTGATCTTAATTGGTTGAGCTTCTTACCACTTGATAGACCGTATTTCCGACCTGATTTTAATGAAACTTGGTAAACAGGCTAATGTCGTAACCTATGTACATTTATGAGATAATTTTGCATCTGATTGGATGAACTTTTACTACTTTAATGACTGTTTTTTTGCAGGAGTTGGATCCAACATGGTAAATAGGCCTATGTTGTTGTTGTTGTTGTTGTTATGGGTCTAACGCCATTTTTCTGCACATGATAGGCTATACATGGTGCCCAGTATATTTGGTGGAGGAAGAACCCGGAAAAACCCCGGGAAGAACCACCGACCCACGGGAAGCTACTGGCAAGCTTTCTCACATACCCACTTTGGCCGAGCCCGAGACTCAAACCCACACAGACAGAGGTGAGATGTCATTGATCTGTAAAGGCGAGCGCCTTAGACCACTCAGCCACTGTGTCATCAAGATCTTGATTTAGTGTGATTATGAGTGAAATTCATGCATAGTGTAGTGAAATGGCCAACTGCTGAGTTATGTAAGCCAGATGAGTGATATCAGGCCCACTTGGGTATCTTGTTTTCCTGGCATTGAACATTTATAGTAAATTAGTTTACAGACAAACCATGAAAGTGATGCATGCAGTACAATGTTAAATTAGGTCACTGTTTGATGGACACATAATTTTTATATCTAAGAGTTAAACCACATTAATCAAAAGCATCAACATACAATTACTCACTCAACCACGATGGAAATTCAATACATACTGTACATCAAATAGTAGAATTGATTTTATGTCAGACCATGTCACACTACATATAAATCTAATATTGATCAGTGTTATATTTTTCAAATGTGGCATTTTATGCTGTGAGGCAAAAAATTATTGAGAATTTTGTTTTATATTATTTTATGACAATATTGAATTATTGTTCCATTGCATACAGATCGAGTCATAAAAAAGCTGATGCCCAGAATCTCAAACTTTTTTGCCATTTTCTCTTTATTTGTTGACAAACATCTGAAGTCTTTGATTTTTCCCCAGACTGTTGTAGTATATAAGCTTCAACATTGTTTTGATGTCTAACCATATCACTGACTTATAAGCAAATTTATCACATAAATTCATCAATATATGATGTTTAAATTATTAACCAGGTTCTCATTAAAGGACAAAAGTAGCTCACAGAATTCTCAGTCCAAAAATACCAGAAAAATGCAAACACTTGGAAAAAGGACACAATCAGTGCACAATCTTTTACTGCATACCACATTTCCCTCTTTTAAAAGAGCTGTGTGTGCTGTTTTGTCTTTATACGAAGAAACTTGCAATACTGTGTATTCCATTCTCTCATTACAGTGAAACCTGTCTTTGTATGACATTTCTATATTAAGGACACCGTGATGGGTCCCTTTTTAAAACTTCATACAGATTTCATCTGTGTCTCAAGGACACTTGTCCATACAGGACATAATCAGGAACCGTCTTATTTAACCGGTATATAAAGGACACCTGTTGAGAAAGAACACATGATGAATCCCTTTTTTCAGTTTATACACATATTTCATCTGTACGTCACGGTCACTCATCCATAAAGGACACAGTCAGGAACCTTCATATTTCACATGTATATGAAGAACACATCTTGATAAAGAACAGTGCTGAATCCCTTTTTATCAGTTTATACACATATTTCATTTGTATGTCAAGGACATTTGTTCATAAAAGACCCGGTCAGGAATCTTCCTATTTCACCTGTATGCAAAGGACACCTGTTGATAAAGGTTACAATGATGAACCTTTTTTTTAAAAATTTTTTTAAATTTCTGTGCAAATTTCACACTCATCTATTCATTCACATGGGAAAGGGTGCTTAATAGGTATGAAATAAATAAAAAATGGTGTTTTGCATCAATGAAAATGTTCATTTTTTTTTTGTACCATAATTCCCAAAAAGGCAAACCCTTATGAATAATTGTCAGATGATGTTATGACATATAATACTTCTAGCGATGTAGAGACACACTCGATGAGAGTCATAAAATATACAATTCTGCACAGAATGTTCTATTACGTATCAGTATGACAATTGCGTATTTTAAGAATTAGAGTGATTTTATTGTCAAAAGCTATTTGGCAATCTTCCTAAGTTTCCATTGTAAATTCATGTGAAAATACATTTGATAAGTAGAAATTGCAACCTGTATGTATATCCTTTGAAAATTTGAACCAAATTTTAACAGAACAAAGAATCAACCAGTTTATCTGCTGGTCGAGAAGCTTTTTTGCCACAAATTTCTTGTCTTCATTTTGCTGGAAAAAAATTTGCACGCCCTTTCTACCCAAACATCCAATGCTATTTGGTGAAAAGATTTTGTCTTTAATAAAGAACACAAAAAACCCCATTAATACTCAAAATAAAATGCCAGCCACCACGCAAATATAAAATGATCAGCACCTATAGACAATTAAATTGAATACAATAACAACTTAATTGTATTTACTTTCATGCAACCAATTTTACGGAATGTGGTACACAAAGCTCAGACATAGTCATTATCAATGTCAAATAAAGTAGTCATTTACAAGATTACATAACTGGATCAAGAGATTATGTGTGCATGAAGTTTAATTTCATGTGATTACAGAAAGATCGGATAAGTTACTGCTGGTAAATTTACTGCTAACTCTGCTCTTGGGAAACCAACATGGAATTAGAGTATAATGAATAGCAAGAACAGCAAAAAGCATAATCCAGATTGGCTATAAAATATTTATTGATGGATCATACAGCACCCAATCTGGATCTACACAGTGTGTACCTGGTTGCACATTACAAATATCATAAATCCAGATTGGCTATAGAATATTGTGTTGATAGATCATACAGCACCCAATCTGGATCTACACAGTGTGTACCTGGTTGCACATTACAAATATCATAAACCCAGATTGGCTATAGAATATTGTGTTGATAGATCATACTTCACCCAATCTGGATCTACACAGTGTGTACCTGGGTGCACATTACAAATATCATAAACCCAGATTGGCTATAGAATATTGTGTTGATAGATCATACTGCGCCCAATCTAGATCTGCACAGTGTGTGGCTGGGTGCACATTACAAATATCATAAACCCAGATTGGCTATAGAATATTGTGTTGATAGATCATACTGCGCCCAATCTAGATCTGCACAGTGTGTGGCTGGGTGCACATTACAAATATCATAAACCCAGATTGGCTATAAAATATTGTGTTGATAGATCATACTGCGCCCAATCTAGATCTACACAGTGTGTGGCTGGGTGCACATTACAAATATCATAAACCCAGATTGGCTAAAATATTGTGTTGATAGATCATACAGCGCCAGATCTGGATCTACACAGTGTATTGCTGGGTGCACATTACAAATATCATAAACCCAGATTGGCTATAGAATATTGTGTTGATAGATCATACAGTGCCAGATCTGGATCTACACAGTGTATTGCTGGGTGCACATTACAAATATCATAATTTTTGTCTGAACTGGAGTATAGGTTTTCAACTCTATGGCTGGTAGTATAACATATACCTGTCAACCTCCATGACAGTGATGGGCGATTTTTGAGATTCAAAAAGTGTGTTTTGAGGTCACAAGGTGCGGCCAGTTTGCTTTATCCCAAAAAAGCGATGTTGTACAATTGATAAAAAGTTATCTGCTCATATAAGTCTATAAAAAATGTCTGGAAATTAAAATTAGAATAAAAGAAAATAAAATATCAGTTTGTATGAAGCATGTCAAATATTATCTAGTACACAAACGTGCCCTCACTCACATAATCACAGCCACACAGATAGTAAAAAAACAAAATGTACCAATTTTCTGTCTTTAAAATCCATTGGACAGTGGTATACAGTCTTAATTAGATGCTGTCATTGCTGCTGTCAGTATTTCAGTAGGGGGTTTTAAGGTAATGCAAGTGTCATTTATGTAGGGACCAACCATTTAATGGGGGGATGGCAGCTGGGATTTTTTTTTTAAATTCTGGCTCTCAAATAGCTTGAAAAAATATTATTGCTCTGATTTATAGGAAAAAAGAACCTATTATATCCCTTATATTAGTTGAAAAAAATAAATTATCATGAGGTAAAAGAAAAACAAATATCTCAGCTCAAAAGAAAATCCTAGACCCACCCCCACCTACCCACTGCCAATTAATTGGTCAGTCCCTTAGAGACTGGATGATACTGTTGTTCAGGCTTCCCCAAAGATCTTGTTGCATCAGCATTGCTGTGAGGAAGTGTCAAACAAACAATGGACACCCTAGTTAGATTATTAAATCTTGGTTTTCCTGAAAGTTAATGACAGTTGCCCATTTCTGATCAGTTACTTTTGGGATTGAGCTCTGCATTCAATGCTGGATGGTGTTGCTATGTCAGTGGATGTCATACACTCCAGAATGACTAATATTGATATGGTGTTTGCAGTATGTGCAAAAACTAAAATGCTCCTCCTTGCTACTGTGCTTCACAAAGTCAAACACCATCAACCAGGAGTTCTCAAATTTAGTTTTGCTGGGCTTTGCTTGCTTTTCTGGTGGTTCGTCCTTCCCTGAATCACTGCTACATTTTGATATTTTGCCTTCAAAAATGAATCACACTTGTACACTATTACGACTACCAAAATAATAATGTTTTGCATTGTATAAATGGAGTTTAATCTGACTTCAAAGAAACATTTCCACTGATCATGAACTTGCCAATAATCTTGAATAAAGATGGCTTAATCATTCTTATTCAAGGGAATGGTATGTAATAACTTTTGTTCTTCAACATGCATGTCTTTGAGTTACCTAACTTCAAACTAATTGGATTATTCTCCTTAGAGTACTTTCCCTATGCAAATTAGCATAATGGGCTCTCCCACAGCAGAGCTCAAAGGACTTAACAGAAGATCACCCTAGCAATTTTCAGCCAGTTAAGTAATCTGTGAAATGGTGGTTGTTTATCTCTGACCGCCTCATCTTTTAATTGCTTCTATGAACATCAACTGTATAAACTGCCCAGAGGATAGTTTTACATGAGCACTAAGCAGGACTGTTTACTGCTTATACAGGCGACAGGTTATGGGCATATATCTTGGTGGTAAAGAAAAGTCTCTGTCTGTCTGGCTGTCTCTTTTTTGTTACTAAGATTACTGAAAATGTTTTTTGAAACAGAACTGTGTCAGGAGGTTTGGGAGTAAAACAATTATGGGTTTTCAAGCATGACTGTCAGAGGATTTGGGACTAAAAAATCATCTTTTTGAAACACGACTGTCAGGGGGTTTGGAAGTCCAAAATCATGTGTTTTGAAACATGACTGTGTCAGGGGGTTTGGGAATCCAAAATCATGTTTTTTGAAACACCACTGTGTCAGCGGATTTGGGAGTCCAATATCATGTTTTTTGAAACACCACTGTGCCAGGGAGTTTCGGGAGTAAAAAAATCATGTGTTTTGAAACACAACTGTGTCGGGGGGGGGGGGAGTCCAAAATCATGTGTTTTGAAACACGACTGTGTCAGGGGGTTTGGGAGTCCAAAATCATGTTTCTGAAACATGACTGTGTCAGGGGGTTTGGGAGTAAAAATCATGTTTTTCAAAGTCACACGTTGTGTTATGGCTGGTATGATAATATAGCATCTGTTACCGTATATCTCACAGAAATGTCATGTGCTTTTACTGTTCATGCAGCAGTTTATTGGGGGTAAATTTAGACTTGGTTAAGCCATTTGTTAGAAAAATAAATGATATAAAATTTTATATTTTAAAAAAAAAGGTTTTTCTTACCAATGTACAGTATTTCTTCCAATATAATGTATGATAATCTGGGAGGGGGGAGAGGTACCATATGTTACCATGTACAAATATTTTTAAAATGAGGGATGGTTTATCATTAAACAAAAGCATTTTTTTAAGTAAACTTTACCAATGTAAAGGAGGGGATTTCTTGAAAAGCATGTGTCGGTCAGATAATGTCACTTTATTTACTCTCAGAATGAGTTTCTCGGGCATGAGGTATAAATTATGTCACGTAATACTTCATTATTTTTCTTTTCTTATGAAATTCAGATGTTTTACATAATTCCTGGAAATTTATAATTTGTTAAGTGTATGGCCAATATAACAAGAGAAAATCTGCCAACTTTCCACTGATACAGGGTTTCCTCTTCACAAAACTGTACATGGGAGCCATACAAGTGTACAGTGTTATAAGTGAAATTGCCTTATAAATGGGTATCTTACAAGAAAGACCATGTAATAATGATTATGTTTATGCAAAAGCCACATAATGATAGGCAGCCTGTTATGTGAAATCAGGTTATAATGGGTTATAAATATACAAAACCACATGATAATAGGGTGTGTTTTATGTGAAATCAAGTTATAATGGGTTATAAAGACACAAAACTACATAATAATAGGGTGTATTTTATAAGAAATCAGGTTATAATGGGTTATAAATACACAAAACCACATAATGATAGGGTATGTTTTATGTGAAATCAGGTTATAATGGGTTGTAAATACACAAAACCACAAAATGATAGGGTGTGTTATATAAAAAATCAGGTTATATAGTAAGTCAGAAAATAAAACTAAGTGAAATCAGTTAAGTGGCAATTTCAAAATCAAAGTTCACCCAGTGCAATGGACTCCATGGCCATAAATTATTTATATCAGGGACTGTTTTATACCAAGGTACCTTACAGTGATGGACTGTAAGGGACTGTTTTATACCAATGTACCTTATAGTGAGTGACCATCAGGGACTGTTTTATACCAGTGTACCTTATAGTGAGTGACCATCAGGGACTTTTATACCAATGTACCTTATAGTGAGTGACCATCAGGGACTTTTACACCAATGTACATTATAGTGAGTGACCATCAGGGACTTTTTTATACCAATGTACCTTATAGTGAGTGACCATCAGGGACTGTTTTATACCAATGTACCATATAGTGATGGACCATCAGGGACTTTTATACCAATGTACCTTATAGTGAGGGACCATCAATGACTTTTATACCAATGTACCTTAAAGTGAGGGACCATCAATGTAAGAGTATGATGGGAAAAAAATAAAGACAATCTGAAGTAATTTGAATCACTTTATTGGTTATTTTCTTTTTCTCTCTTTCTTTAGTATTTGGAATAAAAGACATGAAGATATTATCTGTTTAAATGCTTACAACAAGAAAATATGGTACACTAATTTAAAAAAAACAAGTTTTGTTTTATGTAAAAAATGAGTTTCTTGTTCTTTCATAACACATAACAGGTTAAATATGGTTGCAAATCAAGATCATACTTTCAATACATGTGAAAGCACAATAATAATAATAATAATAATAATAATAATAATACCATAACATGAGTTCACTTATTTTTGTGGTTATCAGTTTTTGTGATTTTATGAAAAATGACATTTTTGTCAGTTATAAAATTTGTATTTGTTTCCACAGAGGATTATATTTAAATTTTTATTGTATGAATGACAAAATCTACAAAAATGTCATAACCCTTTAACAAAATAGTGAATTTACAATGTACTGATAATAATAATAAAGCTTTGGTTACTGCATGTACACGCTTATAAGTTGTGTCCAACTGCAAACAACATAGACCCTGATCTGCCATCACATAATGTGCCGGTAGATCAGGGTTTACATTGTTTGCTTATTGATTACTCCTAACAAACTGCATAGATCCAGATCTGCTGGTGTATTATGTCATGGCAGATCTGGGTCAATGCAGTTTGTAGTTGGACCCAACTTATACACGAGTATATACAATAAATATTTTCAGCTATGTGGCATAAGCAACTTGGTGTCCATTTATTCATATTCCATTGTTTAAAAACTGTTTCCTTTTCATATTACTTTTTCAGGACTCTATAAGAATACAAGAGGCCAAATTTACTTGTCTGTATGAAGAAATCTGTATATGTCATGTCCTACTACAAACTATTTATTTGTAATACCTGGATATATTTCTTTGGCAATTGCATAGGAAGGTGGGTGGGTGGGTTGGATTATATAATTCCCATCTTGAATATTACAAACACACAAGTATTTCTGATTATTAAATACTGTCATTTTGATTGATTTTTACTTTAATGCAAGAAGATATGTAATTAAATATATTGAGGGAAAAAAAGACATGAGTATATAAATGAATGTAATTTACAAAGTTTTTATGTTCAGAAAGAATTTTTTTTTGGAAGAACATAGGGTCAGTTGGCCCTTAAAATGGGTCAGTAGTTTACTGAGCTATATAAAGCAATGTCAAATTAAACAACAACAAAATTAAGATGGTATCTAAACCTATGAAAACCCATAGATATTGAAGAATTGATCAATATGGGATAAAACTTGGTTATGTCCCTTTGAATCCAATAGATGGCACCACCAGAAAACCCAGTCCAACAAATCTCTTATCTTGCATTTTATAGTACATCTCTGTCCTTGTTTCAGTTATGTTTTCATTATAAAAAAAAGTATGTTGCCACAATGACATCCTTTAGGGATAAAATATGTTTGTATAAATTTAAGCGACAGATATAGACAAGGTGTTCCAGGGATACAATGTGTTTGTATAAATTTAAGCGACAGATATAGACAAGGTGTTCCAGGGATACAATATGTTTGTATAAATTTAAGTGACAGATATAGACAAGATGTTCCAGGGATACAATATGTTTGTATAAATTTTAAGCGATAGATATAGACAAGGTATTCCAGGGATACAATATGTTTGAATAAATTTAAGCAATAGATATAGACAAGGTGTTTTGATGTGAACAAGGCATAAACTAATATGTTTTATTTTATTTCAAGACAACAAGGTTTTAAAAACAACTTAATGGTGTCTCTCTGATTCTGATCAGACCTTGCACAGATTCTGATTAAACCTTGCACTGATTCTGATTAAACCTTGCACTGATTCTGATTAGACCTTGCACTGATTCTGATTAGACCTTGCGCTGATTCTGATTAAATCTTGCACTGATTATGGTTAGACCTTGCACTGATTCTGATTAAACCTTGCACTGATTCTGATTAGACCTTGCGCTGATTCTGATTCTGATTAGACCTTGCACTGATTCTGATTAGACCTTGCCCTGATTCTGATTAGACCTTGCCCTGATTCTGATTAAATCTTGCACTGATTCTGATTAGACCTTGCACTGATTCTGATTAGACCTTGCACTGATTCTAATTAGACCTTGCACTGACCTTGCACTGATTATGATTAGACCTTGCACTGGTCTTGCGCTGATTCTGATTAGACCTTGCACTGACCTTGCCCTGATTCTGATTAGACCTTGCACTGACCTTGCACTGATTATGATTAGACCTTGCACTGATTCTGATTAGAATTCTTTGTAAATATTTTTAGATCGGAAAATTTCAAATGGAAGGTGATTTAAAAAAAAAGGAAAGGAAATCAATTTTTGTTAACAAATATTGATGCCAGCAAAAATCAACTTTACTCAGAATATTAATGATAAAATATTGACTTCTAATTACTGACAAAATTATAAAAATAAAAGCAGCATTTGGTATTTGGGATAGGATTAGAGTTAATCCACATGATATGGACTGGCTTTTCCTGTGGTGCCATTTAATCTAGTGATAACTGACTAATGAAGACCATTGTTGTACTGATGATCATATTTTAACCAGTTCACATAGAAATTCAGTTCAATTGCATGTCTTTTACTTAAATTACAGATTTTCAGTTGAATGTCCAAGCATTTTATAATGGGATTTATTCAAAAGGGGGCACTATAGTTGCTATTATTTGAATGTCTGAGTACTTTATAATGGGATATATTTACAAGGAGGGGTGGTGGTCAATATAGTTGCAATCAATTGAATGCCCCAGTACTTTATGATGGGGTATATTCACAAGGAGGGGTGGTGGTTACTATAGTTGCAATTACTTGAATATCCCAATACTTTATAATAGGATACATTCACCAGGGGGTAGGGGGTCACTTTAGTTGCAATCAATTGAATATTTCAATACTCTAGAATGGGATATATTCACAAGGGGGAGGGAGATCACTATAGTTGCAATCAATCAAATGCCCCAGTACTTTATGATGGGATATATTTGCAAGGAGGGGTGGGGGATCACTATAGTTGCAATTAATTGAATATCCCAATACTTTATAATGGGATATATTTACAAGGAGGGGTTGCAATCAATTGAATGTCCCAGTAATTCATGATGGGATATATTCACAAGGAGGTGTGTGTGTGTGTGGGGGGGGTGGGGGGGGGGTCACTATAGTTGCAATAAATTGAATATCCCAATACTTTTATAATGGGATATATTCACAAGGGGATGTGGGGTCACTATTGTTGCAATCAGTTGAAATGTCCCAGTACTTTATAATGGGATATATTCACAAGGAGTGGAGAAGGGTCACTATAGTTGCAATCAATTGAATATTCCAATTCTTTATAATGGGATATATTCACAAGGGGATGTGGGGTCACTATTGTTGCAATCAGTTGAAATGTCCCAGTACTTTATAATGGGATATATTCACAAGGAGTGGAGAAGGGTCACTATAGTTGCAATCAATTGAATATTCCAATACTTTATAATGGGATATATTCACAAGGGGGTGGGGGTTCCTATAGTTGCAATCAATTGAATGTCCCAGTACTTTATGATGGGATATATTCACAAGGGGAGGGGGGGGGGGCACTATAGTTCCACTTATTTGAAAATCCTAGTACTATATAATGGGATATATTTACAAGGAGGAGGGGTGGTCACTATGGCTGCAATCAATCAGCCTTCCCCAAAATAAAACAAATAAAACTTTCCTAAAATGTTAAATATAACTTTGAACTCGTGGAATAATGTTCATGGCACAGCAGGGCTAAATTAAAAGAGAGCCAGAACATCAAGAGATCATATTCACAAAATGTTGACCTCACAAAAATGACTTCTTATAAAATATTAACAGAAGTTTCATCATTGAGCTATACCTTTACATTAAAAATTTGGAATTCTTAATTTCGATTTTGATGAAATAAAATCATCAGTTTTATCTTGCCATATAAATTAACAGAATCTTCCATTCATTTTCATTTTATGTGTAATACATTTTTTAAAATTGTGTTATTACATGTAACAAAATTTTGGTACAGAACAAAACATTCACTTTAAAATCATTTGTAAAGGATTTTTTAATAACATCTGATGTCAATCTAAAATTTGGTGAGCATTGTGTCTTATTTTCTCTAATATACTGTATGACAAACTCTGTCAGTTCTGAAAATTCATGTGAAACTTGCATCCGATAAAATTACAGTTTTTTTTACCTGTATCAGGTAATGAAAATCAATGTAACTATGGCAATTAGTTGGCTTTCCTTTTTTTTAAAAATTTTATCAGTTATTTTGAAGGGTGTACACAAAATTAGGGGTACAAATTATTCATTCAAAAGTTTAGCTCATCTTTGTAAATAAAAAGTACAAAAACATGTGGATTGATGGTCTGTGAACAAATTAAAGGGTATGAAAAAAGTTCCCAACTTGTTAATACATACATTACCTAAATTAAAATGGATCATTATTATTGATAATAACAGTGGCAGGTTTAGAGGGGTTGCAGGCCTTCAAGGGTTTCCTTTTTCAAAAGACAGGAGAATTTTTTAAAACAAAATATACTGAACCCTCTGCACAAGATAAATACCAAGAGTATTGTAACCCCACCCTCTTCAAATCTCCTGAATCTCTGCCAATTCATAAAAGTCAAATAGTATCAGTCATTTCACACCGCCCCCACCCCCCTTCTTCAAATTTCCTGTATCTCTGCCAATTCACACATGACAAATACCAACAGTATTTCCACACACACACACACACACACACACAGACACACACACACACTTCCTTCAAATCTCCTGGATCCACCACTGATTAAGCATCAAAACATGTCTTCCATTTGCCTTGATGATGCTAATGAAACTTTTAAAATAAAGTAACATTTATACATATATGTATATACATGAGAACATACTCCTTTTCCTTTGCACTGTCGCCCATTTCATACTTCTACATTTTACATATACATATATTTTTAGCCTTAAAAATTGGGCCATTTTTTGTTCACAGTTAAAAGAAAGTGGACACATGAATGCATGTATAACATATATCAACCCTTTCTTAATGTTGTAATTATATGTAACATGGACCAAAAGGTATGAGTTTGAAGCCAACCATCAAATCAGCCTGAGTCAACTACCACAGTGTGTCATTGGGCAAGGCACTTTGCAACAGTTGCCTGGGCACTAAATAACCTACTTGGATTACTATGTAGTTAAACAACAAGCCAAGCCAAATACTAAACCTATATATAGAGTACACCGCCCACAAAGGACGTTTTTGATATCTTGAGTGTCATTTCGAGACAAGTTTCACAATAAATGTCTGATTTTATTGCTAAGGAAAACATCATTTTGCACATGTTCAGTTGCTGCTTGACACTGCACTATGAAACCCAAAGGGTCATTTTTTTGGGGTGCATTTTCATACAAGAGTTCCCTGTTTATATACAGTTAATCATACTATGTAGGTATAATAAAATATTTGTAGTTTCATAATTTCAGTCATATATACACACATACAGGCTGAATTTAGCTGAAATGTCAGCTGAGAGCCACATAACAGTTTTACAAATCAATGATTAAAACAAGTGTCTATCATCTTGCATTAACTTTTTTTCTATGTAACATAATTTTTACAAATTCAGTCGCCACTCTAAATTGAGCACAAATTTTAAGCTCGTTAATTTTTTTTTTGGCATTAACAATAGTTTTAGTCTTCTTTGTATACCCATATTTCTTATATGATAAGCCTGTACTCAGTGATAAGCCTGTACTCAGATGATAAGCCTGTTCTTATACGATAAGCCTATACTCAGTGATAAGCCTGTACTCAGATGATAAGCCTGTACTCAGTGATAAGCCTGTTCTTATATGATAAGCCTGTACTTGGTGATAAGCCTGTACTCAGATGATAAGCTTGTACTCGGTAATAAGCCTGTTCTTATATGATAAGCCTGTATTCAGTGATAAGCCCAGTTTGAAATGTTACTTAATTTAGTCAGACTTTTATAAAGTTTGCCTTGCCAGAAACTCGACATGTCAATCAGTTTGGCATTTGTATGCATACCTGCATGTCCATCTACACCCAAGATTATGATCATATTAAAATTTATGACAACTTTTTATTTATTTCATCTCTTTGTTATTTAAGAAAACATAGTCCAATTGTAGGTACCCCCACCACGACCACTAGCTTCTGAATGGAATAATGCTGTACAGAAGTGGCTTCAAATAAGCTGTAATAAAAGTCTCACAATAGCGTACTTATTGAGTCTCACAATGGCTTACTTATTGAGTCTCACAATGGCTTACTTATTAAGTCTCACTATGGCTTACTTATTGAGTCTCACAATGGCTTACTTATTGAGTTTCACAATGGCTTACTTATTGAGTCTCACAATGGCTTACTTATTGAGTCTCACAATGGCTTACTTGTTGAGTTTCACAATGGCTTACTTATTGAGTCTCACAATGGCTTACTTGTTGAATGGCATCTTATACTAGATGAATTTGTAAAAAATGCTATCTAATAATTGCAAACAAAAATATGTACAAATGTTCTAAATTTTAGCAAAATAATATGCAAACTTCTTGACATCAATTTCCACATGACTTTGTTACTAAAAATGTTCACTGTATACTAATATACTCCCAAAGAGAAATTTGCATAGAGAATTGTTTTTGTAGAATTGATCAAAAATATTTAACTTAATGCCAAAAGAGTAACAATAACACAGAGTAAATGTGTTATCAAAGAGAAAAATCTTGGAGCACCACCAGATTGGCTATTCGGATTTCGTGGCCCATAATTTGAAGAAGTGGACTGCTGGTCAAGAGCGCCGAGGTAATCAAAACTGCGGTAAACAATACGTCCATTAAGACGTTGAACAGGGCGGTAATTGTTCACAAGAATTTCTTGAATTTCTGCTGCTTCCTTGTCCAAATTAACCGATATATCAGCATTAACCTTGTGTCCACCTGTGTTATATTGTTTAGTTTCGTCATCATCAGCGGGCTCTGGCATGGGATCATTATGCCCACCATGCTGGCTGCCATGATGGTTCTGTCCACCATCAGAAGTGTCATTTGTTTTCTGATTATACTCATCTTCCAGAGTAAATGAACTCCACATTTTGCCCAGGGTTGCTTTTGTTTCCTTTCCATGTTCATCACTGTGCATATCTTTACTGGCATTCAGCAAGAGTTCAGTTTCAAACTTGGCTTTCTCATCAGGGTTGTCCTGAATTCCAAGCTCCGTAAAAACGGCTTCCTCCCCCTCCTCTTTAAGGGTTCGCTTGCTATGATGTTTGCCATGTTGCTGCTTTGGCTGCAAGACCTTTCTGAAATGATGTAGCTGGAAAAGAGACAGAATTATATATAAAAGTTCATGAGCTATAATTTTGTATCTCTTCAGTTGTTATTTAAAATAAAGTAATATCATATTTGAGGACATTAATAGATGTTTTACCTGCAAAGAATGAAATTTGATGCAACACTATTTTAACACATCTACAGAAATTTGGTGCAACACTGGTTGCAAATGACAATTTGTGTTGCTTTACATCACAATGTCATGATGTTACAAATGACAGTTTGTGTGGTTCAACATGACAATGTCATGATATTACAAATGACAGTTTGTGTGGCTCTACATGACAATGTCATGATATTACAAATGACAGTTTGTGCGGCTCTACATGACAATGTCATGATATTACAAATGAATTAAAGTACTGATCAGTTCCTGTTGCAGATTTTGATCATTAATGGATTAGATAGCACATTAAATTGACTAAAGCAACTGCAGTAGCTAGCAGTCACAAATACCAACACTTTTTATTGCATATTCCCACACAGACACACACAGACACACACACACACACACACACACATAGTAATCATAAAGCAAATCTGTCACATATATTTTACATCATCCTGCTACGACTGCATATAAATTTTTGGTCAGAAAATATTTGAAAATGTCATTCTATTTGGAATTTATATACATTTGATCTTAGATCCCTTTCCAGGGATCTCAGGGTCAGGAGCAAACGATGACCATCCAACATCTTGCAGGTGGTTTCCTAGGGGCAAACGTTGACACTCCTCACAGGTTGTTACCTAGAGACAACATAATGACACTCCTTTTGCAGGTGGTTACCTAGGGACAACATAACAGTGACACTCCTCTTGCAGGTGGTTACCTAGGGACAACATAATGATGACACTCCTTGCAGGTGGTTACCTAGGGGCAAACATTGACACTTCTGTCACAGGTGGTTACCTAGGGACAACATAATGCTGACACTCCTTGCAGGTGGTTACCTAGGGGCAAACATTGACACTTCTGTCACAGGTGGTTACCTAGGGACAACATAATGATGACACTCCTTGCAGGTGGTTACCTAGGGGCAAACATTGACACTTCTGTCACAGGTGGTTACCTAGGGGCAAACATTGACACTTCTGTCACAGGTGGTTACCTAGGGACAACATAACAATGACACTCCTCACAGGTGGTTATATGAGATGTGGTCATGGATGGATGGAACAACAGATGGTGGCACAATATCCATGATGCTTTTTAAAAAAGTGTGGATATAAAGATGTTTTAAAATGACTATTTGTCTTGGAAATCATCTGAACTACTGACAACTATATTCTTCATTTTAAGTACAATAGTATCTGCCTTTGCAGACACATCCATATCTAATGGACACCTGCTCAGATAGGACAAAATTTATGAAGCCCTTTTCTTTATTTCACCTACATAGTTAACCTCCATAGAAGAGGACAAATGTTTGTGGTGCTATGATTGTCCTTTATATACTGCTTGGTTTCACTGTACCAATCATTTGTGATCCCTTGAATGTCCTTTATAGTCTGGTTTCACTGTACAAATCATATGTGATCCTTTGAGTGACTTTTATGGACTGTTTCCACTGTACCAATGTTTGTAATCCCTTGAGTGTTCTTTATAGACTAGTCCCACTTTAAAAATCATATGTGATCCTTTGAGTGACCTTTATTGATGGGTTCCACTGTACAAATCATATGTGATTCCCTGAGTGTCCTTTAGTGACTGTTTCCACTGTACCAATGTTTGTGATCTCTTGAGTGTTGTCTATAGACTGGTCTCACTTTACAAATCATATGTAATCCTTTGAGTGACCTTTATTGACTGGTTCCATTGTACTAATGTTTGTGATCTCATGAGTGTCCTTCAGAGACTTGTTCCACTATGCAAAGTATTTGTTATTCCTTGAGTGTTCTTTATAGACTGGTTCCACAGTAGCAATGTCTGTGATCCTTGAGTGTCCTTTATAGACTCATTACACTGTACAAATCATTTGTGATCTATTGAGTGTCCTTTATAGACTGGTTCCAATGATGTTTGAGATCCCTTGAGTGACCTTTGTAGACTGGTTGCATTTTACAAGTGTTTGTGATCCCTTGAGTGTCCTTTATAGATTGGTTCCACTGTACCAATCATTTGCAATATCAGCAATTCTTGCTTGCATGGAAATGTATTAAACTAACCAAGCAAAAGCATGCACACAATATCATGAAATTCATCAATGTGAGAATTCCTGGGAAGTTAGGAATATTAATGATTTCACTATTAATACTGTCTCTCAGCAACCTTTCCTTGAGTTTGAGTTAGTATTGACAACTTACCAACATGAAAATTCCTTCAATAACTAAACAATAATTAAATAATATGCACATAGACTATGTGTGTCTTATAAGAATGCAGTCGAAAGATGCAGAAGGATTAATTACAGTTTTATAAACTTCTATAGGATTATGGAAATTACAGATATATCTGAGTAAGAAAAACAAATTTGACTAACCTGTCTATGCGAGATAGTTTGCTGACGAGCAAAAACTGTCCAGATCACACTCTCAAAACAAGCAGGTGTTGTCAGGGAGCCATTGTACCGAAAAAACATGTGTCCATCTGCCGGTAAATAACGCTGTATACCTATTGCAGGAATCTCCACGCGTCTTTTGAGATCTAGTGTCAAACAGATTAAAAAATAATTAAGATTTGAGGGTTCTGGTTTTATTTTAATAATCTCCTTATAAATTAAGAAATTTCTTCACAATTTCAAGTTTTTCTACATTGTAGTGAGCCAATAATTGATTTACACTGCATTGTAGTGAGCCAATAATTGATACAAAAATATGAGAATATTATAAAGTTTTTTGAAGACACTTTCTGACTCAAAATTAAAATTGTACATTATATATTTATTGCACTTGTTAGGGGGAGATATGAAGATTTGTTCACCCAAGATGAAGTCATGTTCCACAAGGGTGAAGCATAAATTGATTGAGGTTCCTGCAGCATTGTGTCTATAGGGAAATGAAATATAATCCAATAATCATTTTAATCATTTACATGTCTTCTTGGTTCCAACATTTGCATTATTGGCAACATAAGGAAGATAAATTAGAACTGCTACTGTCATAATCTGATTAAAATGTTGAATAAATAGAGCAAGGCACACTTTCTTGTTACTTTATTGGAAGGTACTTACCAGGGCACACGTTCTTGTTACTTTATTTAAATGTAATCTTTGTGTTCACTTACCAGGATTCTTTACCCTGTGTAAGACTTTGATCAGAGGTTCCAAAACAGGATTGTCCTCATGTGCAACCTGTCAATTGTAAGAAAATTTCAATCATAAATAATCTTTCACTAACTATAATGAAAATAATATGAACTAGAAATATTCTCATGGAACATCAATATTCCTTTCCATTGCCAAAGAAACTGACCTAATGTAAGCACTTAACCTAAGTGTGTGGAGCTTATCGTTCAATATCGGAACTATCCAGTGGGCTGGACAGACAAACAAGGGTGACATCTATATTCCCTACTTTTGTCATGGTGGGCAAACAAAGAAAAAAATAATGAACTAATCTTAGAAATACTAACAAAAAAACCCTGCGTGTCAGTACTGTAAATTTAGCAAACTAGACTGCCATTAGGTTCTGGTGCAGAGTTAGATTTCATGTTGATGATATTGAGCTTACCTTACTGCGGTCATTAATTTCTCAAACTAGACTGCCATTAGGTTCTGGTGCAGAGTTAGATTTTATGTTGATGATATTGACCTTACCTTACTGCAGTCATTAATTTCTCAAACTAGACTGCCAGGGTGCTGGTGCAGAGTTAGATTTTATGTTGATGATATTGAGCTTACCTTACTGTGGTCATTCATTTCTCAAACTAGACTGCCAGGGTGCTGGTGTGGAGTTAGACTTTTATGTTGATGATATTTAGGTTGCCTTACTGCAGTCATTAATTTCTCAAACTAGACTGCCAGGGTGCTGGTGTGGAGTTAGACTTTAAGTACCTTTCATTTCTCAAACTATACTGTCATGGTTCTGGTGCAGAGTTAGACTTTTATGTTGATGATATTTAGGTTGCCTTACTGCAGTCATTAATTTCTCAAACTAGACTGCCAGGGTTCTGGTGCAGAGTTAGACTTTTATGTTGATGATATTGAGGTTGCCTTACAGGGGTCATTAATATCTCAAACTAGACTGCCAGGGTTCTGGTGCAGAGTTAGACTTTTATGTTGTTGTTATTGAGGTTGCCTTACAGGGGTCATTAATATCTCAAACTAGACTGCCAGGGTTCTGGTGTGGAGTTAGACTTTAAGTACCTTTCATGTCTCAAACTAGACAGCCAGAGTTCAGGTGCAGAGTTAGACCTTTATGTTCATGATACTGAGGTTGCCTTACTGTGGTCATTAATATCTCAAACTAGACTGCCAGGGTTCAGGTGCAGAGTTAGACTTTATGTTGATGATATTGAGGTTACCTTACTGGGGTCATTAATTTTAAGGGTTTTGGCATTAAGAATGTTTTTAAAAATTGAACAAAAAACTTGCAAGGTAAGTGGTATTTGCAAATTGACAAAATATATCAGCATTACACAGAACACAAATATACACATCATTTGAGTGCAACATTGAGCAGTCAGTGATTGGAGAAGTAATTTTAAGTTCAAATGACAAGAAATAGTAAAAATGTCAGTTTTTTTGTTTCTTAAGTTGTATGCTCTAATTTGTTCTATCTCCAATTCTTCATCTTCGAAATGTGGATCACTAATTCTGTAGTTATTATGTGGCATAAGGATTTTGGTCAAGTATCGTTTTAAGTTACATTTCACAACTCAGTCTAGTCCACCTTTGTCCGATTCTCAGAAATGGATTGAAACTGTTCTTTACTGTTACTCAGTCAGATAACAGGGATTCTCTACAATCATTTTACACCATTGATCCAGCATCTGCTAATCAAAGCTGAGCTTATTCAGCCAACAGTTGGGTATATCAGTTTGTGATTTGGGCATTTTATTCATTCCAATGTTAACTGTACAAGAAAAAACATCAAGAGAGAAGCTAAGGTGAAGGGTAGTTTGATATAAAATACTGAAGGATTTGCCTGAACAAGGCTTTTTGTAGGGGACGGGAGGATTGCGTGAACATTACTACTTGTAGGGGACAGGGAAGGATTGCCTGAACATTACTACTTGTAGGGGACGGGAGGATTGCCTGAACATTACTACTTGTAGGGGACAGGGAAGGATTGCCTGAACATTACTACTTGTAGGGGACGGGAGGATTGCCTGAACATTACTACTTGTAGGGGACAGGGAAGGATTGCCTAAACATTACTACTTGTAGGGGATGGGAGGATTGCCTGAACATTACTACTTGTAGGGGACAGGGAAGGATTGCCTAAACAAGGTTAATTGTAGGGACAGGGCAGGATTGCATAAACAAGGCTAATTGTAGGGGACAATGAATATTGTCATCCTGTGACTGTGATCACAGGTGTCTTTATGGAGTTGTGATTGCATGCATATGACAGGGATCACAGATTTCTTGACAGAGTTGTGATTGCATGCATATGACTGTGATCACAGGTTTCTTTATGAAGTTGTGATTGCATGCATATGACTGTGATCATAGGTTTCTTGACAAAGTTGTGATTGCATGCATATGACTGTGATCACAGGTTTCTTTACAGAGTTGTGATTGCATGCATATGACAGGGATCACAGTAGCTCTGGGATGTTCTGTGGTTATTTTCACAGGTTTCCTTTATGGAGTTGTACTTGCCCGGATAAGGCAAGGGATCATAATAACTCTGGGTTAAAGCCCCCCTTGGACTTAGGTGTGCGTGTGTGTGTTCACAAAGAGCAGGTCACAGGAATCAGACTAAATCATCCTCTAGATTGGTAGAAGCCCCAAAAATCTCATAGGGAAAAGGAGCTCACAAATCCTGCATAAGGGTTGCATGGTACCTCTGGAAATTCAAGACATTTCAGCCCGTTTTCAAAACTACGCTATTTAAACACTATTGCTTGTATAAATCAATTTGTTGCTCCAGGTAGGAGAGTTATCAGATTATTGTGCTATATATATATATATATATATATATATATGTCTGAATCTTCACATAGGAGGGATTCCAGTCAGCCTGTAAATATATATATATTATTGTGATTGGGCAGATATATATATATATATATATATATATATATATATATATATATATATATATATATATATATATATATATATATATATATATATGGTAATGAATCCCTTGAATCCCAGAGAAACTAGGTATGGACGTGAAGACAGATAGTCTTACCATGCCGACATGTTACAATGGTAATAACTGCTTGACATGGTCTTACCATGCCGACATATTACAGTGGTAGTAACTGCTTGACATGGTCTTACCATGCTGACATGTTACAGTGGTAATAGCTGCTTGACATGGTCTTACCATGCCAACATATTACAGTGGTAATAGCTCATTGACATGGTCTTACCATGCCAACATGTTACAGTGGTAATAGCTGCTTGACATCGTCTTACCATGCCCACATGTTACAGTGGTAATAACTGCTTGACATGGTCTTACAATGCCGACATATTACAGTGGTAATAACTTGCCATGGTCTTACCATGCCAACATATTACAGTGGTAATAACTGCTTGACATTATAAATATTTGTTTTTAAGTGTAGCATACCTTGAACATTATGCCAAGAACAGCCAGTCCCTGTGGTTGTAGAGCTGCCTCTCCGAGACTTTCATATAGCTCTGAGTTATAGCTGACAATATGCATCTGAAAATTAATTTTTTAAATCTGAATTATAAAAACATACAAGTTATTATTACAAACAACCTTTCCCCTAACAACTGGAAATACAGTATCATCAGGTGATCTTTATAAGAACTGAATTTTATATTTTATAGGATTCATGAAGTCATGAAGCTTTAAAATCGATTACACACTATGCATGAACTGCTAACTTTGCTTTGCTACGGTAGTTCCTTCAGTGTCTTATCCATATTCAACCTTAAGTTCAATTCATATTAAACAGGTTTTCAGTTGTGGTGTAAGGTGAATGACATGGTGTGTAAATGCAGATAAAACAAAGTATTTCATTCCAAAACAATGCTGTGTCCCTTTCTACAAGTATTTCATTCCAAAACAATACTGTGTCCCTTTCTACAAGTATTTCATTCCAAAACAATACTGTCTCCATTTCTACAAGTATTTCATTCCAAAACAATGCTGTCTCCATTTCTACAAGTATTTCATTCCAAAACAATGCTGTCTCCCTTTCTACAAGTTTTTCATTCCAAAACAATGCTGTCTCCCTTTCTACAAGTATTTCATTCCAAACAATGCTGTCTCCCTTTCTACAAGTATTTCATTCCAAAAACAATGCTGTCTCCCTTTCCACAAGTATTTCATTCCAGAACAATGCTGTCTCCCTTTCTACAAGTATTTCATTCCAAAATAATGCTGTCTCCCTTTCCATAAGTATTTCATTCCAAAACAATGCTGTCTCCCTTTCCACAAGTATTTCATTCCAGAACAATGCTGTCTCCCTTTCCACAAGTATTTCATTCCAAAACAATGCTGTCTCCCTTTCTACAAGTTTTTCATTCCAAAACAATGCTGTCTCCCTTTCTACAAGTTTTTCATTCCAAAACAATGCTGTCTCCCTTTCTACAAGAGCTACATGCAGCCTAATTTGGACTATTGTAATGTAATATGGAGAAGTACATTAAGAAAATTGTTTGGTTGCAGAAACGAGCCTGTAAAAATAGTACTAGATGGTCAACCTGGAAACATTAAAGAGCATGTAAAAATAATACTAGATGGTCAACCTGGAAACATTCAAGAGCATGTAAAAATAATACTAGATGGTCAAACTAGAAACCTTCAAGAGGCTGTAGAGATCCTATATTTTCAAGAATGACTTTACCATTGAAAAGTTAAAATGATGTAGAAAGTTTCTGTTACATTTGTAGGAGCCATGGTGGATCAATGGTTAGTGTGCCAGACTCATGACCAAAAGGTTGTGGGTTTGAATCCTATCATCAGATCAGCCCGGGTCAACTATAATGGTTTGTCCTTGGGCAAGGCACTTTACTACTATGCCTTGGCACTAAATAACCTACTTGTGTTGCTGTGCTGTACAGTTCAAACCAAACCAAACGATTCCAGTTTACTTGAGTAATACTTTTCAATGCAGAGAATCCAGCAACACTCCAAACATTAGATCAATGACATCCATGAACTTTAGAATTCCAAAACCAAAGAAGAAGTATTTAAACACAGTTTTCTGTCTGAGACCATTATATGGAATAATATTCTAAAAGAAATCAAAGTATCTTCTAGTATATTAGCTTTTCACCACAGATGTATTAAATGGATGAAATCTAAGTCTTAATTAATAAGATAGGTTTTATCCACCTCCTTCTACTACTTTTCTGTATGTAAATGTATGTTGTATTTGTTTTATTAGTGTACACTGACAGTAGTTTAGTCTGTAAGTATACAACTGTATATGGGTAGTTAAAATAAGTCTGGATTAATAACTTGTATGTACATGAATGTGTGTGTTCATGTATATAAATATGTGTGCTTGTGTGTGAAATGGGTGGTAATTGATTGCACTCTGTGTGTATATATATATATATATATATATATATATATATATATATATATATATATATATATATATGTGTGTGTGTGTGTTTGTGTGTGTGTGTATATATTTTTTATTTTTTATTTGTACATATATCATAAAGAGCTTTAAGATAAATTACCGGTAGTTCTGTAAATGAATTACCCAATTTAAACAGAGTCTTTATTATTATATGGTCTCACCTTCAAAAGTTAACCTAGTCTCACCTTCAAAAGTTAACCTAGTCTCACCTTCAAAAATTAACCTAGTCTCACCTTCAAAAGTTAATCTAGTCTCACCTTCAAAAGTTAACCTAGTCTCAACTTCAAAAATTAACCTAGTCTCACCTTCAAAAGTTAACCTTGTCTCAACTTCAAAAGTTAACCTAGTCTCAACTTCAAAAATTAACCTACATGTAGTCTCACCTTCAAAAGTTAACCTAGTCTCACCTTCAAAAGTTAACCTAGTCTCACCTTCAAAAGTTAACCTAGTCTCACCTTCAAAAGTTAACTAGATGATATATAACAAGAGAAATAAATGTTAGGAAATTGATGTTCTCAATATGCCAAGAGTTGGCTCCCTTGGATGGTCAGCCAGATGCGTCTTATACACAATGAAAAATTACACAGTGCATTTATTTCCAGCATAAAATGCTTCCCGTTAATGAAGTCATATCAAGAGAAATAAATGTTAGGAAATTGATGTTCTCAATATGCCAAGAGTTGGCTCCCTTGGATGGTCAACCTGCTGCTTCTTGTTCATAATGAAAAATTACACAGTGCATTTATTTCCAGCATCAAA
Source organism: Margaritifera margaritifera (assembly GCA_029931535.1). Lineage (NCBI taxonomy): Eukaryota > Metazoa > Mollusca > Bivalvia > Unionida > Margaritiferidae > Margaritifera > Margaritifera margaritifera. Next base: position 3,870,412 of record JAQPZY010001578.1, read on the forward strand.
TGCTTCCCGTTAATGAAGTCATATCAAGAGAAATAAATGTTAGGAAATTGATGTTCTAAATATGCCAAGAGTTGACTCCCTTGGATGGTCAACCTGCTGCTTCTTGTTTATAATGAAAAATTACACAGTGCATTTATTTCCATTATCAAATGCTTCCCATTAATGAACTCATCTTTGCTTGTAAACATAAATATGTTTAGTTCTTTTATCCCATACCTACTGTAAACATAAATATGTATAGTTCTTTTATCCCATACCTACTGTAAACATAAATATGTATAGTTCTTTTATCCCATACCTACTGTAAACATAAATATGTATAGTTCTTTTATCCCATACCTACTGTAAACATAAATATGTATAGTTCTTTTATCCCATACCTACTGTAAACATAAATATGTTTAGTTCTTTTATCCCATACCTACTGTAAACATAAATATGTATAATTCTTTTATCCCATACCTACTGTAAACATAAATATGTATAGTTATTTTATCCCATACCTACTGTAAACATACTGTTCTATGGCCATAAACAGTGATTGCAGAGTAGGGGAGGAGAAGATGGGATAGAAGTAGAGCTTTCCCTGGTTGTAATGCAATAGTTCGACTCCATAACTGCTGACCACATTATGTACCAAACCACAGTATAGTGAGAATGAGCGAACATTTGATGAATGCTTGTATGTGTTTCAAGGGAATGGAGGCAGGTGTTGGTAATAACAAAAGTGCATTCAGGTATATAGTAAGAATTCCAGTTGATATAAATTAAATATATTTTTTCACATTATGGTATATGTGTATTTCATTTTGTCAAATAATAATATTTAAAAGCATATAAAGATACATGATACTAATCTTCATTTTGTTTTTTCTTTGAACCCATAATGACATGCATTTGATAGACCAATTCAAGTACAGTGGCTAACTTTTGGTTACTGGTCCATAGTGGGACCATGTTATATCCAAACAATGGCTTACTTTTGGTTGCTGGGTCCATAGTGGGACCATGTTATATCCAAACAATGGCTTACTTTTGGTTGCTGGGTCCATAGTGGGACCATGTTATATCCAAACAATGGCTTACTTTTGGTTGCTGGGTCCATAGTGGGACAATGTTATATGTCCAGAACAATGCCTTACTTTTGGTTGCTGGGTCCAAAGTGGGACCCTGTTATATCCAAACAATGGCTTACTTTTGGTTACTGGGTCCATATTGGGACCTTGCTATATCCAGAACAATGGCTTACTTTTGGTTGCTGGGTCCATAGTGGGACCATGTTATGTCCAGAACAATGGCTTACTTCTGGTTGCTGGGTCCATAGTGGGACCATGTTATATCCAAACAATGGCTTACTTTTGGTTGCTGAGTCCATAGTGGGACCATGTTATATCCAAACAATGGCTTACTTTTGGTTACTGGGTCTATATTGGGACCTTGCTATATCCAGAACAATGGCTTACTTTTGGTTGCTGGGTCCATAGTGGGACCATGTTATGTCCAGAACAATGCCTTACTTTTGGTTGCTGAGTCCATAATGGGACCATGTTATATCCAGACAATGCCATACTTTTGGTTACTGAGTCCATAGTGGGACGATGATATATCCAGATGATGGCTTACTTGTGGTTACTGCGTCCATAGTGGGACCATGTCATATCCAGAATCACATTATAATGAAGAATGTTATAACAAGGGAGAGCAAATTTTATTGCACAAAATATACATTTTATTTATAACTTAATTAGCCTAAAAAATGGATTTTAAAAGAATGGTCAATTTATCCATAACAAACAAGGGTTGCCCATAATACAGTGTCTCACTTGGCTTTATGCTGTGATGTACCCCCATAGTATACAATGTTTCATCTGGGTTTTATGCTATGATGTACCCCCAACAGAATACAGGATCTCATCTGGACTTTATACTGTGATGTACCCTCAGAGTATACAGGGTCTCACCTGAACTTCATGCTGTGATGTATCCCCCACAGAATACAGGGTCTCACCACGGCTTTATGCTGTGATGTACCCCCACAGTATACAGGGTGTCACCTGGACTTTATGCTATGATGTATCCCCCATAGAATACAGCTGGACTTTATACTGTGATGTATCCCCTACAGAATACAGGGTCTCACCTGGGTTTTATACTGTGATGTATCCCCCACAGAATACAGGGTCTTACCTGTACCTTATGCTGTGATGTATCCCCACAGTATACAGGGTCTTACCTGTACCTTATGCTGTGATGTATCCCCACAGTATACAGGGTCTTACCTGTACCTTATGCTGTGATGTATCCCCACAGTATACAGGGTCTTACCTGTACCTTATGCTGTGATGTATCCCCACAGTATACAGGGTCGCACCTCGGCTTTATGCTCTGATGTACCCAGACATTAAAACTTTCACACAGAATCTTAATGTCAATGGCTGCTAGCACTGTCACCACTGGAAAATTGGTACCTATGTCTTACCATTTTCAAAAGCAGGCAAGACATCATGTAAATACTGATATGTTTCAAATGTAACAGATTACCTCTAATGGCACAGCATGTCCATTAATTTTATGTTCAGAGCCATGATTATTGGCATGACCCCAGTGGAAGTGATACTGGACTGTGGTGTACGTGTGTGGCAGGCCGCCATTTGCCACATAAAACAAACCTTCAGTGTCCACCTGAACTGTAAATATATTAAATGTACATTGGTTATTTTGCATCTTGCTTTCATTAGAAATATTTTTAAAAAACATGCAGGTAATGAAATATACTCTTACACAGACATGCAGATAATGAAATATATTCTTACATGCAGATAATAAATATACTCATACACAGACATGCAGATGATGAAATATACTTGTACACAGACATACAGATAATGAAATATACTATTACACAGAGATGCAGAAAATGAAATATATACTTACAGACATGGGTGCAGATAATGAAATATTCTCATATACAGACATGAAGGTAATGAAATATACTCTTACACAGACATGGGTCAAGATAGTGAAATATACTCTTACACAGTCATGGGTCCAGATAATGAAATATACTCTTAGACATGCAGATAATGAAATATACTCTTACACAGTCATGGGTCCAGATAATGAAATATACTCTTAGACATGCAGATAATGAAATATACTCATACACAGACATGCAGATAATGAAATATACTCATACACAGACATGCAGATAATGAAATATACTCATACACAGACATACGGATGATGAAATATACTCATAAACTCTTACAAGGACATGCAGATAATGCAATGTACTCTTACACAGACATGCAGATGATGAAATATACTCTTACACAGACATGCAGATGATGAAATATACTCTTACACAGACATGCAGATGATGAAATATACTCTTACACAGACATGCAGATGATGAAATATACTCTTACACAGACATGCAGATAATGAAATATACTCTTACACAGACATGCAGATAATGAAATATACTTTTACACAGACATTATTTTTTTCTTGTGATTTGATGACTCTTGTTTTTGTTGTGGTTTGTACATTACTTTGCAATAATATATATTATGACCTGACTTCAGAAACCACACCTTTTGCCAAAAAAAAAATGTTTTCTCAAGACAGGTGGCCTCTTAGAAGTCATTATACAATATAACTTAATTATTTTATTAAGAATTGTGTCATAAATGAGATCTAACTGACATGAAATGTAAGTCACAGTGATCTATTTGGCATAAAACTGTACTGTATCATTGTTCAAAGTACAAAAAAGGTTATAGTGACCTTATTATAGCTGCTGCATGATGGTGCAGAGTTGTTGAAACATAATTTGTTCATGCATCAAAAACTACAAAAATGTCATCAGATTATCCTGAATAAGAAACTTTCATCAGTCACAAAGTAAAACTACCTAGAACTGCATTTGTTGGATAGTATACTGGCAGATCATGATCAACACTGTCTGCTTGAAATGAATAATACAGCTGTCACATAATGCAAGGGTAGATCTGGGTCATTGCTGTTATTACTTGGGTATACATTGTACAGAGATAACTACTGATCAGCTGTCACATCACTTGGGTATACATTGTACAGAGATAACTACTGATCAGCTGTCACATTACTTGGGTATACATTGTACAGAGATCACTGCTGATCAGCTGTCACATCACTTGGGTATACATTGTACAGAGATCACTACTGATCAGCTGTCACATCATTTGGGTATACATTGTACAGAGATAACTACTGATCAGCTGTCACATCACTTGGGTATACATTGTACAGAGATAACTACTGATCAGCTGTCACATCACTTGGGTATACATTGTACAGAGATAACTACTGATCAGCTGTCACATCACTTGGGTATATATTGTACAGAGATCACTACTGATCAGCTGTCACATCATTTGGGTATACATTGTACAGAGATAACTACTGATCAGCTGTCACATCACTTGGGTACACATTGTACAGAGATAACTACTGATCAGCTGTCACATTACTTGGGTATACATTATACAGAGATAACTACTGATCAGCTGTCACATCATTTGGGTATATATTGTACAGAGATCACTACTGATCAGCTGTCACATTACTTGGGTATACATTGTACAGAGATAACTACTGATCAGCTATCACATTACTTGGGCATACATTGTACAGAGATAAATATGATACAACTTATCATAGTTTGGAGTAGCATCCGATTCCCTTTCGTTTGATAAACCACATTTATTAAATTATAAGTCTGCCCACCCCCACATCATTTTTGTGAAATTGGCAATTATTTACTTTTTACTAAGGATATCTCTGTCTGATTAAAAGGACTGGATTTTCTAGACTTTATCAATTTGGCCATTAATCATATTCTAACCTGTGTTGGTAACAATTCAACAGAGTTCATTGCATCCTGAATCTTATAAATATGTTGATCTGGTATTACATGGCATGCCATCTTTTGAAGTGGAAATAGTTTCTTTAATTAAAAAAAAACAACCTAGGCTTGTATATTAAATAAAAGTTTTTGATGTAATATTTTAATAACCAAATGAAAGAGAGGAATTCCAGTGTATTTATTTGAATTTGGTTGAGAACACTTTTTGATGAGAATAAGTACATGCATTGCTTGGATATTTAATTAGCTATTTTAATGCAGCAAATTAATGTATGGTCTTTATATACTGGAAGCTCAATTTGTCACTTGTCTCTGTTGTGTATAATTTATTAGTGGGAGACTTGTCTCTGTTGTGTATAATTTACTAGTGGAAGACTTGTCTCTGATGTGTATAATTTACTAGTGGGAGATTTTTGTCTCTGTTGTATATAATTTATTAGTGGGAGACTTGTTTCTGTTTTGTATAAGTTAACAGTGGGAGATTTGTCTCTGTTGTAAATAATTTACCAGTGGGAGACTTGTCTCTGTCAACTTAGGTCTGTTGTTGAAAGTGAAGTGCAAGGGTATTATAAACAGATGACATACAGTAATAGTGTCAACTTAGATCTGTTTTCTTGCACAGGTGTCATAAACAGGTACATACAGTAATTGTTTTGAAACTGTCTCTTGTAAAGATTATTATCTTCATACAGAGTAAGAGTATACAAGTACTGTCAGATTGTTTATAACTAATACTGTTCAGTCTGTGCCCCCCTATCATATATATGTATACCAGATTAACAATGACTACTTTTCTCAGACAAAACAGGCACAGGACATTGTCAGTAAAACAGGGTTTATGTAGCAATATTCTAACCTCCATAGTTTGACATCTGACAGTGACGGGTCATTTACAAGGTCTATATTTAAGGTCATTAACCTTAAAGCAAGACTCGACCTCCCACCCCTGAAAAAGGCATAATACTAAATTAACCACAGTACCATTCATGTAAAAGTTTATATAGTTAAAGGAAAATGAATAAATTTGAAAATTTCTGAAATTTAATTTACAGTGTCTGAAGATAAAACTTTTCTTAATTTTATCATAGGACATTACTAACTTATCATGCAACATTACTAACTTATAATGCGACATTACTAACTTATTATCGGACATTACTAACTTATGCAACATTACTAACTTATCATGCGACATTACTAACTTAATTATTCTTCACTGATTATTAAATATTTCATGATCAAAGTGAAATAAATAGTTAATTAAATTTTTCAACTACATTTTACTGAGCAAAAAGTGAAATAAAATATTTCTTGCAGGAATTAAGTGAAAATACATAGACAAATCCAAGGGCGGTGGGCCCATATTTTCTGTTCACACTTTTCGCGATCACAGGCAAGAGAATACTTTCCATAAAATCTGAATGAGTCATATGAGTGACTGATGTTTAATTTATTGAATGTTTTACTGTACAGCATTTTGTATATTTCTTAAATTTAAATCACAGAAAACCTCTCAATCTATAACAAACACTGAAATGAGACCATTCCCGTACCACCAAAACTTGTATTAATTTTTATTCATTTCGTGAAATAGGAAGAAAACTTTTCCCCTGAAAGTAGACCAACTCCTCATTTAGGCTGCCGATCCAGTCCCATCAGTGGTCTTACTTGAGAGGAATTTAAAAACACCCTTTGTTGCTGAATCTATTGTTTGCCTAATTTTGTAAAAGCCTAATGTATTTAATTACATACACCAGTATATCTTGATTCCATCAAGATGTCATATCTTTTGCGTTATCTTATACCAGATCTGTTCTACAGTGTTCTATATACACCATTCTTAGGATGAATATGATTAATGTTATAAACTTAACACTGAAATTGATCAAGTTAGTCACGGCCAAAGAGTTGATCCTATTACAATTATCTACCTTGAACTACAAAGGACTTTTTTTAAATTACTGAAATCTACCGGTACGTCACCTGAAAAGTACTTTAAGCTGAAAAACCAAATGATGTTACTCACATAAAGATGAGGTTATACAACCAAGGTGCAGGATGAAAAACTTTTGTAGGTAAGTATGTCAGAATACTGTTACAGTAATACTACTCTCTAGTTTATATGCCCCAAAACAGGCATTGAAATTTGATCAAAGCCGAGTCATGCACTTCTCAACTGACCTATATATATAATATCTGAAAAAAGGAACTTTCAAACAATATACAGTATATGGCTACAGGTGCGTCTCCATTTTTTAAACAAAATTTTTACTTCGATAGTAAATACTTTTTTCGTGGAATTGATTTAGGTGAATGAACATCGAAGTGTTATCTTAAATGACACTTTTGAGAAAATATGTAATTGCATAAAACATTGCAAGATTTTGTCTGCCACTAGTAAATTATACACAACAGAGACAAGTCTCCGACTGGTAAATTATACACAACAGAGACAAGTCTCCGACTGGTAAATTATACACAACAGAAACAAGTCTCCCTCTAGTAAATTATGCACAACATAAGCAAATCTCCCACAAGTAAATTATACACAACAGAGACAACTCTCCCACTAATAAATGATATACAACAGAGACAAGTCTTCCACTAATAAATGATACACAACAGAGACAAGTCTCTCACTAATAAATTATACACAAAAGAGACAAATCTCCCACTAAGAAATTATAGACAACAGAGACAAATCTCCCACTAAGAAATTATACACAGCAGAGGCAAATCTCTCACTAGTAAATTATACACAACAGAGACAAATCTCCCACTAGTAACTTATACACAACAGAGACAAGTCTCCCACTAGTAAATTATACACAACAGAGACAAGTCTCCCACTAATAAATTATACACAACAGAGGCAAATCTCTCACTAATAAATTATACACAACAGAGGCAAATCGCTAATAAATTATACACAACAGAGACAAATCACCACTAGTCAATTATATACAACAGAGACAAGTCTCCCACTAATAAATTATACACAACAGAGGCAAATCTCCCACTAATAAATTATACACAACTGAGGCAAATCACTAATAAATTATACACAACAGAGACAAATCTCCACTAGTCAATTACACACAACAGAGACAAGTCTCCCACTGGCAAATTATGCGCAACAGAGACAAATCTCCCACTAGTCAATTATGCATAACAGAAACAAGTCGCCCACTAATAAATTATACACAACAGAGACAAATCTCCACTAGTAAATTATACACAACAGAGACAAGTCTCCCACTAGTAAAGTATGCACAACAGAGACAAGTCTCCCATTGGTAAATTATTTACAACAGAAACAAATCTCCCACTGTTAACTTATACACAACAGAAACAAGTGCATGACTCGGCTTTGATCAAATTTCATCGCCTGTTTTGGGGCATATAAACTAGAGAGTAGTATTACTGTAACAGTATTCTGACATACTTACCTACAAAAGTTTTTCATCCTGCACCTTGGTTGTATAACCTCATCTTTATGTGAGTAACATCATTTGGTTTTTCAGCTTAAAGTACTTTTCAGGTGACGTACCGGTAGATTTCAGTAATTTAAAAAAAGTCCTTTGTAGTTCAAGGTAGATAATTGTAATAGGATCAACTCTTTGGCCGTGACTAACTTGATCAATTTCAGTGTTAAGTTTATAACATTAATCATATTCATCCTAAGAATGGTGTATATAGAACACTGTAGAACAGATCTGGTATAAGATAACGCAAAAGATATGACATCTTGATGGAATCAAGATATACTGGTGTATGTAATTAAATACATTAGGCTTTTACAAAATTAGGCAAACAATAGATTCAGCAACAAAGGGTGTTTTTAAATTCCTCTCAAGTAAGACCACTGATGGGACTGGATCGGCAGCCTAAATGAGGAGTTGGTCTACTTTCGGGGGAAAAGTTTTCTTCCTATTTCACGAAATGAATAAAAATTAATACAAGTTTTGGTGGTACGGGAATGGTCTCATTTCAGTGTTTGTTATAGATTGAGAGGTTTTCTGTGATTTAAATTTAAGAAATATACAAAATGCTGTACAGTAAAACATTCAATAAATTAAACATCAGTCACTCATATGACTCATTCAGATTTTATGGAAAGTATTCTCTTGCCTGTGATCGCGAAAAGTGTGAACAGAAAATATGGGCCCACCACCCTTGGATTTGTCTATGTATTTTCACTTAATTCCTGCAAGAAATATTTTATTTCACTTTTTGCTCAGTAAAATGTAGTTGAAAAATTTAATTAACTATTTATTTCACTTTGATCATGAAATATTTAATAATCAGTGAAGAATAATTAAGTTAGTAATGTCGCATGATAAGTTAGTAATGTTGCATAAGTTAGTAATGTCCGATAATAAGTTAGTAATGTCGCATTATAAGTTAGTAATGTTGCATGATAAGTTAGTAATGTCCTATGATAAAATTAAGAAAAGTTTTATCTTCAGACACTGTAAATTAAATTTCAGAAATTTTCAAATTTATTCATTTTCCTTTAACTATATAAACTTTTACATGAATGGTACTGTGGTTAATTTAGTATTATGCCTTTTTCAGGGTTGGGGGGTCGAGTCTTGCTTTAAGGTTAATGACCTTAAATATAGACCTTGTAAATGACCCGTCACTGTCAGATGTCAAACTATGGAGGTTAGAATATTGCTACATAAACCCTGTTTTACTGACAATGTCCTGTGCCTGTTTTGTCTGAGAAAAGTAGTCATTGTTAATCTGGTATACATATATATGATAGGGGGGCACAGACTGAACAGTATTAGTTATAAACAATCTGACAGTACTTGTATACTCTTACTCTGTATGAAGATAATAATCTTTACAAGAGACAGTTTCAAAACAATTACTGTATGTACCTGTTTATGACACCTGTGCAAGAAAACAACAGATCTAAGTTGACACTATTACTGTATGTACCTGTTTATAATACCCTTGCACTTCACTTTCAACAACAGATCTAAGTTGACACTATTTCTGTATGTACATGTTTATAATACCCTTGCACTTCACTTTCAACCACAGATCTAAGTTGACACTATTTCTGTATGTACTTGTTTATAATACCCTTGCACTTCACTTTCAACAACAGATCTAAGTTGACACTATTTCTGTATGTACCTGTTTATAATACCCTTGCACTTCACTTTCAACCACAGATCTAAGTTGACACTATTTCTGTATGTACCTGTTTATAATACCCTTGCACTTCACTTTCAACAACAGATCTAAGTTGACACTATTTCTGTATGTACATGTTTATAATACCCCTGCACTTCATTGTGAACAACAGATCTGTGTGTACACCATTCAGTTTTGTTGTGTGTTCTGGCACTGTAACCAGAAAATTGTTCCATCTTTAATTGTTAATAATGTGTTGCTAACCTTGGTAATAAAGAAACTGATTCATTTAAAGAATTCAGCTGAATCAAGATCACCAAACATCTGAGAAGTGATTTAGGATGAACTGTATTTATGATCAAAAGTGCCAGAACATCTGAGAAGTGATTTAGGATGAACTGTATTTATGATAACAAGTGCCAACACATCAGAAAAGTGATTTAGAATGAACTGTATTTATGATCACAAGTGCCAACACATCTGAGAAATGATTTAGGATTAACCATATTCATGATCACAGGTGTCAAAATATATCCCAGATCATTCATAATAATAATGATACTTTATTTATTGAGGGGGACTTGTTTGGTTAAAGAGTATTCTCCCTTTGAGAACTTCTTAAGAAGAAGTATAATAAATTATGTCATACAAGTTAATAGTAATTACAATTTCATATAACATAAATACTAAAATTTTATTATAATCTGTTAGCAATACATACATGCTCATTATATCTTTTATTAAATACTGTAATATTATCTGCAGATTTTACATGCAGTGGAAGCTTGTTCCACAGACCTGTACCAGAGTATTGGAAGCTTTTCTAAGATAAATTGCTCTGTTCTTGGTTTTGGTGGATAAAGGTTTCCATGTGATGTAGATCTCAACTGGTAAAGTGTTGAATAAGGCCTGAATAAATCTTGTAGATACTCTGGTGCAGTTCTATGCAGACATTTATATACAAAAACTGCCATGTGAAAATCAATCTTTTCATATATTGTAAACCATTTTAGTTCTGTAAATAACCCTTCTGATAAATAGTCAATAGGTGCATATTCTGCCCTTGGGTGAACAAATCTTCATATCTCCCCCTAAGAAGGGCAATAAATGTGTATTGTTGTATATACCCATTTCTGTTGAAAACACCTCAAATGTCCCATTAATTGAGATTTTTAAAAAAAAATTGGGACTGTGACTTTTCCACTAGTGTCCATTGGGGTATGGAGCCCCAAAAATTAATACTTCCCACAAATTCTCACATTGTGGGAAAGTGTGTTGCCAGATTTGGTAAAATTCCATTTTGTTGTTATAGGAAATGCATGATGGACAGACAATGCAATTAATATATGGATGGACAAATGGACAAATAGAGAGACCGGGCATCACAGTACCTCCCTATGTTTCTAGGTTAGGATATTTTGATAAGATCACTGCTTAAGGAAAGCATATGCATTGTGAATTTTAATTATTGTAAACGATGATTGCCTACCTGTATGCCCATTATTGTGGAGAACAAATCGTGACCCAGGTCGTGGAGGGTTAAACCAGAGGGCAAATTCCGTCAGGTTTGGGTCATACACTGTTAGTGATGTCTTGATATTAATGGGTGACTGGTAGAGACCCGAACATGCATGAGGGAACAGGGTACCCCAGTGAGCAGCACCTGAAATTCATAAGACAATAGACCATGATTTGTTATCATCTTTTATTCAACAATACATTGAAACCAGTTAATTATAAACCATGGAGATCTAAATTTATTAAAACCCTATGTAGCAGTAATTTAATGGCTGTAAATCATGTAGATTTTTCTTATATCATTTCGATAAATGACTGAAAATTTTAGTAATAAGGATAGTAGTTCCTGAGAAAACATAGTCTGTTGTTTTAATCTTGTCTCCATTTCTAAGACTATTTCTTTAATACCATGTTATGGTTTGGTGTTTTAGAACACGGCATTACACAAAGGTTATTGAGTGCTGAGACAATTGGAGTAAAGTACCTTACACAAGGACACACCATGGTAGTG